>JAECXW010000172.1:0-239417 GCA_018153365.1 Drosophila fuyamai
CAAAGTTATAATTTTGTTGAATTGTTTTTTTCGATTGTTCCTATGGGACCTATATGATATAGTCGCCCGATCCGGCTCGTTCCGACTTATATACTACCTGCAATAGAAAGACAACTTTTGGGAAAGTTTCAAGCAGATAGCTTTAAAATTGAGGGATTAGTTTGCGTAGAAAGCTGTCGGGATGGACGCACGGACGGACAGACGGACATGACTAGATTGACTCTCCTGGTGATGCTGATCAAGAATGCATATACTTTATAGGGTCGGAAATGTGTCCTTCACTGCATTGCAAACTTTTGACTGAATTACAATCTGCAAGGGTATACAAATGAAAACAAAGAGGAGCGAAAGGGCTTAACCAGCTAATAGTCGCAACTCCGGAGCGTGCAAAAGGCAATATTTGCATACCGATCCATATACATAAACATTAAAGTGAAATACACAAAAGTATATACGAAAATGTCATGCAAATTCGACCGCTGCTGCCAGAAGGCACTCTTCATCCCATGTGAAGTGGGTGGCAGTAGGCGGCGGTTGGACCTGCGTACTTCATGAAGACTTATGACATTTCGAGCGCTTTATAGAGCGACGGTTATTATTGATGTGGGTGCAGATGAGCCATCCCCTTTGGCATATTCCACCCAACAGTACAACAACTACAGCGTGATATTGCAGAATTATTTCCTTTGACGATTCTCTAACTCAATATTTCTCCAAATGCTAAGAACCCAAATCACTTCGAGCACTCAAACTCAATCTGTCCCCAACAGCACACTTCAACTTTTATGCATGTTTTATGTTCAGCTCCCTTGAGCAGACAAATATAGTTTGGAATTTTAATTTTTTGAGTTATATAATATATTTTTTTTGGCTGGAAAACAATCAATCAATCAATCAATTAGTTTCTTTATAGTAATAAATATATATAATATATTTTGTTCAATTTTGCTAATAGTTGTTGATAAATATATTAGTTTAAAAAGCTTTTAATGATTAAAATCTAATGGTTTTACAGATTCGCATTAAGATTATAAACATAACTCCTAACACATAAAATGTGATCTCATTTTAGACATCGGGTTTTTATACCCTTACAGAGGGTATTATAATGTTGGTCAAAAGTGTGCAACACAGAAAAGAAGACATCTTCGACCCTGTAAAGTATGAACAATCGGAACAAACAAAGTTATGGCATACTTTGGTGTTTTTAAAGATAGGATGTTGGGATTTTTTATGGGTTTTATTTTTGCCCAACCGATCCGATTCTGGAGAATATAATTTACAGAATATTCTGCAAGGCTATATCAACTTCGGCTCCGCCCGAAGTTAGCTTTCCTTTCTTGTTATTCATGGATTTGCAATGGCTATAAATGTAAGCCCTGTTCCAGGGGGTATGTCGTTATCAGCCAATATTACTTAATATGCTATTAATAAACAAGCCACACACGCATGGCACACACTCACCTTCCGATGGTTGCTTCTGGTCAGGAAACATCCTGTGGTGGCGCTATCACACATTAATTTTGTTGCAGCCAACTTGCTTGTTTTACGTAGGGTAGACTTAAAAAGCAGATGTCCACTATTATATGGACACTCGAAAGGATATGTTGAGTTTTTTAATTTAAACAATAGTTTCTCCACCTCACGGCAATGAATTTTATTGTTTTCGATTCGAGTTGGGCTCTTGGTATACCTAATTCGCTGTATGCTTCATTCTTGCTCGTGCTTCGGTGGTTTCGTAAATGCTACTAAGGCTATAATTTGATACGTATTTTGTTGCTGCCGCACACGTCCCAAGGCTTAGATCCAATTGTATCATTTCTTCCGCTCTATCCGCTTTCCATTTCTTAAGAACACAAGAGCCGTTAACTGTATCTATAAGTGGGACCGTACATCTTCCAGACGCCCCCCTTGACCAAAGTTTCGTGTCCCAGTGTGTGTGGCTTCCTTTTTAGCAGCCTTTTGTTACTAGGCGAAATGTTTATGTTTGCCTTTCACGCTTCACTGCCAATGGCGAATTGCGAATGGGGGCCATATATATCTGCTCGCCGCTTCCCAAACCATTTTTAAGTTTATACACAATTGATTCAAATAGCTGTTTAACCCACCCCGCAGTAAATTCCGACAGTGCCAGCAAGAGATAAGAATTCGGAGAAAAGGGAGCCCCCGTGTGTTTCATTTTACGCCCTCGAGCCCGGCAAAAAATTTCATAAATTTTAGGCCCACTAAATTAAAACGGGGCACAGGCAGGCAGCACAACTGCTCAAACAATAGCGGGCTCCACTAATTTGTGAAGAACGAAGTAAGGAGTTGTCAAAGATAAATGTTTTTTACTTTTAAAGGGGAAAGAAGAGAGCTCCCCTCTGAGAGCGTTAAAAGCCAGACTATCAATAAGGAAAACTAAATGCGAGCGAAATTATTCCGGTAAAATTGTTAAACCAACCCAAATAAAAGAAAATCAAACTAAATTAGAAAGCAAACATCGGCAAGCTCATGTTGGAAATTCGGAACTCATTTTTTCAACCAGAAGTTGAAGTCGAAATCTTATAGATTGATAATTTACTTATCAGCCCTTTGCTTTAGCAATCTGGTAAAGTTTTATTTTCCTGCGAAATTATTGTAAATAGAACAGGACCGATTTTCTGACCTTCTTTGTTATAATGCGCTAATACTAGATGAAGCTAAGAGAACATTAAGAAAAAGTTTGTGTGTTCTGCTTTGAATAAGGACATGAAAAACCATTTTTTTCAGTATACTTTTAAATTGTTTAATAAATAGAAGGTTTAAATGTAATATTTCAGTTACAATTTAGAAATGATCTCGTAATAGGGGATTTGAAAACAAAAATGCTTGGAAATTTCCCTTGAGTAGATAAACAAATTGCCGCCTGCTCTAGTTACATCCTGCGCGGCTGATTCGGCAATATGGGCCTTGGGTTTACTCTGCAGACATGCCAAGACTGACAGCGGCAAGTAAATGCCAAAAATTACATTTTGCCACTTTTGCAGACAAAAGATGAACCCCCGAAAATCCCCGAGAGTTTGGTAACGGGCAACGCAGCGTATACGCAACGCGGGCCAAGCTACGTGGGTTAGCGTTGTCGAAGATAATGGCTGTTTGGGGGGCGGCCCACGTTTCCACATTCTGTGCTGCTCCCTGCCTCCGCTCCCTGCGCCCTACTATGCTCACTACTCCGTTATCCTTGCCAGGCAATCGTCGGGCTGTTGAACCTTAAGTGTGTGCGTCTCCTCCAGCGCCATGTGGCCTTTTGTCTCTCTGTGTGAGAGAAGGGGCGGGCTGTATTTGCCCTCGTCGGTGTGAGAGGGTGTGAGCGCGCACATTTAGCAACAAAAAGTTTGTCTGTATATGGGACATTCAAAAAAAAAAAAAAAGAAAAAGCAGGCACACAAAAATGAATAAGTCGTTGAAGAAATTACGTTGCGTATACGCAGCGTTGTCTGGCCCCAATAAATTACATTTCGCTCCTAACACACCAATACATATTTCACACAAGGACACGTGCACTGGGCTCCGCTATTTTTGCTGGTGCTTGTTTACCTAGTTAAAGATTTGCTTTTGCCTTGAACAAATAATATGTATGTATTCCCTAAGACCGTTTTAATTGACTGCTTTTCTTCTTCGCATGCTCTTTTTTTGGTATTGATCGAGCGAGCGAGGCAATTTAACGCAACATTTAACTTTTATCGGCGCGCTTCGTTCGCTTTTGTGCAATAATTTTCAGAGTCCTCCCGCACCGATGACGAGGGTGCCTGTCGTTCGACTCGGTTTTTGGGGACCTCTGTTGAGCGCGCGCGTTTTCCCGCTGCCTCCGCGTGTGTGAAATAGTATTGAATAAGTTGCGTTTTAATGAGTTTTACTACACGCCACGCGCTCTGCAGCCAAATGTGTATGTGTATGTATGTGGTTGTGCTCGGGTACTAGTACGCACGCACGACGCTGCTGCTAGAACGGTATTCCGACGAACCGACCACGAGTCGAACGTCCGACGCGCTCAACTGAACCTTGCGTATTGAAATCGCTCGCCCGGCGAGCTGGCACAGAGGTCGGAAAACGGGAAAGTGCGAACCGAAGTCGCGGCGAAACATCTCCATTCTCGAAATTGGAGCAAATACATTCACAAACAGGAAGAGCCGCTCACACACCCGCACTTGCTCTCTGCAGCAGTTTCTTGTGTAACGGGAGCGAAAGCTCTCGCTCGGAAAAGTTCGGCATTTGGACACTATAGTGTGCGTTTGCGTGCTGTCCGCCTTGCGCTCTGTGTGGGTATGTATTCGAATTATTTAACAGAGAAAAATCGGCAGTCGGGACTTGGAGAATTGTGTTTGATACGCGCAATGATGCCAGCAAACTCTGCCGTCGACCGGAGTACAGGAGACGTCGGCTGGGGACGCTGGGCCGGCATTGCCAGATGTAATTTCGTAGAGCGCTCTTGAACTTGTCCAAAAGGCCCAAGACATTCGGTTCGCATAATCGATTGCACAAGCAAACTGTTAGCTGGTCGAATTAATAGTATTTAATTGTGCCTCTTTTTCGTATTGATTTTGTAAGCAACATTCAAGCGAAAATTAGTTGACAAGGAGTTGTCCTTTAATCATTAATGTATCAATCGCAAAACATTTGTGTTCCAATTTCAGAAAGGAAAGTATTCCTTTTAAGTCAAAAATTATCTAATTTAGTTTTCAACAAAATAAGTTTTGTAATGATTATCTGTTTATTGTAATTATTTATATATAATTACATCTTTGGTTAAACAAAGAAAATGTTATAGAAGTTGGCTGTAGGTTTGCTGTTGTCAAGAAAATAAAACATATACGCGATCTACAAAAAAAATAAAAATTATTATGCCGATTCAACAATAAATCTACTAAATTCCATAATTTCGATTACCTCACTCAAACCCAAAATTAACATTTAAAGCTTGTTTGGTCATCGATACAAGAGCTTTGCTCAATGAGATTCGTTATGTTTTAAATGCCCGGATAGCCTTGTCATCCCGTTAAGGGCTTCCCGGGGAGAGCCCAAATACCCCACACAGCAGCCGGGCTGTGAATCCTACTCAAATTATATCCACTGGACCACTTAAGCCTTCACTAGACTCTCTCGCACACTTACTCCTTCAGAAGTGCTCCTAATCCCGACATCGATAACAATTACATGCACAGGACTATTTAGGGAAAGCGGTTGGCAAATGAAAAGAAATGCCAACAAAGTGCCAATCATGAGGAATCGCAGACGTGTGGACCCAACTCAAATGCGGTACGGAACCGGCTGGCAGGGCAGAGAAACATTATGAATGATAACAGTCCACCCAACACAATGGCCCTTGTGCAAATGTTTGTTTATCAAGCCGTTCGAATCAACGGAACGAAACAAAGCGGGTCGCATTATAAATATGTTTAATAGCCCAGTGCCGATGACACAAACAGATAAGGCTTTGCCATTAAAAACGCATTACAATTGATGGAAAAACGAGTGCAGAGATTGAGACTAACGAGTGTGTGAGTGTGTGGTGGCAACATCATTCACAAAAACTGCAGCGCACCCGAACTCAGAGTGGATCAGTTCGGTCCCCCTATCCGTCAGCCAACCGCTGACACGCAATCAACTGTCAAGCCGGGCGACAAGTAAAATGAATATACACAGCAAAACTGTTTTCCAAGGAGCCGCAAGTAACCCCAGCTAGGCAAACACACCACGTTACGTATACCTACCGTAGACGGCTGCGTGGATAAGATGCGCAAACAGTGGTGAGTTTGAAGTGGGCCTGTTTGGGTACACTCGGCACTCCGCTCGCCAACGTGCTGGGTCATCGAATCTATCCAGCGACTGTGGCAGCCGGAAGCGAGCGGCTAATAACCAACTTCCGGAGAGGAAAAATTCTTTGTCATTGGAATTTAGCAAGCGCAGCAAATTGAGTTCGCAGCTACGCGCCGCTTGAAACGGAGTGGAATTCGAAAATGCGAAAGTCCTCAACGCAAACTCAAAGCGAAAAACTTTTCCGAGGCCCCTAACTTCCCGGAACTGAAGATTCATATAATGCGACGGTCAGGCTATGGGAAGCGCTCTATGCAGACAGTTAAATAATAATAAAATCGAAATAAACTTGTATCATCCTTTGTAACCTTATATGCAATTACAATATTTTCATCACCCGATGCGATAGGAAAACATTTCATTAAAACCAAAACTTCTCTTTTCCCAATTGTAGTCGCCTTTGTGAAGTATAACATTTACAATTAATTTAAAAATGGACCTAAACACAATCTTAACCAAGTTTATTTTTTACTACAAAGTATATATTATATAAATCCACTATCGCAATATGTAAACCAAACACTTCCCAACAACACTGCCCCTTGAGATGCTGGACAGCTCTTGGTTCATTTTTTTGGTGACACATATATTTATCCTCCACTTCTTGTTATACCCGTTACTCGTAGAGTAAAAGGGTATATTATATTCGTGCAAAAGTATGTAACAGGTAGAAGGAAGCGTTTCCGACCCTATAAAGTATATATATTCTTGTTCAGGATCACTAGCCGAGTCGATCTAGCCATGTCCGTCTGTCCGTCTGTCCGTCTGTCCGTCCGTATGAACGCTGAGATCTCGGAAACTATAAAAGCTAGAAGATTGGCATTTTGCATGCAGATTTTAGGAGTTCCTACGCAGCGCAAGTTTGTTTCAAAAAGGTGCCACGCCCCCTTTAACGCCCACAATCGCTTATATACGATTTTATGAAAATATAAATTTAAATATTTCGGAAAAGTAAAAATGCAGTTTTATTGTGTTTATCAATACCTATCGAAATGTAGAAGAAATTTTTCAAATCGGACCATTCGTTTAAAAGTTATGCGTGATCAAAGTTTCTATCTCCATCTCCCTCGCACTCCTTTTACCTGAGTAACGGGTATCTGATAGTCGGGGCACCCGACTATAGCGTTCTCTCTTGTTTTATCTTCCAATGGTCTAAAGTAAATATAAGCCTCTTGAGGACGAAGTAAGTGTGGTCAGGACATGACTAGAAAAAGGTAAACTGAGAGACCAAGTTTGAAGCGGCTTTGATGCTGTTGCCATCCACTGAATTATGCAAAGTTTTGCGCTGCTCTTGCGTGAGGCGTAAGGAGCTTAGGGAGTGCGTTTGGGGTTCAAAGGTAAGCCTCAGTTACCCGGTGGGGGTGGAACCTCACGCTAAATAGCCCTGTAAGTGCCTTCATTGGCAATTAATGCCGCCGGGGCTCGCCTTGGCACTAGACTAATTGCAGTCGGCGTTAACAACTAATCGTAATTGGCGTGAAAATGTTACATCAACTATGTAAGCGTTTCCTACCTCTGTGCTGAGGCTATTTCACCCTTTCCCCATCAATCACGTTTGACACGTAAATGACTGTGAAGCCTTGGCACAATTTCGGCCCTGTCTTCGCCTGTGCTCGGCTGTTGGCATTAAATAGCCCAAGGCCCGGCTTGGTTCTCGCCTGGCTAATTGATGTCATTTGCTGACATTCTGTCGTTCGGCTGCACAGAAAATTTCATACTTCTTGCCAATCGTTGTCACATAATTTAATGCACTTATTAATGCAATAATTTGTACCAAATAGCAAAATATGTCGAAACGTGCCGAACTGTGCGTATAACTAAACTTAAGATACTTATTTTTTAAGTATATCACAATTATAGTTGGAATCAAGCAGTTTGTTAACATGATTTTTAGGAAATACACTATGCTCAAGCTCTTAAATATCTCCACATAATCGTGAACATTAATGTTGCATATTTAAAGCCTTCAAGCCATTGTTTTTGCACACTTTGCTAAGCAGAAATATGCCCAACAAACTCTGGTCACTCTAAGGAAGCACAGCCAAGCCGCTTAAACCAAAGAATTACACACAAAAAAAGAGAAATAGAGCCAAAATCAACAACAACGAAAACGGTTCGTATTTCTCTACTACAAAAGCTTTTCCAAACACCAGAGAGAAATGCATAGAGAGGGTCAGGGTGGAGAGCGAACATCGCAGACCCACCCACCAACCTTAACCCAACAACCCCCTAGGATCTGTGCCAAGCTAATGCAAAACACGTTAAAGGTACGAAAAAGTAAAAAGTGGTAGTGGCAGACATATACAGAAGGAATTCCTCCGAAACGTAACGAAAATCAACAGCCAAGCAAACAGAAAATTTAAGCAACCTAAAGGGAAAAGGGGGTTGATGAGTAGGTGGTTGGGAGGTTGGCTTGCAACTCGCAAAGCCACGACCTATCCACACAACAATCATGTGTGGGTGTTGGACGCAACCAAACACTTGGCAGGCAACTGGGTTTACATCTGAGTGGGAGATACGCTCACATACACTATCCGATGATATAGCAGTGTGCGTGGATGCTGCCTTCTGCAGGATTGCAGGTTGTCGGTTAATTTCGTTTTGGCACTGCAATTTCTGCAGCTGCCACCATTTTGCTCTCAACACGTCAATTTGGAAAAAATTGCTCTTTCATAACAATTTGAGAATTTCAAAATGTCGATTTGTATCCTTGAAGAGGATATCTAATGAAGGAAGCTGAACGATCCTATGAAGTATATATATTCATGATCACTAGATAGTGAGTTGATACAGCCGTCCGTTTACAGATACATTGCAGATAAAATACAAGTCAAAACCGGTCGAAGACGTTGAGTAAATCATATAGCTGCCATGAGAACAATCATAAATATAATTGAACAAGTAAGGAAAGCTAACTTCGGGCGGAGCCGAAGTTGATAACCCTTGGAGAATATTCTGTAAATTATATTCTCCAAAAATATTCATTTGATGCATTTACAAACACCAAAGTTATATGATACAGTCGCCCGATCCGGCTCGTTCCTACTTATATACTACCTGCAATAAAAAGAAAACTTTTGGGAAAGTTTCAAGCAGATAGCTTTAAAACTGAGAGACTAGTCTGCGTAGAAACGGACAGACGGACGGACAGACGGACATGGCTAGATCGACTCTCTTGGTGATGCTGATCAATAATACATATATGTATGTATATAGTTTATAGGGTCGGAAATGTCTCCTTCACTGCGTTGCAAACGTTTGACTGAAATTATAATACCCTCTGCAAGCGTATAAAAAAATATTATAGCTTTGTTGTTTTTAAAGATTTACGCACAAATTTCGAGATAAAAACTTTTTTTACTTTTTGGAATCATTTTTTTTCAGTGCACCCATCATTCGCTTTAGCATCTATGTTTGTTGGCAAAGGAGTGACCTCAATTCGCGCATAGATTGCACTCCCCCGCATACGGAGGCCCCACAGCCACTCTGCAAGATGCTGGGGTTTTCATGGTCCAAAAATAAAATGTGTCATAGGCAGTGCTGCCATTTAAAAGCCAGCATAAGCCCACAAAAGGCAAGAGCAGAAAGCAACAAGCAGAGCTCAGGCAGGCCAACTTGGCTTAGCCGACAGGCAGCCCGTTATCATTACCATGAGGCTGGGCTTCTTCCCGCTCATCATTTTAATAGCCCTCCCTGCTGCGGAAATAATTAAAAATAAGTTAAGTACGGCACAAAGGTTGGTCCTTGGCCGTAAGTCAACTGCCAAAACGCAGGAATTTCGCACGGCCCGCTGTAAAGTATAAACACGTTCGACAGTATCCCGATGGAAAAAAAGAAGACCAGTGACAGGGAAATATTTTACGTGCACGTAACAAACTCGGCAGTCTCTTCGATGAATACGGAAACATTTCAATATGTCGACTGTCGACTTACTACTGGTAACTGTCGCCCGCAGTTGCGTAAGAAGGGCACGTAGCGGGTAGAGAGTAGAGAAACAGAACTCTGAACTGGATTTCGAGGCACGTATGTATAAAGGTAAGCAAAGTACCGGCACCCGCGCCGGTAAATCCGTCCTTGAGCCAGTTGGCAACATTGTTCAACGGGTCGAACGCGGAGATAAACTTGGCCCAAGATGAGAATTTTTGTTGCTGACATATGTTTAAATTCGAATTGTCTGCTTACACAATTAGTTAATTAATTATTTGCAATCGAATACCAGCATATGTGACTAAGAACTTCCAGTTGAGTTGTCCCTTAAAGGTATTTAAATATGGTTATAAAGCATTAAAACTCATCCCATTTATGATCTACTTATTTAAGGAGAATCCGGACATCCAATCCAAAATATGTTGGAAGAACAACAAGCTTTAGGCCCGGAAACGAAGAGGAGACTCCTGGGATTTATAAACTAGTTTAGGCATTTGATTGTCAAAAATTGTATTTAAAAAAAGAAAGGAAAGCTAACTTCGGGCGGAGCCGAAGTTGAAATACCCTTGCAGAATATTCTGTAAATTATATTCTCCAAAATTATTCATATGATGCATTCTTAACACTCATAAAAATCCCAACTTCCTATCTTTAACAAGAGAGAACGCTATAGTCGAGTGCCTCGACCATTAGATACCTGTTACTCAGCTAAACAGCTTAATATAAATATGTTTTTCGTTAAAATCGGTACCCAGGGAACACCTCCAATTTGGCTAACTTGATTTGATTTGCATAGTTCTTGGGATATAGTTCGGTATTGACAAATGAAAACCACCGCAATTTCCTTTAATAGAAATCCTTATCGAGAATTAACGTTGACTCTGTTGAGCACCTTGGCCAGCTGTTCCAAAGACATCCGTTAGGGCCATGAAAGGCGGAAATGTAGGCGCTAACCAGGCTTAAGCGTTTAATGGGTTTTTGGGCTTTTATAGTTTCCGAGATCTCAGCGTTCATACGGACAGACAGACAGACGGACAGACAGACAGACGGACAGACGGACATGGCTAGATCGACTCGGCTAGTGATCCTGAACAAGAATATATATACTTTATAGGGTCGGAAACGCTTCCTTCTACCTGTTACATACTTTTGCACGAATACAATATACCCTTTTACTCTACGAGTAACGGGTATAAAAACACCAAAGTATTGGCAATTCCAATCGTTCAGTGAAATTTGGTAAGTCGGATTGATTGGCCAAATATAAAACCCATAGAAAATCCCACCTTTCTAACTTAACAAACAACAAAGTTATGGCATTTCCGATCAATCAGTTATATGGCAGCTATAGGATCTAGTCGGCCGATCCCGGCCGTTCCGACTTATATACTACGTGCAAAGGAAAGAAGGGTGTGTGCAAAGTTTCAATTCGATATCTTTAAAACTGAGAGTCTAGTTCGCGTAGAAACAGACAGACGGACAGACACACCGACAGACGGACAGACATGCTTATATCAACTTAGGAGGTGATCCTGATCAAGAATATATATACTTTATAAGGTCGGAGATGTCTCCTTCACTGCGTTGAACACTTTTGACCAAAATTATAATACCCTCTGCAAGGGTATAAATATAAACTAAATTTGATATAAATTATATAATTTTGCCATTTTCATGTTAGTTATTTTTATGTTTTTATGAATTGCAAAAAGGTGACACACGATTGGATTTCGAAAGCACACAGCTTTTTATAATTTTATCCGATTTCCCCAAAAATCTGCATTCAATTTTTTATACCCTTGCAGAGGGTATTATAATTTTGGTCAAAAGTGTGCAACGCAGTGAAGGAGACATCTCCGACCCTATAAAGTATATATATTCTTGATCAGGATCACCTCCTGAGTTGATATAGCCATGTCCGTCTGTCTGTCCGTCTGTCTGTCCGTCTGTCTGTCCGTCTGTCTGTCCGTCTGTCTGTCCGTCTGTCTGTTTCTACGCGAACTAGTCTCTCAGTTTTAAAGATATCGAATTGAAACTTTGCACACAGCCTTCGATCCTTTGCACGCAGTATGTAAGTCGGAAGGGCCAGGATCGGACAACTATATCCTATAGCTGCCATATAACTGATTGATCGGAAATGCCATAACTTTAGTGTTTGTTAAGTTAGGAAGTTGGGATTTCCTATGGGTATTTTATTTGGCCAGTCAATCCGACCTACCAAATTTCATAAGGATCGGCCGACTATATCCTATAGCTTCTATATAACTGATTGATCGGTAATGCCATAACTTTGGGATTTGTAAAGTTAGGAAGTTGGGATTTTCTATGGCTTTTATATTTGGCCAATCAATCTGACCTACCAAATTTCATAAGGTTCGGCCGACTATATCCTATAGCCGCCACTTAACTGAACGATTGGAAATGCCATAACTTTGGTGTTTTTAAAGTTAGAAAGTTGGGATTTTTTATGAGTGTTAAGAATGCATCAAATGAATAAGTTTGGAGAATATAAATCGGAATATTCTGCAAGGGTATTTCAACTTCGGCTCCGCCCGAAATTAGCTTTCCTTTCTTGTTTTACTTTAACGTTAATCAAATTTTGACCCATTTTCAGGTTTGTTATTCTTGAGTTTCAATGACTTGTAAATATTTGACAAACTATTGTACTTCGAGAGCACACAACTTTTCAAAATTTTATCCGATTTCAAAGTTACATACCACTAAAGACTTTTGGTTTGATTCTGTAAAAATATGCATTCAAATTTTTCAATTCAAATGTTTGACCCATTTTCATGTTAGTTATTTCATTATTTCCGATGTCTTGTAATAGAGTGACTTAAAATTGGACTTCTAGAGTCCATAATTTATCCCAATTTAAGCCGATTCCAAAGTGGCAAACCTCTAAAGACTTCTGCATTCAAAATTTTTAACTTAACGCTGATCAAATTTTTAGCCATTTTCATGTTAGTTATTTCTAATTTTCCCAGACTTGATTAACGTTGACCTTCGTCTTCGAGAGTCCATAGCATTACCAAACTTTATCCGATTCCAAAGTGACATACCTCTAAAGACTTGTGGGTTTATTCTCTAAAAATCTGCATTCGAAATAATAATTTTAAGTTTCCGATAAATCTTAATAAGATGACCCCCAACTGGATTCCTACACTCAATAACTTTACCAAATTTAATCCGATTCCAATGTGGCATACCTCTAAAGACTTGGGGGTTGATTCTCTAAAAATCTGCATTAATATTTGCCATTTTTACGTTGATTAAAAGGTCTTGTAAAAAGGTGTCCCACAATTGGATTTCGGGAGCACACAACTTTTCTAAATTTTATCCGATTTCAAAGTGACATACCTCTAAAGACTTCTGGCTTAACTCTCTAAAAATCTGCATTCAAAATTTCCATTTTAACGTTTATAAATTTTTGACCCATTTTCATGTTTGTAATTTTTATGTTTTGATGACTTGTAAAAAACTGACACAATATTGGACTTCCATTTTGATTTCAAAGTGGCATACCTCTTAAGACTTGTGATTTAATTCGCTAAACATCTGTAAACAAAATTTTCATATTTACGTTGATCAATTTTTGACCCATTTTTATGTTTGTTATTCTTATGTTTTGATGACTTGTAAAAAGGTGACACACTATTGGATTTCGAGCGCACAAAACTTTTTAAAATTTTATCCGATTTTAAAGTGGATTGTGATTTGATTCTCTAAGAATTAATTTTTAATGTTTGACTTAAGCAGATTTAAAACTAACCGAGAACTAGTAATTAAGTTGTCAAAAGTTGATGGAACTGGCATTCTGGAAGACAGACCCTCGAATTAATAGGTGAACAATGAGCTATGATGCTTTAGGAGCCAAGCTACTAAAGTAGTTTGCCCTATCGCAGCTCTTTCCAAGTCAATGCACCCTAAATTAAGCTTATTAAGCAGCAAGGGGAAAAACTTTTTGCGCTGCGTTGGCAGCAATTAAAAAACCGCTACACCTGCGTTGCCAATTAATAGTTTTAGCTTGTTCCTTTTTCAAAATCGTTTGGCAACTAAAACAATAGAAGGAGATGTGAGGTTTCAGGAAGTGCAGCAGGGCAGAAACGCTTTTTCTGGCGGCTGTAGTCGAGCGAACGAATTGCAAGAAAAAGGCGAAAGAAATCACAAGAAATATCGGGGGCAGTGCCAGTGTTGTCTTTTCAAACTTTCTACCTCTGACTTGCATCTGTGAGGAAGCCTACACTGAAAAATATATTGTGGAAAATTTAAAGCGTCTGGCAGCTTATCAAAGGAAAAGGAAAACTATAATTAATTCCCCGTAAGGTCTGCGGGGAACATTTATGTAAATATGAATAAAAATATATATTTTTGGTAAAATATTTTTTTGTATAAATAGGACATTTTCCACCATGTATAGAATAGAAGCAGAAACACCATCTCCATCCGCAGCTTCAGCTGAGGCAATATCCTTATCTGCATTGAGGCAAAATTCTGTGCTAGTCCTGGCTCCCTGCTTCCTGGCTGCCTCTTCCAATTGTTGTTGGCAACTCGGAAGACAACTCAAACAGCCGAAGAAAGACTTCCGACTGCGGCTGCCTAAATGCCCGCCATTTATTTGTGAATGGCACTCGACAGACTCCAGGGCTAAGAAGACAAGAGGACGCCGTCATTCTGCGCCATTTCAAAGCACTGGAAAAGTTTTCCACAAAGCCTCCAGAAAGCACCCTATACATTAAGGGCTGCCGGCCACAGCCGCAAACTATTTGCATAAACTTCAACGAGTGGGCAACTAATAAGGCAAAACATTTAAAGGCTCGAGAGCAAGTACAGCATCAATCTATTACAGTCTTGTCAACTAACAAAATTACTTTATACTCAAGAGGATGGGAGAGTAAACGTTAAAAGTTTATAAATTACTACACTAAAGTACTACATTAATTGAAAATTCATAAATATATTTCAACATTTGTGATAAGTAAGAAAAGTTATTGAAAACAAGAAAGGAAAGCTAACTTCGGGCGAAGCCGATGTTTATATTCCCTTCCAGAATATTATGTACATTATGTTCTCCAAAATTATTCATGTGATGCATTCTTAATACTCATAAAAAATCCCAGCATCATAACTTTAAAAACACCAACGTTAAGGCATTTCCAATCATTCAGTTATATGACAGCTATAGGATATGTTCGGCCGATCCTTATGAAATTTGGTAGGTCGGATTGATTCAAATAAAACCCATAGAAAATTGCAACTTCCTAACTTTACCAAAGTTATGGCATTTCCGATCAATCAGTTATATGGCGGCTATAGGATATAGTCGGCCGATCCCGGCCGTATATACTGCGTGCAAAAGAAATAAGGGTGTGTGCAAAGTTTCAATTCGATATCCTTAAAACTGATAGACTAGTTCACGTAGAAACAGACAGACGGACATGCTTATATCAACTCAGGCGCGATCGCGATCGTGATCATAAATATATATACATTATAGGGTCGGAGATGTCTCCTTCACTGCGTTGCACACTTTTACCAAAATTATAATACCCTCTGCAAGGGTATAAAAAGCAGTCAAAGTAGATTCCATTTTTATTATAATTTTATTGGCGTTTGCAGCAAAGCAAACTTCTTAAAATTTTCGATTCAAAATGATTTAACTAAGGAAAATCAAACACTATCATTGTTTATTAGTCAGATTTTCAATTTAATTTCGAAAACAGCAAATGCACATTTACTGCCATTTCATATCAATCTTGCATCGTTGCACATAAATCAAAATAATTTACTGCCTCGCCGACAGGCTGAATTTATTGAAATTCCGCCAAAAAAAAGTCTGCAGATGCAACTGGATGCTGCTCGATTGCAGTGCGCAAACGATCCCATTGAATGTTTTCGATTTCAGCCAGGCCAGTCCTCCAATTTGTAATGCAATATGCTGATTTCTGCCCCCGGCACGCCTGCAATCCCTTGTTGCCTGTTTGGTTGCCAGTCAACACTCGTGTGCCAACAGAAATGCCAACGCGTCGACTCACTTGACCAACTTTGCAGCTGTTTGACGCTCTTCAAGTGCCAGAAATAGCGGAAGCCTGCCATATTGGCAAAAAAGTTTGACATTCCGCCCGGCAGCGTCTTATTTCAATTAAAAATTCTTTAACAAATCAATTTACTGCGCCTAGCGCAAAACTGATTAATGTAACGGCAGCCATAAAAGAAATTCAATTTTAAGAGTGGCGACCGGCTGCGGCGCACTCCGAATACCCTTTTCAAGCCCCCGATGGCTCAGAGGTTTGCCGGAAAATCTCTGCTTTCCCGGGCTCGATAAAGGCTTACGGCGCCACCAGAGGAAGTTGAATTCCTCGCCAGCCCCGAGGGACGATTAAGATGGCAGCTTCGGTGCGTCGGTACAGCGAGTAAATTAATTTATTTGTTAAACTTTGAAATGTCAGGGAGTCAAAGTCAAAGTTTGCAGCGCGAGAAAAGAAAAATAATCAACTAAAACTAAAAGAAACAGCCGGCAGAGTGTGTGAAGGGCGTGGCTGCGGTCCAAATGCGTCGGTTACAGCATCTCCAAGGACTTTTTCATAAAGTTTATCTTGGCTGTGAAAGTTCCTGCAAGATGGCATTTAAAATTATAAAGAGGGGAAACAGCCAAAGTTATTAGTTAAGTTATTATTTCTATCCTGAATAGTATTTATAACACAAGGAAATCAGTATAGACTTTACAATTAAAAATTCGTTAAGGAAAAAGGCTTTTCTAAACTTCTTCTAAAATGAACATATTTATTTTATTAAATATGATAAACTAAATAGCTTTCAATTTGAAAAAGTTACTTAGAATAGTCGGGCATAGTCCCTTGATTTTCTAAAATGTATCTTCCGTTTCTTTCCCCATGCTTATCCAGGCAATCTGAACTAGAGCACCTTGCACTGTTAGGTGCCTAATGAACGGGGAAGCCACGGAGGAATAAGGTGGCAGAATTGCCAGGTGGGATCAGTCGAGCAAACACTCTTATCCATTCCACTGAGCACGAGTCGCAATCAAATTAAGTGCTGTCGGCCAGTAGATTAAACCCCTTTGTTCGGCCCAATTACTCGGTATTCAATCGGGAGTTCATTTCAAAAATTGCATTAAACAGTGCGGTAACTTTGATTAAAGTCCGATAGGCGTCGCACGTGTGGCATGTAATTGAATTTGCCGCCGAGTGTGTATCGCTTGCATTAAAGTGTGGGGCAACATATTTCGCACTTTGTGTGCAAACAGCGCCGCCTAAAAGGTGAGCCGCCCCCAAAAAAGTGTCATTCAACCCGCACGTCCTCACTTCGTCTGTGGCAACGGCAGCAGCATATAAATCAGATTTTGCAATTAAGCCTTCATTGAAATTCAAGCGGAAAATGTAAATTTAGTATGGTAGCCGCGGATATGATGAGGCAATGGCGGTGTTCCCCCAATTGATTAACTGAATAATCTGGTTTTTCCAACTAATAGCAGTTCAAAAGGCGAATTTGTCCCGAAAAGACAACGATAGAATATAGTATATGATCCTTCTCTTCAGTTCTAGCCTAACGTTCTGCAGGTTAGATACTAACTTTTCAACATAAATAAAATCTTAAAATAGGCATTGTCTGCGAGACATTATAATATATATTAAAGCACTTTAATAAAATTATAATCGAGTGATGTAAGGTCAATCCTTAGAGATTGTGAATGCAAGCAAATCAGCAGGGCCATTAGTATTTGTAGTTTGCTTAAATATTTAAAAGTAAACCCACGCCCATTTAAATTTTGGTTAACTATGTCCCCAAGAGAAAGTCTTTAATTAATTGTAAAGGCTATCATTTGCTAACTGCTGCTCAAAATCGTTTCTAATAAATCACTTACCTTTCTACGTCCACAACAAAGCATTCTTCGCACACGCGAATTTCCAGTAGCTGCTTTCAATCGAGTAAACTTCTTCTTCCACTGCATTTATTAGTGGGGATCCGATTGGGAATATCTCCCGTCGTTCCTGTCCTGTCTTTTCCTCTCGCCTTGGGTGGGGTTTCGTTCGAAGGCAACTTCTGTTAATTGCCGTATTTGTTTGCTCGTCCAACTAAAGTTGGTGGCATGGCATTTGGTCAATGCTGAACACGTTTGTTGGTTCCTTACAAAAATGCGATATAAAAATGCAAGTTCGGTTTATTCGTTGTGAGTTGTTAGTTCCTGCAAAATGTAGAAACAGTAATGAAATATAAAATGAGCACAGAGCCATAAGCAAGTATTTACTGTCATAAGATTGTCAACAAGCTGGCATACATACTCGTCCTACACGACAAGGCACAGTGGGACGCGTATAACCTATAAATAAACTATTACAAATGTGCATTTGTTTTGCATTTAATATTATTCTAAATTTGTACCTACTGTACCACTGAGAAATCAAATTAAAATTCATCTCGTATGTGTTTAAATATTTGTTATAGTGTTTTTAACATTCAGTGCACTGTGCTTGGTTGTGTGTTTGAGAGTGTATCTGTCCGTGTGTAACTTAATGAAGCTTTACACTTCGAGGGCCTGGAGCCTGACATGTGTCATATGCATTTGCTTGACAAGGCATTCGAGCACTTGGACAGTTTTACCCCTACCACCCGACTCCTCCCCCTTCTCATACTCACACAGAGAGCACTTCTGTATTATGAATATATTGAGTAACTCTCTGCCTCTGATTTTATAGCGCTGATAATTCAATGTTTGCCCTTTTCCTTGGCTTTCGCCCTCTGTCCATTGGTAAATAATATGTTGTTCGCTAAGCACAGATATAGGTAGAGATAGGGGCACACAAAAAAATTTAAAATTATGTAGAGCAAAGGCACCTATAAAGTATGCTACAGTTTTTAGCATTATAAACAATTTACATAAATTATTTTGTTTCATCTTCTTCAGTTTTTATACCTTTGCAGAAGGTATTATAATTTTGGTCAAAAGTGTGCAACGCAGTGAAGAAGACATCTCCGACCTTATATAGTATATATATTCTTGATCAGGATCAACTCCTGAGTTGATATAAGCATGTCCGTCTGTCTGTTTCTACGCGAACTAGTCTCTCAGTTTTAAAGATATCGAATTGAAACTTTGCACACACCCTTCTTTAAGTCGGAACGGCCGGGATCGGCCGACTATATCCTATAGCTGCCATATAACTGATTGATCGGAAATGCCATAACTTTGGTGTTTGTTAAGTTAGGAAGTTGGGATTTTCTATGGGTTTTATAGCCAATCAACCCGACCTACCAAATTTTATAAGGATCGGCTGACAATATCCTATAGCTGCCATATAACTGAACGATTGAAAATGCTATAACTTTGGTGTTTTTAAAGTTAGGAAGTTGCGATTTTTATGAGTATTAAGAATTTTTATGAGTATTAGAATATTCTGCAAGGGTATATCAACTTCGGCTCCGCCCGAAGTTAGCTTGCCTTTGTTCATTTCATTTACTGCGTTTACTGCTCGCACACTGAAATCTTCTTTATTAATTAAAATATCATCAAGATTTGGCCATTTTTTGCAAAAATGTTAATGTTTAAAATGTGACTATCATATAACCAAGGACACATTTCGCATATTAAGGATTTCTCAGCAGATGTGGGACACTACTAACTCTTTTACCCCGTGGCAGCTTGACCAAACAGGCAAACACTCGCAAAGCTGTACATTTATGGCAATAAAGAGGATTGGCAGCCAGCCTGACTGGTTTTAAGGGCCAATTGTGTTGGCCTGGTTTTCGTAAGTAAGTTGAACTTGCTCATTGCTAAGTTCTTGTAAAGAAAATTATACTTCAGAGTCGCGCAAGGCGTTGGTAAATACTTTGAACCGATATGTATTAAATAATATATATAAAAACATGTTTACACTTTTAAGCTTATTTCTATTCCAAAAAAAGTATTTAAAGTTGCTTTCCTTGTTTCTGTAAATCAATAATAAATAGATGATAAGGGAAGAAAGCACTGGAAGACAAACATAATTACTTATGCAATAACTATTATGCCCAGATACTATTGTATGTAAATTTTAAAAATTTAAGTGCTAGTGCGAAGAATATTTTCTATTTAAAAATTAAAAATCAACAATCCGAAGACCCTTAACAAAAACTGTTCGTCATCATCGTCGGGTTGATTATTGTCATCGCCATTAGAGGCACGTAGACCCAGCCAGTGACGCCTTGGTTGGCACTTTGCCCACAACTTTATCTGAGATTTTGTGCCATAAAACAGTTGTGACTGTCCTTTGCGGAGTTTCTTTGTACCGAACTCCCCTTGCATCCTACAGTAATTGCAATGGAAAAATTTTACAATCGTTCATAGGACATTTAAATGTACAAAGAAGAAAATGGAACCATGTTCTTATACATATGTGAGGGTCCAGCTGCATTACTAGCAACTGATTTTCCTGCCATCTTCAATGTTTCTTTCAGTGATGCCATTCTGGCATCTATGCCTATTAAAAAAAATCTAACTTTTAAAGTCTTAGAAAAATCCATTATAAATAAGTGAAGGGTTACGAGTTTTTGTCCCAAATGAGCTCACTGATTAATAAGTTTATTTTGGTACAGAACAAAGTAATATATAAATAAATATTGTCCTAATACTAGGATTTTAACTGCTTAAAAGAGACGGAGTTTTTTTATCCAGACTGATCCATATAAAATTAGACAACATCAGGAAAAGTGTATCAGATAGGGATACTTCTGAAAAAGTAGTTACAAATATACGTTTTTAAAGTCTTAGAAAAATTCATTATAAAAAAATGAAGGGATACAAGTTTTTGTCCCTTATTAATAAATTTATTTCAGTACTGAACAAAGTAATATATAAATAAGTATTGTCCTAATACTAGGATTACAAATATACGTTTAAATAGCAACTATAGTATGTTATTGATAATCGACTTTTTAACTTCTTATTTGCAAATTTAATCAAACCTAGTTATACCCGTTACTCGTAGAGTAAAAGGGTATATTGTATTCGTTCAAAAGTATGTAACAGGTAGAAGGAAGCGTTTCCGACCCTATAAAGTATATATATTCTTGTTCAGGATCACTAGCCAAGTCGATCTAGCCATGTCCGTCTGTCCGTCTGTCTGACCGTCTGTCTGTCTGTCTGTCCGTATGAACGCTGAGATCTCGGAAACTATAAAAGCTAGAAGATTGGCATTTTGCATGTAGATTTTAGGAGTTCCTACGCAGCGCAAGTTTGTTTCAAAATGGTGCCACGCCCCCTCTGACGCCCACAAGTCACAAGCTGTGGCCACAGTTTTGATGCTATTATGAAAATTTTTTTTTGATATGTATTTGTTTCGTCAATACCTATCGATTGGCCAAATAAAAGTTTGCCACGCCCACTCTAACGCCCAAAAACCCATTAAACGCTTAAGCCTGGCTAGCGCCTACATTTCCGCCTTTCATGGCCCGTGATACCAATAGCGCCATCTAACGGATGACTTTGGAACAGCTGGCCAAGGTGCTCAACAGAGTCAACGTTAATTCTCGATAAGGATTTCTATTAAAGGAAAATGCGATGGCTTTCATTTGTCAATACCGAACTATATCCCAAGAACTATGCAAATCAAATTAAGTTAGCCAAATTGGAGGTGTTCCCTGGGTACCGATTTTAACATAAAAATCGGGAGCTAATTCGATCGGCGAAAAACATACAAGAAGGCATATTTATATTAAGTTGTTTAGCTGAGTAACGTGTATATAATAGTCGAGGCACTCGACTATAGCGTTCTCTCTTGTTTTAAATAAATAAAGGAACTATCGTTATTTCCATTACAATGACAAGATTCAATTGCGGACCGCGAAATACATCGAACTGGTTTAAAAAAAGAAAGGAAAGCTATCTTCGGGCGGAGCCGAAGTTGAAATACCCTTGCAGAATATTCTAAAAATTATATTTTCCAAAATTATTCATATGATGCATTCTGAACACTCATAAAAATCCCAACTTCCTAACTTTAAAAACACCAAAGTTATGGCAATTCCAATCGTTCAGTTATATGGCAGCTATAGAATATAGTAGGCCGATCCTTATGAAATTTGGTAGGTCGGATTAATTAGACAAATATGAAACCCATAGAAAATCCCAACTTCCTAACTTAACAAACATCAAAGTTATGGCAATTTCGATCAATCAGTTATATGGCAGCTATAAGATATAGTCGACCGATCCCGGCCGTTCCGACTTATAACTGCGTGCAAAGAAAATAAGGGTGTGTGCAAAATTTCAATTCGATATCTTTAAAACTGAGAGACTAGTTCGCGTAGAAACAGACAGACGGACATGCTTATATCAACTCAGGAGATGATCCTAATCATGAATATATATACTTTATAGGGTCGGAGATGTCTCCTTCACTGCGTTGCACACTTTTGACCAAAATTATAATACCCTCTGCAAGGGCATAAAAAACCAAACTGGCATCCCTGCTGAGAGTTCTGGTGTGCAACAAAATAAATTTCTATTCATAATTTATTCGCAGCGGATGCACTGCATCAGTCCTGATTTTGAAAGGAGCAGGAGAAGCTGGAACTTGCAGATACAAGATACTTTGTGTCACAAGTGCAGAAGCGACAGAGTACAGCAATCAGCCAGAAGAAATGCTGGCAGGGTGTTTACTAGCAGCAGCAAAACCATTGTCAGCCGCCAGTCCCCTGGATTGTTGTCTAGGTACGCATAATATGTATTATAATGACATCATAAATTCAGACCGCTTTGTAAGTGCATAAATTAGTGACAAAGATTTCCCGCCCGCCATTCATGCTGAAAAAATGCCAAATCATTTATTTAATAATAATCGGGCGGAGCCGAAGTTGATATACCCTTGCAGAATATTTTGTAAATAATAATCTCCAAAATTATTCATATGATGCATTCTTAATACTCATAAAAATCCCAACTTCCTAACTTTAACAAGAGAGAACGCTATAGTCTGGTGCCCCGACTATCAGATACCCGTTACTCAGGTAAAAGGAGTGCGAGGGAGATGGAGATAGAAACTTTGATCACGCATAACTTTTAAACGAATGGTCCGATTTGAAAAATTTCTTCTACATTTCGATAGGTATTGATAAACACAATAAAACTGCATTTTTACTTTTCCGAAATATTTAAATTTATATTTAAATAAAATCGTATATAAGCGATTGTGGGCGTTAAAGGGGGCGTGCCACCTTTTTGAAACAAACTTGCGCTGCGTAGGAACTCCTAAAATCTGCATGCAAAATGCCAATCTTCTAGCTTTTATAGTTTCCGAGATCTCAGCGTTCATACGGACGGACAGACGGACAGACGGACAGACGGACATGGCTAGATCGACTCGGCTAGTGATCCTGAACAAGAATATATATACTTTATAGGGTCGGAAACGCTTCCTTCTACCTGTTACATACTTTTGCACGAATACAATATACCCTTTTACTCTACGAGTAACGGGTATAAAAACACCAAAATTATGGCATTTTCAATCGTTCAGTTACATGGCAGCCATAGGATATAGTCGGCCGATCCCTATAAAATTTGGTAAGTCGAATTGATTGGCCAAATAAAAAACCCATAGAAGATCCCAACTTCCTAACTTTACAAACACCAAAGTTATGGCATTTCCTATCGTTCAGTTATATGGCAGCTATAGGATATAGTCGCCCGATCTGGCTCGTTCCGACTTATATACTACCTGCAATAGAAGACAGAAAGACAAAGACAAGACGGACGGACAGACGGACGGATAGACGGACGGATAGACGGACGGGCAGACGGACGGACAGACGGACGGACAGACGGACGGACGGACAGACGGACAGACGGACGGACAGACGGACAGACGGACGGACAGACGGACAGACGGACGGACAGACGGACGGACAGACGGACGGACAGACGGACATGGCTAGATCGACTCTCCCAATGATGCTGATCAAGAATATATATACTTTATAGCGTCGGAAATGTCTCCTTCTCTGCGTTGCAAACTTTTGACTGAAATTATAACACCCTCTGCAAGGGTATAACAAGAAAGGAAAGCTAACTTCGGGCGGTGCCGAAGTTGATATACCCTTGCAGAATACTCTATGAAATTTGGTAGTCGGATTGATGGGCCAAATATAAAACCCATAGAAAATCCCAGCTTTCTAACTATACTTCGAAATTCTAACTATTACTATAAATTATCGTTTCTTAATTGGAGTACTTTTCTTTTCCTAGTCCATACAGGTCGCCATTTAGGCAATGCAACAATGGCAATATCAATCCACTTTAAATGGCAGGACAGTCGCCGATTGCGCTTTCTTCAGTCCTAACCCCAGCGCATAATTTGGTATTGTAATAGCTGCGTTCGAGTTTATCCACCACTCCCTCCTTTCCCCCTTTTCCAGGCACTCGCCCACACATTCACTTACATGTAGCAGCCGTCTAAAGGAATATCCACCAAAACAGAGACCCACCACCGACGACTGTCGCACCCTTATTCACACCAATCACACTCTCTGGACTTCTGCCGTACGTTCATGCGACTGCACACACTGGGCTGAAAAACGTTTTCTCCATTCAGGAAAATTGTTTAATTTAGCTTGACTAGTTCCTTTATATTTATAAATTATGTATCGTTTTATTTGAACACCGTTTATATAAGCAAGAACACGAAGTCTGATTCAATAACTTAACAGAATATATTTACTTTCATATTAAGAAAATTTTATTTTCAGTGCAGTCGCTCCATGGTGCTGCTATTGCCGTTTTCCAGCCAAGAGGTAGTGCTGCTAGTGTCACCAGGCAACTGTTCAACATGCCACATGCAACCCGAAACTAGCAGCTAAAAACTTTAAACTTGCAACTCACTTGGACGCTGGTTGAAATGCCAAAAAAACAAGAAAGGAAAGCTAACTTCGGGCGGAGCCGAAGTTGATATACCCTTGCAGAATATTCTGTAAATAATATTCTCCAAAATTATTCATATTATGCATTCTAAATACTCATAAAATTCCCAACTTCCTAACTTTAAAAACACCAAAGTTATGGCATTTTCAATCGTTCAGTTATATGGCAGCTATAGGATATAGTCGGCCGATCCCTATAAAATTTGGTAGGTCGGATTGATTGGCCAAATATAAAACTCATAGAAAATCCCAACTTCCTAACTTTAAAAACACCAAAGTTATGGTATCTCCTATAGTTATATGGGAGCTATAGGATATAGTCGGCCGATCCTTATGAAATTTGGTAGGTCGAATTGATTGGCCAAATAAAAAAGCCATAGAAAATCCCAACTTTTTAACTTTACAAACACCAGAGTTATGGCGTTTTCTATCGTTCAGTTATATGGCAGCTATAGGATATAGTCGGCCGATCCCGGCCGTTCCGACTTATATACTGCGTGCAAAGGAAAGAAGGGTGTGTGCAAAGTTTCAATTCGATATCTTTAAAACTGAGAGACTAGTTCGCGTAGAAACAGACAGACGGACAGACAGACGGACAGACAGACGGACAGACGGACAGACGGACAGACGGACAGACGGACAGACGGACAGACGGACATGGCTATATCAACTCAGGAGGTGATCCTGATCAAGAATATATATACTTTATAAGGTCGGAGATGTCTCCTTCACTGCGTTGCACACTTTTGACCAAAATTATAATACCCTCTGCAAGGGTATAAAAATGCTCGAAACCATAGAAACTGGCAAAGCTGTGGGAAAACCCAGGGTTTTATCTAATTAGTGAGTGCAGATTCAAAAGGATGGAATTATGGTTGCAGAGCATGGGATGCTGCGGATGAAGCAACCACTCCACACATTGAATTAAAGCTTGGGTATCTACCATATATGCGGATCAAAAAATAAATTAAAGAAATAAATGAAATAAATAAATTAAAGAAATAAATTAAATATATTATTATTAGAAAAACTCGGATAAAACTGTTAAAATACCATTTGCATTATCTGAATTGAGACAACATTTTTAATCATAAGACAATATTCTAAGTCGTCAATATAGAACAGAAAAACATTCTAAATGATATATACTTTCACTATTTTCCGCTCTCAATGTTTTTTAAAAATGCAATAAACGATTAATAAAGTCCCGAATGGCAGCTTAAATGGTTTCTATTGAAAATCACATTTATGGCCAACGTAAAGCTTCCACCAGCCATCTTTTGTGTGCAACGAATCTTTTTACAATTATGCATAAAATAATGATAGTTTTTATGGTTTTATCTGAGTTTGCTATATTTTTCGTAATATTTTTATGTTTTGGGACTCCCACGAATATTTCTCTGTTTGTTTGCAAAATTGGAGCAAAGCTTTTAACTCTGAGAGCAGTTTGGTAGTCTCCAGGGGCGATTTGAGGGGGAAAAGAATCAGCGGCTTTGAGTGAAATAAAAACGAAGGAAAAACTTTTCTGATTGTTTATGTCGCGGTTAATGTTTGCTTTCTGGACTTCTCCCCGTTTTCGGAATTATTTCTTTTGTTTTCTGCTTGTTGGTTTCTTAGTTGTTTCGACTGGCTTGGGAGTGCAGAACTCAAAAGACTTTAAAGCTGTAACCGCATGATATTACATTTTTTGTGTTTTTGTATTTTTTTTAATGAATCGTTTTTTTTTATTAGAGGGCTGAAATACCATTCTTAATTAAAAACCAAATTTAAGAAATAAACCTATTTTGAGGTAAAATATTTGGTATTTTAAGGGTTTTGTTTTTTAATAAAAAACTGTTTATTTTCCCAGTTAAGCAAACTAAAAATTGCTAATTTTCAAAAAGCAAATATTTCAAGACAACCCTTAAACTTAAAACACTCTTGATACCTATGAACCAAATTTCTTAAACTCATGAGTTTTGAACCTTAACCCATATTTTGTAATGGCAAAACATTTTGTGCCACATTCCCCATTAGACTGGAGTTGACAGCGACAAGGACGCTTCTATCGATCGGCTGGCCGCTGGCCAATTAGCCAGTCAATTAACTGAAAACTGTCCTTTTTATCGTCGGCTGTCATTTAGATGAACACGGCTTACTCAATGAATAGTTTCCCTGGTTTTTCTCACCTGCACTTGGGAACTAGGATACCTCCTGACGCTTGACGTTTTCCGTCTAATCCGAGCCAACGGCTGCTGCCCAAGTTATGGGAACATGAGATCACAAATTGCAAAGGACAACCACGAGGACGAAGAGGGTGAGGAGCAGGGGGCGGCGAATGAGGAGGAGGGGGAGTGGGCCAGTTGCAGTCACCGGTCGTAAATGTGTGCCGTGTTGTAAAGAGGATGCAATTGCTCTCTCCCGTTCTCTCTGGTCTCTCCTTAACTTACTCTCTCTCACTGTCTCTTGATTGCTCTGCCTTTTATTTCAGCTTCGATTTGTTTTAATTTCCGTTGAAGCTGCTTTTACTTCCGGGGCAGTGAAATTGCAAAAATGCAAATTGCAAATAGCTACATACGTGGGTGTTTTTGTTGTTTGAGACAAATAGCCGACTCGGTGGTCATTGGATTGAAATTCGAAGTGGCAGTACATTCTCGCATCCTCTTCTTGCTACTTTATGCATAATCCTTTCGTTGCCTTTCGTTTCAAAGATTCTCCGCTCTCACCGCTTTTTCTGCTGTTTTTTTGCTGCGGCATTTTTTGCGTAACTTGTGAGTTAATTTCGACATGTTTGATGGGTTCCCGGAAAAACTACAACTTATCTTTTTGCCGTATAATTGATTTTTGCGCGAGTGTGTGTGTAGGAGCGCGTGAGTGTAAGTGCGTGGCGGGCGGGTTTGTGTGGATGTGCGGGGGAGCCAGCTGCGGAATGCGTCCGTGTGGCAGTGCGAAGCTTTCACAACTATGCGAATTTCCTGCGTACGAATTTCAGTATAATAAAATATCCTGTTCCGTTTCTAAAGAGACAGAGCGGGAGAGCGCAAATTATACAGCGCATGCGCCGCGAATTTGGAGCAACTCATTGCTGAAGGCGATAACACCGATACGCGCACAACACCAATACGAGCACCCACCACCGCTATGGCGCTCCCTCCCTCCCACTCACACTCACTCCACTACGCCTTGTCGCTTTTTTTCACTTTGTTGCGCCGCTTTTCCTGGCTTTTTCCTGCGTTTTATCGGCACTTTCAGTTGTTTTTCGTGGGCTTTCTTCTTTTGGACACCTAAAACACGTAGGTTTTTAAGTTTTTTGCGCTGTATTTACTAGAATAACTGCCAAATGTTCGCCGATCGGAGGAAATAAAACACTCGCAGAAAGCGACGAGAGCTAAATGCAGCGTGCAAGAGCGAGATTGCACGACTGTCAGCTTTCACCATTGCACACAGAGGATTAGGTGAAGTTTGGAGAGAGAGGAAAGCAGAGCGCAAGCGCAGGAAACATCCCGATACGTGGCTTTAAAGCAGTATATACTGAATTTGGATTTAAATGTTTAAAAGATTCTTAAGAGTTTCATTTTTTAACACTCTAAACTACAAATAAATAGGTTTGACTTTTACATTCCTTCAGGTGAGCTTTTTCGGCAAAAACTCAATTAATGTATTTTAACATTTTGTTTCGTAAACGGTTTCTATTTTTTCTACAAAATTGAAACCTAAGAAATGTTTCTTAAATTTAACACACAAAAAATTCTTGTGTGTATTATGGCACGTGTCTTCCGTTATTTGAATTACCCGCCTATAAGAAAACCAGTTGGCATGTCTATTATCGATAGCAATAAGTATCGTATTATCATTATAAGTATTGAATGTGCGAGTGCAATATTTGGGTCAACTTAAAACTTAAAACACAATGTTTTTGCATAACACAAAACTGTGCAGACTGGCTGGTGAGTTCATGTGTTGATATTACTTGTCCCAGATAACTGTCATATGTCCCATTCAACAGGGAACATGGCGACCGGCGTCCGCCACCTGAGCGGCCAGAATCCTAAGACTGCTATTTTAATGCTCAACATGGGCGGCCCTACACATACGGACCAGGTGCACGACTACCTCCTCCGCATCATGACGGATCGGGACATGATCCAGCTGCCCATGCAGAGTCGTCTGGGTCCGTGGATCGCTCAGCGCAGGACGCCCGAGGTGCAGAAGAAGTACAAGGAGATCGGGGGCGGATCCCCCATCCTCAAGTGGACCAAGCTCCAGGGCCAGCTCATGTGTGAGAAGCTGGACAGGATCTCTCCAGAGACGGGGCCGCACAAGCACTACGTGGGCTTCCGCTACGTCAATCCGCTTACTGAGAACACGCTAGCCGAGATCGAAAAGTGAGTGTTGTGATGATGTAAACATAGCAAGTGTCTTGAAATAGGTCTATATTAATATGATCCAAATTGGGATAGCTTTATGATAGGAGTTAAAATCGGAGTTTAAGATACCTTATATTCACAACAGCTTTTATAGTAATATCATTAAAAAGTTTCATTTTTTCTAGTACAAATATGAGGTTTATTCAATAGAGAGTATTAAACTATTCACTATTAATAAAGATGGATAAGCTGGATTCAACCACGTCAAAATTTCATTGTATTCTTTAATTTTGTAAATTTTGTTTTTATGTTTTTTTAATTTAAACTCTTGACAACCACCATACTAATTGCAGCGACAAGCCAAACCGCATCGTGCTTTTCTCGCAGTATCCACAGTACAGTTGCGCTACCTCGGGATCCAGTTTTAACTCCATTTTCACTTACTACCGCAGCAAGTGAGTAACAAATCCCTTTTGAAAGAATCTACTGGTAATAGCGAGCTTCTGCCTACAGTAACCTGCCCTCGGACATCAAGTGGAGCATCATCGACCGGTGGGGCACCCATCCACTCCTGATCAAGACCTTCGCTCAGCGAATTCGCGATGAACTAGCCAAATTTGTGGAGACAAAGCGTAACGATGTGGTTATCCTCTTCACCGCCCATTCCCTTCCACTGAAGGCCGTGAGCCGCGGCGACGCATATCCTTCGGAAATTGGGGCCAGTGTGCACATGGTGATGCAGGAATTGGGTCAGAAAAATCCCTACAGTCTGGCCTGGCAATCGAAAGTGGGCCCGCTGCCTTGGCTGGCACCAGCCACCGACGATGCCATTAAAGTAGGGTTGCATTTCCGGAAATCGCTTTAGATCAAGCTATAATTTGAATCAATCTTCGCAGGGCTATGTTAAACAAGGCCTGAAGAACTTCATCCTGGTGCCCATCGCCTTTGTTAACGAGCACATCGAGACGCTACACGAGCTTGATATAGAGTACTGCGACGAGTTGGCGAAAGAGGTGGGCGTGGAGGAGATCCGCCGGGCGGCCGCCCCCAACGACCACCCGCTGTTCATTGATGCCCTGAGCAACATTGTTGCGGATCACCTAAAGTCCCAGCAATCAGTCAACCCCAAGTTCCTGATGCGTTGCCCCATGTGCTCCAATCCAAAGTGCGGGGAAAGTAAGAGCTGGTACCGCCAGCTCTGTTCAAACTAGGCAACCGAGGCACTTCGCGATATCGGGATGCACTGCGTGACGGGCATTCCAGGTGCTCCAGCTGGGAGCACACATATATGCATTCATCAGGGTTTGTGGGGGATTGGTTTTCAAACACTCTGGCTTTCATTACTATTCGCTGGCAATAAAACAAATTAAAGACACTGCTAAACAGTTGAAATAACAGTTGTGGTTGCAGCTTTAGTTAAGTTTAGTTTAGACGGAAAATCATCTAAGAACTCACTAGGTCAGAATATGATATTATTGTTAAATTTGTATAGCTTAACAAGCTAGGTCGCATGAAAATGTTACACAAATCCAAGTCATTATGATTTTAAATAGATTCATGGATCACATGGGTAACAGGAAATTTAATTCATTTGAAAGTATTACATTCTGTGTTTTATAGACTTGCATACTTGTAGAGTATTAATGTATCACACAGGAACATATATATATATATATTTTATATTTTTACATATCTTTGGCTACCCGGAAATTTACATTTTTTTACGAGTAGGCAATGGTTTTGTCATTTTAAAATAAAATGCATAATACAAAAGAAACATCAGAAACCCCCATTGTAATTTGTAGCATTTTGTGTGAGGGCATAACAAATATACTTCCTTAAAAGTAAGCCTTAAGAAATCAGTACGATAGCCATAACAAAGCTGTAACGCTCTATTTAAGAGAATTTATATTTTTGAACTCTCTTAGTTTGACTCTCTGTGTCGCACGTGCGGGATGTTTTGGTATTTTTTTTTATCGGTACAACAGCTGTTCGACTGTCAGTTTTATTCTCGCTTTCGAATGCTTATTAAATGATTCAGTTTTTATTGTTCAAATGGCCCACCAAATTTGCCAAAGCTTGACGTGCTCAGCCGTCTCCTCCTCCTGGAAACTCCTGCATTTCGTATCCTGCGGCACAGTCGACGGAAATTCCCAGAATATTGCATAAGAAACCTCATTTAATCAACGAAACTGAGACTTGTAGAGCCAACAAATTGAAACCTCGACTTTATATTTATTCGCGGCTCTCACGGCAATTAACCGGCCAATCGCCGTCGATTCTCCACATTTCGCCAATTGAGACACTGATTTTCAATAACTAAGAAAGGCGAAATCAAACTTCTTTGTCTGCGCAGCCCATCGTACAGCTACAGTGGCCTGGATCGAGGAATCTAATCGCTGCAGGGATCATAAATTAATTCGAAGAGTACACTCCGAGTCCGAATATGAGCAAGAACCATAAAACCCGAGGAGCTGGTGGCCCCACGAATCCGGCGGGGCCAGTCTACGGCGTGATCTCGACGTTGGACGACGCCGCTCCGAATCCCGCGGATTTCGCTAGGTAAGCACTTCCAAACCCATTTTATGTTTAGTCTGCTTGTTTTGCTTCCCCTTTTTTCAAATGAAGAGAGAAAACCAGTTTGGAACTGGGCTTTAAGGCTGCCGACGGTCTTTCTTTCCATCTCTTTCTCCAGTTTTGGCTGATATTATGTTTAACGACCACATCGTCACGCTGCAGCTTTAACCGCACTGGTATAATAATAATTTTAGGAAACTGCCACAATCAATAAATCAATTAAACTTAAATTTGGGACTTTTTTTAAAATTATTTATTATTTTTTATTTAAATTATAAACTAATAGAATTCATTAATTAATTTTGTACGTAGATTTTCAATATTTTTAATTGTTACCTTGGCGTATTTACTCTGGTAAATTTCATAAAAAAATTTTTTGCACATTAGAAATCCAAAAAATAATTGTAATAGCTTTATTTTATCAAAACTATTACTATTACTTCGTTAGGAAATCCAAGCTTAAAAAAAGGCAAAACAAATTAGTTTTGCCCTTATCTACTGGAAATTATTGCAATTCATACGTGCCAAGGGGGGATTTTTACTTTTGGAAAGAGGTTTTATAAGTAGTTTAAACTTTACATAAATGCATTTATTTGAAATTATGATGAATTTCTTGTCTCTACTCAATATACGATGCGGGGTTAAGTGGATTTCCTATTGCGATCCTTATCGACTTCAGCCAGATACGTGCAGACAACAGCACTCCATTCGGCTGGTCAAAAATTAATTGAATTAGCAGATTAGATGAGGATCGTATGTGACCACCGGCACACCACTCAATATCTCTTGAAAATGAGATAAGCACAAAGATATATCCAGTCAATTCTCACGTTTTCATAATAAGATATTAATGTGGGAAATTTCCAAAGTTTTTTTATCTTTATTTATCTAATTTTTTCTTGTATTAATGGAACAAATTTTACAAACCAAATAGAATTTTATTGAAACACAGCTAGGAACTAATTTGTCCATAATTATAAAATGTATTTATGTACATATGTACTTTTCCGAATACTTCAGAATTATAAATCGATATTCAGACATTAAACCCATGTTTATTTAAGTTAGCTCTCATTTTTCCGTGTGAAACCCAAGTGTTAAACCACAGAACCAATTTAATCGTATTTATTCAGTTATCTGTCCAAAAGACAAACCTAATGAACTGTAAATACCATATGCTTGATAATGAATTTTTAAGGCTTATCTGAATCTATAGCGAAATTATCACTGAAAATGCGTCTGACTGGTGTACCATAAACATAAGCAAATAATAGTCAACAATGTTGCAAGGCCAAAAAAGGTTTTTTAAATTCGCGCCATATAATAGAATATAGATCGGATTAAAAAAGCAAAGCAGCTTTACTTTTAAACAATATATAATTATTTCAAGTTCAGATTTATTATTAGAACTTATTGGTAGAAAAATAGGACATTCCAAAATAACCGAAAATAACTAACTAACTTAGAAAAGGTAACTGATTTTGGAATTATAAAAAAATGTTTATCAATTAAACATATAAGGACCTGCTTTGAATTAATGATTTATATTAATTATTATTTATCTAATCTTATCTAACCACCTACAGATTCCCTTCGCCTGAGGTGAAGAAAGGTGAACTGAGTTTGTTCCTTAGCTGGGACAGCCCCAAAAGGAATATGGAGTTAAGCTCGAAGATGAGTAACCGCAGTTGGATCGTCGACATGCTGGCCGTTTTCTTCGGCATCGGTACCTGGCTTGGCGTTAATGGAACCTTCATCCAACTGCCTTTGCTGGTGAACGAGGCACCGGAAGGTTGGAGTCTGCCCTCCTACCTCAGCGTGATGGTGCAGATTGGCAATCTAGGCCCCCTGCTATACACGGCCATCCAGAAGTATTCCCCCAAGAAGCTAAACGACGGCTGGACTATCCACGGAGTGCTCCTGGTGGGTGCGATCTCTTGCCTGTTGACGGCTTTCTTCTACAACCGAACTGCTCTAGTCGCTGGCACGGATCACAGTCTGGCCCTTTTTGTGCTAACCTGTTTCACGGCACTGAATGCCTGCACCAGCTCAGTGCTCTTTATGCCCTACATGGGTCGCTTCAAGGAGCAGTACATGGTCACCTACTTCATTGGCGAAGGACTGAGCGGTTTGCTGCCCAGCGTGACAGCTTTGATCCAGGGAATCGGAGAGAGCGGCAAATGTGTCCTAGTCAATGTAACCGAAACTGGACAGGAGATCTACGAACTGCAGAAGACACCGCCTCGATTCGACACCCGTGTCTTCTTCCTCATCCTCTTCGCGCTCATGGTGTTCGCCTATGTGGGGTACGCCCTCCTGAACTCCCTCCCACTGGCCAGGAGGGAGTACGCCCAGGTGACTGTTAGCGAGGGCAACAAGTACGTTTACGGAGAGGCGGATAATCAGCCAAAGACGGAAAAGATCACCAAGGGTCAGTACACCTACCTGCTCCTTTTAATTGGAGTCATCTCTCTGTTCAGCAACGGAATGTTTGGCAGCATTCAGTCCTACTCCAGTGCCCCCTACGGATCCCAGGCATATCACCTGGCGGCCACACTCAGTGTGATTGCCAATCCGGTGGCCTGTTTTATGGCCATGTTTCTGCATTTCACATCGCTGCGGATCATCACCGTGCTCTCTATCCTGGCGGGTCTACTGACAAGCTACGTTTTTACCACGGCCGCCTTGAGCCCCTTGCCGCCACTTCACGATCAGACCACGGGAGCCGTGCTGGTGGTCACTGCCTGGACCTTGCTGGTGGGGATCGTGAGCTACACTAAGCTGGGAATCACCACCGTGATGCGAGCACAGGGCGGGCAGTCGCTGGTCTGGGTGGGGGCTATCACGCAGCTGGGATCTGCCATCGGAGCGGTGGCCATCTTCTTCGCCATTAACTACTCGGATCTGTTCCAGGCCGCGGAGATAGGCTGCTGACCTGCTTGGGAGTTCAACAGAACTAGAATATTCAGGGATGCATCGCGATTTTGCAGATGATTTTACAGTAGTTTAGTGTGATATTTTCGTATTTGTATTTCCACCTCAATGGTCACAATGAAGACAATACTTAATTACCTAAACGGCGTTTCGATGTTTTAAACATTTAAAGGTAATTTCAATAACACTCGAACGCAGTTCCTAATTTGTAGGAAAATTACTATTTATCCTAATTTTATTTTACCTACTTTAATTTAAATATAAAAAAATTATCAAACAAAATTTAATTTTGCTTTAAATTGAAAATGTTTTAGTTAATGCATTTTAGTTGCGATAATTTATAACCAATACGCTGTTTGATTTTGGCTACATTCACATTCACCATTCTTATACCAACTAAGCCAATACTTGGGGATATAGTCCACGATGAATCTTGCATTTAAGTCGCGTTTTATGAGTTTTCTTCCTAATCGTCCTTAATATCCATAAAACGTTATATAATTTGATTGTTGATGCAGTTATTGAATATGGTACTTCAAAATGTTTACAATTTTGATCCCTGATTTTTCCTGGGCCTATTTTTTAGTTGGGTCCCTTTATCAGACAAATCTTTTAAGGGACAGCCTCCATTTCAAGTTCGGTGCTTGACTTATCCGCCTGTTCCACCTCACTGTCAATGTCACCCTCGTATCCCGAATTGGTTTTAGAGACGACAGGAAGGGGTTTTTGTCCTCCAGCTTCGGCGGACTCGTCAAAACTGCAGCAGCTGCAGAAACAATCGGCAAAGTGGCGGCAGGTGTCGCCCAACTTATCGGGTGTACCCTCCAAGACCTTGTTGAAGGCCTCAATCTTTTCACGAAGACTTCGACTGGCACTAGGACACCCGATCAACTGGCTGGCTTGCGGAGAAGGCCGCGGAGATTCATTACTAATCTTCTCCAGAAAGCCGAGCACCTTCTCCAGTGATTCACGAGCACGTTTAAAGTTTAGTAGGCTGTCCCGCAATATTTGACTCTCATTGAGGTGCTCGAATTCAACTAAAAGACCATGAATCTCGGTCAGATTCGAGGGCAAACTTATACCCGCCACGGAAGGAATCTGCGACGCATTCGCCGCATTGACATTCTCGAAACTCAATATCAGGCGCCGGATTTTGGTGGCCTGGGCTTGGTGGCCACTCCTCGCTAACTGCATCATGTTGTTTACGTCGCCCACCTCTTTGAGCAGCTGCACCGACGACTGGACGACCTCCTGGTGCTTCCGGATACCCTGTCGCAGACGATCACGAAGGTTTTGAAGGTAGGCGCTGATTCGACGCACCTGCTCCTTCTCATCCACATTCTCCATAAAAACTAAATGTTGGCAAGAGAAAATGTGAGATTGACTATTTAAATACAGGAGCGAGTTTTGGTGGAAACAGCTTACCAGGTATCTCATTCTCGATCCCTAATTTGGCATTATCGTTGGCCATTGCGATTCGCCTACAAAAATAGGGCAGCTGACAAAAAAAAATTTCACTAAAAATTTACGAAAATCTAACGATACTGTCTGGTGAATTTATAAAATTTTGATATTTAAACCTCAAAGGTAAAATGATTTAAAACGAGAAAGAAGGCAAACTTTATACATTTAAATTTGTATGCCTATTTTACTAAAAACAATGAAGCTATGTCTATTTTGAGCTGCATTATCGGCTTTAATTTGGTAAGGTTATGGACTCTCGAAATCCAATTTTAATTCTTTTTTTTTACGAAACATCGGAAATAATATAATAAAAAAAAATGGAATGCAGTTTTTTAGAGAATCGAATCACAAGTCTTTAGAGGTATACCACTTTGGAATCGGGTAAAATTTGGTAAAATTTTGGACTCCGGAAGTCCAGTTGTGGGTCACCTTTTAACAACACATCGGAAACTTGGAAATAAATGACATGAAATTGGGTCAAAAATTGGACCAACGTTAAATTAAAAATTTTGAATGCAGTTTTTTAGAGAATCGAATCACAAGTCTTTAGAAGTATACCACTTTGGAATCGGGTAAAATTATGGACTTCGGAAGTCGATTTCTGGGTCACCTTTTATCAACACATCGGAAACTTGGAAATAAATGACATGAAAATGGGTAAAAATTGGATCAACGTTAAATGGCACAATTACAAATCTTTAGAGGTATGCCACTTTGGAATCCCGTAAAATTTGGTAAAATTATGCACTTCGGAAGTGCCACTTTGGAATCGAATAAAATATGGTAAAATTATGGACTTCGGAAGTCCAGTTGTGGGTCACCTTTTAACAACACATCGGAAACTTGGAAATAAATGACATGAAAATGGGTCAAAAATTGGATCAACGTTAAATTGAACAATTTGAATGTAGATTTTTAGAGAATCAAATTACAAATCTTTAGAGGTATGCCACTTTGGAATCGGATAAAAGTTGGTAAAATTATGGACTTCGGAAGTCCAGTTGTGGGTCACCTTTTAGCAACACATCGGAAACTTGGAAATAAATGACATGGCAGTTCTAGGATATAGTCGGCCGATCCTTATAAAATTTGGTAGGTCGGATTGATTGGCCATGATTGAAAACCCATAGAAAATTCCCACTTCCTAACTTTACAAACACCAAAGTTATGGAATTTCCGATCAGTTATATGGCAGCTATAGGATATAGTCGGCCGATCCCGACCGTTCCGACTTACATATATACTGCGTGCAAAGGAAAGAAGGGTGTGTGCAAAGTTTCAATGCGATATCTTTAAAACTGAGAGACTAGTTCGCGTAGAAACAGACAGACGGACAGACAGACGGACGGACAGACGGACATGCTTATATCAACTCAGGAGGTGATCCTGATGAAGAATATATATATGTACTTTATAGGGTCGGAGATGTCTCCTTCACTGCGTTGCACACTTTTGACCAAAATTATAATCCCCTCTGCAAGGGTATAAAAATTATATTGCATTGAAAGGTAACCAAAAGTAAACTTTTAGTGCAAAGAACTTGACTCATCCCCAATTCAATTTGTCATACCTAACAATTTTGTCTAATATCTGCAAAACCCTTTTTTGTTGAAGCCACATTTTTATGGTGATTGTTTTAAATTTAAAATTTAGGCTTATAATTTTAGGTAGTTTTTTAAAATGGTCGATTATGGGACACTTTATCAGTCATATCAAAAGTGACTGGAAAGAGAAAAAATAAATCAGTTCTCTTGACTCCTTATTCCCCCCCGCCCTTTATACACGGGAAAGCGTAGGTTTGGAGCACATTGGTCCCACTGTAACTGGCTGGGCGAACAGCTGTTCTGTGGTTTCTCGGTTTGTATACTTTCTGTTTTAGTTTTGATTAGGGAGCGATGCGATGCGATGATTAAACCCGTTGAAACGAGTCGTCGCAGTTCTCTAAAAAAAAACTTTTGTGTTCGCTTTCCCGGCTGTAATTTACCAACAGCAACTATATTTTTCAGTGAGCTTTTCTGGCCATTAAAAGAACGCAATTGAGTGATTGTTTTGATGTGAAAAATGTGTACTGCGGTTCCAGTCCGAAGCCACAATTTTGTCGACTAAAAAAGAACGGCACCACCGGAGTGTGAGAGCGAAATGCGTGTACCGCTGGCCCACTGGGACCACCACTGAATCCGAATCCGAGTCTTAAACGCTGTAATTAGAGTCTCTCGACTTCCGCGCTAATTATCCCATTTGGCAGGCCCGTAAAATGAGTCTGTGGCGGAACCTGCGCTCCCTGGAGTCCCGTAATCTGGACCTGGCCCTCAGCCAGCGGGAGAACCAATTGGTACACGGCAACCTTCCCTCGGCAATTTTTCGAGAGCGCCTTACTGCGGCTGAGAATCTCTACCAGCGCAATCTTACCGGCCACTACGGTTGTGTAAATGCCCTGGAGTTCAGTCAGGGTGGTCAGTTCCTGGCCTCAGGTGAGTGCAACTACCTGTTGATGGGTCAAGGGATGGGTTTAGGATTACGATTTCGGCTTATTCTTTATCCCTATCCTTAAATCCCGCAGGAGGTGACGACAAGAGAGTTTTGCTGTGGAATATTGACCGCGAAGTGGTGTCCCGTCTGGGAAAACCCCGGTCTATGAACGAGACACATGCCAGCAACATCTTCTGTCTGGGATTCGACACCCACAACACCTGCATCTTTTCCGGAGGAAACGATGATTTGGTTATCCAACATGATCTGGAAACGTGAGTCAGGATTTGTAATATGAATTTTTTTCATAATTTGGCTTCTAGAATGTACCAGCAATTCAGATCAATTTTTTGTTAAAAATACGCTTTGTGTTAACTTCCATATATAAATACGACATATAATTAAGTTAGTCTTAATAAATTAATTAAACATTTTTCAAAACTTTAAATTTTTGCTCTTAAATAGCCCCTAAAAATCTGACCAAACCGTAACTTTCTGATTTTGTTTTTAAGTGGAAAAATCCTCAACTATTTTTCGCACGATGGTCCCGTCTACGGCTTGAGCTTGGACAAAACCAGTGGGCATCACTTGAGCGTGGCCACAGAGCATGGCGAGGTCCTAGTCTACGACCTGAGGGTAGGAAAGTCCGAACCGCTTGCCCTGGCCAAATTTAAGACGCCCTTCAACGCCGTGGAGTTTCATCCGCTGAACGGCAATTTCCTGGCCACCGCCAACGCCAAAAGAGGAGCCATGCTCTGGGATTTGAGGCACCACCAGCAGTGAGCTCAGTACAACAATTTCAAGGCGCTTTACTCAGCCATTTATCCAAATCCAGGGCCCTCTGCCAGTACAACTACATCCCGGAGTCGCCGAGCTGCATGAGCGTGCGCTTCAATTGCAATGGCACCCTGCTGCTCACCCTGCACCGTCGGCTGCCACCGATCCTTTACAGCCCTGGGTCCCCGGAGCCGGTGGCCACCTTCTACCACGACGAGTACTTCAACTCGTGCACCATGAAAAGCTGCACGTTTGCAGGCCCCCAGGACGAGCTAGTGGTCTCCGGCTCGGACAACTTTAACATGTTCATCTGGCGACTCGATGGAGTGGACTGTCAGTTACCTAGTGTGATTTTTCTAAATATTCCTACCTAATGTTATCTACTTATTAGTGGAGGAGAAGAACCAGTGGATGGAGACCCCCCCAGTGATCCTCACCGGACACCGTTCCATAGTCAACCAAGTGCGCTACAACCGGCAGCGCTGTTTGCTCGCCTCCTCCGGCGTGGAAAAGATCATTAAAGTAAGTGGAAAAGGCCTATATGCTCCCACTAATCTCACGCATCCTCCCTTCAGCTGTGGAGCCCCTTTGCCCAGCAGGGCTGGGAGGGATCCCTGACCCAAGCCGAAGCCCTGCCCTACTGCACCCGCACGCTGCACCGTGAGTCCTCGGACCATGTGTCCCAATACTTCAGTGCCCGCAACACAGACGAGGACCAGGTAATGCTGGCCTTCTTCGACACGCTGGTGCAGCGCGAGCTCGAGTCCTGGAGCACCGTGGACAACCAGAGCAACTCCAGCAGCAGCTCGGACACCTCCAGTAGCGAGGCCAGCTCAGTCACCGACGAGCCGGGTGACGAGGAGCGCGACCACGAGCAGGACCCCCAGCCCGGTCAGTCCCAGGACGAGGACAATGAGCCCGACATTGACACGCCCAACGTCAGCGAACTGAGCTGGCAGACTCATCCAAACCGCATCTTTTACCTGATTGCCAAGAAGCGGCGTGCCCTGCTCCAGTTGGCGGTGCGGGGCACCACGGGACAGCCGCGCAACGTGGACCAGTTGCTCCAGCGGCTTCTCGGCGAGCAAAAGCAGGTGGCCACACAAGCGCGGATCAGCGACTGGCTGGAAGAGACTCACCGCCTGTTTGGGGACGACGAGCTGCCCACCACATCGGCGGAGGCAGCGTCCCGGGAACAGCGACGCCGCGCCTGCGATCAGCTCAGCAGGAGTCCTCGGCGAGCACAAGAATTGAAAAGTGAGTTGGCTGTACAGCGTCGTGTATTCAATAATTCACCAATAATAATAATTTAATACATTCGCTTGCGCTCTAAAAAGACCTCGGCCATGCACACAGTGGCCGATAGTAGACATCCGATAATGAGGGCGTAGAACGCCAGTTGGACGTCGGAAATGGTGAGCACTTTCCACCGCCCGATGTCCAACTGGGCCGAGTAATCAGGAAACCGTTTGATGCTCCACTTGGCGCGCTCTTTCGCCTCGCCCGTCCACAAGCCCACGATTCCTCCGGCCACCAGGCGGAGTATGATCCTGTTTACCTCCTCCAAATAGGGCGATGGGCGTGGCAGGACATAGGCGATGTGGTAGTTTTTAGGGCACTCGGGGATCTTGTGCACTTTCTTGGTCATCACGTATCGAATGTCACTCAGCTGCAAACTGGCAAAACGGGTTACGCCCGCAAAACCTCCTCTCTTGGAAACCATCTCAATGAGTCGCTCCTCGCCCTCTGCTACCAGCATCATCTTGGTATCCAGCCGACGATAGACCTCCGAATCGTGGCCATAAAAGAGGTCGTCCTTGAAGGCCGGATGCTTAATGTAAATGGGACGGCCAGACTCATCCAGTTCCCTTAAGGTATTGACATCCCGATAGTAAATAGGTCGTATGTAAACTGTGGCCAAGCTGGACTCCAGCAGCGCTCCAAAAATCACGCTCACCAGGCACAGGGAAGCCACAAAGATGCGTTCCGAGTGGAAAGGGGGAAAGCTACCCACATTCACCCGCACCCAAACGACCCAAGTGTCGATAAAAATGCGACGAGCTGCTCCAAAATTACTGATCTCCGTAGTAAGTGACCCATCTGGTATGCGTTCGATGCGCAGTCCCAAATTTAGAGCCCTCAAAATAAGCCAGACAAGGGACCCAACGAGACCCACCATCAGGAAACACAGCCACACATCTGTATGCACAGCGAAAAGAGGAAGGATGGACTGCGGAATCCTTTGCGCCTTTTGCACGTACAGGCAGAGTTCGTCCATGTAGACGGCTGCGCTAAACTGGATGTGGGTGGTCAGGTAGTCCTTCACAAAGAATCCCGCGAAGATTATGTCCACTTCGCCACGGTGGGCGCGACCCACACCACCACTATATGATCCATCCGCCAGGCGACCTCCAAAGAATTCATCATCGGGCCAGAGATATTGGGGCGTAAAGTTCAATTGCCTGGCCACGGTTTTGGCCAACTTGGCATCGGCCCCAGCTACGCTCAGAACCTTGTTGTTTTCGCCATCCACTCTTACACTGGAGTAAACCGAATCGAAGATGTATATTCTCAAAGGATAACCCTCAAGATTCTTGTAGATTCGTCCATAAGCTTGGGGATCTTGAACCACTACAAAGCTCTGTTTAAAGGGATTGTAGAGGAGTATGCGATCTAAACTCATCTGAACATAGTAAATTCGACTGTGTCCATGCTGGAGCCATGCTTTCGCCATGAAATCCACTAAAATTACATCATCCTCAGGCTTATATTTCTCCAAAGCCAGTATGTAAAAGCCATCTCTATTGTCCAAACTAATCAGGATATCCTGCATTTGCTGAACATTCCCAAACAGATAAAAAAGATGTCGAGTAGTTTTCAGATCCGATGGTAATTCCTTCTGACTCACACTAATTTTTAGCGCATTCTCTCTGAGCTTCATCAAAAACTGGACCAGATTGTTGTCTCCATTTGCAGAATTTCTTAAGTTAAGTTCAAGGCCACCCTCAAGCTGCCCTAAAATAGAGGCCAGGACCAGCTTGTAGTCCGTGTTATTGTCCTGACCAAAGGTTCCTCCCACTAGAGCCAGCATAATTAGCTGCAGCGTCGTCGCCATATCAGGAGTTACTGAACCTTTGACTGAGATTGTAGAGCAATAGGACAAGTTCAAGATACGGGGTATGCGCGGTGCCCTAGTGTTTGCTAAGTGTCAGAACTACTGACACCTGAGGGCGGACTGCTACCAACAATTATTGGCAAGTGCCTGGGGTCTGTTGACACTACTTGGACTGTCCCCATGACTTGCCCATTTATGCTTGAAAAGCTTATATGCTTTAATTACTACTAAGTTACTAATTTGAATACTTTTTAATTCACACATCATTAAAAAAGAGCGATGAAAGACTTTAAATAGACATCAAGCATCTACTTTGTCTTAAAACTAATCCCATCCAATATTTTTAGTTGAAACTTTTCAATCCGGCATCGATCAAAGGGAACGCAAGCGAAAGTTAAAGCGTGAGCGATATTTGGTCCCCAAGCACAGGAGAACGTCTCGCAAACTACGTCCCACAGAAATAGACAACCACAATACCGGCTCAAATGATACAGAATATTTGGAGGGACACAACGACACCGACGAGGAGGAGTCGTCGTCAGGGGACAATCACAACAATAATGCCAATGCAAGTGAAGTTCAATCAGATGAGCACGAGGACAGCTCCTTCACCACATCCATGACCTCCATGGAGGCGCAATTGTCCCAAGCTCCCAGCACCTCCAGTTCGTTTCCTTTTCTTCCTGACCTGGAGGCCAACAACAACAGCCAGCTGACATCCAATCACAATCATAAGACAGTCAATGCTAACGGTCTAGTTCCGGATATTTGTAATACGGAGTCAACAGCATCCACATCTTCATCCATATAAGTGAAACCCATATTGGAGCTAAAAGTCCTATTTAAATCATCCATTTAGGCTTAAATTTGTTTTAATACAAAAATTCACCCATCCACGTTAATTTAGATCTCCACTGAAACACAAAAATTCGCTTTTAGCATAACTTAAAGAAAGTATAAAACACTACGTGTCCATACTTCTTAAATTTGTTTGAACGAAACGGTGAATTTATGATGTTCATATAAAGCGAACCATTTTTTTTGCAAAAATATCAAGTTAGTTAAAACTGGCATTTAGCAACTCAAAAATTAGTCAAAATTCAATTCTTCAAAGTTTAAAATGAAAAATTAAAAATCATTTCAAAACCAACACTGCGATTTTTTCGATCGCAATTTTTTCACAACGAAATTGCTCAGAATTTCTACATGACTTTTTTTGTATGTAGTTTTTCTTCATTCCCAGAATGTTTTAAGTCAGTTGTTTTTCGTTTTGAAAATAAAGTTTTTCCTATAAATTTGATTGTATTCTTTCAATTAATTTATTGATTGTGGAATTTTCGTAATGGCTTCAATAATTTATTAATACATTATGTTTCATAAACCAACAGATAAGAATTTTCTTGCTTGTGCGTTGAACTTTGAACTGGTATGCACGTAAATGCGAAGATTAAAAAAACGGAACCTCTTTAAAAATACTCAAGTCTGAGAATGGTTGAGATTGAATATAGATTGGTTTCAACTACGGCTAGGAGTAGGCTAATTAATTTACACGATAACTGGCGGAGATCAGCGTTCGCCTCAGAAGGCTTCGATTTTTTCGTTCATGTCGCTTGGCCTGAACGGCAGCTGCATGTCCTTGCAGCGCTCAATCACGAATTGCTCCAGTTGACAGCCAGCGCTGGAAGAGGTTCAATATATAGGATATAATTAAGTCCAACCATTCGTTATCCTGATCTACTCACTCGTATATTTCGTTGCCCTCAACGTTGTACAAATCGCAGTTCCTGAACACCAACTGGATGTCGCTTAGCAGCTCCTCGTTCAGCTGATAAGCGCCCATGTTCAGCTTGGACTTAATCTTGGCCAGATCCATTGGTGTCTTAATAATCTGATGATAGTCCGGCACCTCCGATGTCAGCACAGGTCGTAGAAACGGCCAAGAGGCCTTGTGCTTCATGATCTGATCTAGCAGATCATACAAGGCGGAGCTGTTCAGCGGCAGGTTCTCGTTCGTCCTTCGACCGCCCCTCCGATGGTTATTGTTATTGGTGCTGCTGTTGTTGTTATTTTTGTTATTTCCGTTGCTCTGCGGGGCGGACTTATCGATGGGCAAGCGCACAGAGTGGCGAGAGGAGCGGGAGCGCTTGGCTTGTGGTTCATCCTCATCGTGGTCGTCGTCCCCATTCACTGGGGCAAAAAGAAAAACAGGGAATGTAAGTAATTGAAGTAAATAGATATCTTATTTGTAAGCTCACTGTTGCTGTGTCGGCGCCTTTGTCGCTGTGGCTCTGGCTTGCACTTTATGCACACAAATTCCGTGCGTGGCGGGCGCTTGAGATTGACGCACTCCAGATGATAGGTTAAGAGGCAGACTACGCATTTAATATCACTGCCTTCGTAGAAACACTTGTTACAGACTTTCTCGTCGTGGCTGTGGAAAGAAAAATAATTTAATTTCCAATCTATCCACTTGAAGGTAGTTTTAACTTACGACTTCTCTTCGTCTGTTGTGGAAACTTCATCGCTTTCGGTCTCTTTCTTGGCAGCCTCTTCAATATCTTTGGATCGGAGTCGCTTGCCCGTGGGTCTTCGGCGTGGTCGTCTGGAAGGTCGCCCGTTGATCTTCACAGAGGAACGGGTGGTGGACTCCGCACTTTCGTCATCCGTCTGTGCTTCGTACTCGTTATCCTCATCCGACTTATCGTCATCCTCATCTTCATCATCATCTTCATCTTCATCTTCATCTTCATCTTCATCTTCATCTTCATCTTCATCTTCATCTTCATCTTCATCTTCATCCTCATTCTCAACCTCATCCGATTCCTCCTCATCTTTCTCCTCCTCTTCATCTACTGTAGGCTCATCCTCTGCTTCTACAATAAACTTGCGTTTCTTTTTAGAGGCCTGCTTTTTATCCTTTTCGTTATGGGCGCTACTAAGGCCCAGGCTCTTCACGCAGTCATTGCAATACCAGTTACCTTGAGGCACGGTCCTCAGCTTGGGCTTCAGGCAAAACATGTGGGTGCCAGCGTTGCACTCGTCACACAACAGCATCTTCTCCGGATCGCTGCCTCGCCGGCAGACCTTGCATAATGACTTGTTGGTGGACCGCCTCCACTGAATGAGGTCGTGCAGGATGTTGAGGTGAAGAAACACCTGGGAAAAGCTCGTGCTCTCCATTAGCGACACCTCCCATTGGTGCAGACGCGAGTCGCAGGCGAGCCTCAGTGCCTCCTGCTTGGGGTCCCACTTCTTCATGCCGTAGGGTTCTTTGAGGAAGCGCTTTCCAATGGCCTGCTCCACTTGAAGGAGAGCCGAGGCCATGTTGCGCACCGCGATTGGAATGGAGACGGCGTAAGTAGGTTGATCCTCCTCATCGTCACTGTCTGGGGCGGACTCTGTCTCCGTAGAAGCGCCCAAATACAAACCGGGATCGCGGTATGGCTTCTTGGCAAATTTACCCCACAGAGCCCCATCATCTTCCTCGTGAGTGCCAAGCGATTCGTTGTCAGAACCATTGGCTGCTTCGTCTTCTAGTTTGCCACCTGGACCCCACTGCAACTTGCCCTGCGCGTCGTACCTGCCTGCGAGCAGATCGTTACGCCACTTTTCCATATCCTTGACCTTTAGGCGGCCAAGATCGCCTGTGAAAATATCACTTTCGAATTGAATAATGCGCTCCACCAAATGTAGACGCATTACTTCGTTCAAATCGGACCCGTTTGGCAGTCCAAAGTTGGCCTCCCCGTACTTGCGTTGGGTTTCAGATTCCATTGTTGCCTGGAACTTTTTGCGCAATGATTCGTTCTCCAGGGTAAGCACCTCGACCGGGCAGGACTTTACGTGCTGTTCGATGAGGGGCCGCAGAACGGAAAGTTCTTGAAGTAAATTGTATTCACGAAGTCCATTGGGATTCAGTGCGCCAATTAGCTCCTCGATTTCCTCGGGTTTGTAGATGTAAGACCATCGTTGGCGTTGCCCGTTTCTGGGATCGTGCACAATACAATTTCGCTTGTCACCGCTGCACATCATCAACTCGAACTGAGTAGGAGCCTCCGGAGGATCCGACTCCACTTCCATGGGTTCGGCACTGCCGTTGAGATGATGCTCTTGGTTCTCCTTGTTCTCAAGCGAATGCTTAACCCTTTTCCTGGTCTTCTTATCATCGTCTCCGTAGAGCTTGAGAAGGTATAACCTTAAGTCCTTGCGACTCCTAGGCAACGTAGCTTGCTGGCGAATCTCCAGTTGCGACTTGTTTGCAGGCGGATGCTTCAAACAAGTGTCCTGGCTGTCCGGCGAGTGTTCAACAAAGATTCCCGACATGGACTCCAAAACGTAGTACTTTCTATAGCATCTATCCATGCCGAGGTATACCAAGAAATTAAACAATTGCGAATGAAGCTTGAGCATCTGCCGCTCGTGCTTGCGATGTTGCTGATCCGATTGGGCAAGAAGCTCTGCAATGCTCTTGTTTAACTTCTCAGCCATTGCTTCCCTTTTTTCTGGCTCAGTGGCACTGACCTCGAGTTGGTGCGATTGGGTAAGTTTTTTCCTATTGATCTCGACGGCGGCCAATCGTTTATTTTCCCCGATGACCAATGCTCGCAGTTCCTGTTTGGCCTTTGCTGTCTGCTCCATGCGCTCCTCAATCACATTAATGGTGCCAGAGTATGTGAGAATCTGAGACATCAGGCAGCGGATCAAGTGCATTATGTCCCTGAACTTAAGCTGATATACGGAATGGTTTTTAAGAGTGCGCAGGATGTCTGAGTGCTGTAGGCGCAGCTCCAAGCCGGGATCTTCTTTCGAGGAGTAGCCGTTCCGGTACATCACTCTCCATCGCTCCGCCTTCTCATTTACGATAGCTCCGGATCCGAGAAGATGCAGGCGCAGCACTTCACTTAAAGTCAGTGCATCCAGAGGCAATTGGTTAACCTAGTAGAAAGGGAAAATGTTGATTAGTTGATGTACATTAGGATATACAAATATCGGGATATTTTACCTTAAAGGAAAAGTGCCTCTTGGCGTACAAGTGGCTTTTGGCGGCCTGCGCCATACTCCAATAGGGCTCGTTTGATTGGGCCGCCCGATCCAGATAGGTTACCGCACACTCCTCCTCCTCCTCCTTCTGCAGATCGAAAACCGTACCAAGGAGCACGAGGAGAATATCAGACAGTGGACCTGCAATCTCACGGGCACTCAGCGCTCGGGTCATCTCGTAAAAGGTCAGGTTCTGGCGGAACACTTCGATGCCGGACAGCAGTCCTGTGTACGTGTGCATAAACTCGCGCAGCGTGAAGGCATCGCCCAGCAGTCGCTCGGGCAGCAGGGTAACAACTTGTCTGTAGCGTGGCAGCACTTTCTGGTCGTTTCGCTCCAGATCGTCGGTCTTCTGGAGCAGCAAATTGCATTCGTTCTCAACTCGCTCTGTCAACTGGGCCTTCTTCTCCGCCTTTTGCCTCTCAAGTTCAATCATTTTGGCTTCCTTTTCCAGCCTTACACGCTCCATTTCCTCCGCCAGAGATTTGGCATCGGATTTGGCCTTCGCCTTGGATTTAGCAGCCGTAGCCTCATCAGCCACAATGTATTTGTTCAGGGTGGATTGCTTCTTGGCATCCTTGGCATCGGGTTTTCTGATCTTAGCGGGTGAGTAGCGCGGCATCTTGCCTATGAAAATGGTGGAAAAGCTCACGCCGTGGTCCGTCACGTACTGTTTGTAAGCCTCTGGTTTGGGTCGCAGGAGTCCATCCACGCGAGACACATTGCTCTTGATGAACATGTTCAGGTTTTCTAGGTTGAACTCCAATCGGGAGCGACGCAGTAGCTTAAAGGGCAGCTCAACCTCCGCAGCGGGATTTCCCTTGTTCGGGCGGAGTCTGTAGACCAGGCTGTCAGTCTCCTCAAAGACGCCATTACCTGGTTCCGGCATACTTTTGTCCAACATGATGCCTACCACCGTGTAGGAGGTGTTCTTTTTGGCCTGCACCGTCACCTCCTCGCCAATGAAGAAGCGCTTGCGCAGGAATTTGGCCACCATCATGTTCAGAGTGTTGACCGACGACTGGCGGGCGTGCTCCACTACTAGGAGCACGGGTGCCCGGAGGCTCTGTTTGAATTGCTCCATCTTCTTGCGCGCCGCCCGTTCGCTCTTCACCGCCTCCTCGTAAGTGAGGTTCTCCTTGCCGGTGGCCTCGCACTGCCACACTGTAGAGTTGATAACCATCACATGTCGGAAGTAGTGTCTAAAGAAATAGAAACAGTTTAGATATTTACAATCATCATTTCAATTACCGTGTACGAAATTTAGAATACGACCGACCTGCCCACAATTGACGTCTGCCTCCTTCACCTTCCGATTTTTCACTGACACGATCCTTTTCTTTTGTTTTTCATTATTTCGCGATTCTTTTTTTGAACTATCTTCTTTTTCTCTGTGCAAGACAGACACTTGTGAACACAAGGACACGTTTGATCTCATCTTTAAACGGGCATGTCTCATATAAAATACACGGAACACATTCACATTCCGTGCTTCTTAAAACAAGGAATAATGTCCCAAAACAAGTACATATGTAATTGTTTAACAATTTATTTAGCTCGTTAGCTTATTAATGAAATCACAAACAAGAGGCCCGTCCCACTAGTTTAAAAAAATACTTAAAAATATACAAATGTATTAAAATAATACAATTTATAAAAAAGTGTAAGTAAAATTATTACAAACTAATTCATTACTATTGCAATATGATTGCAACAGTACTAAATTTTGTCTTTTTCCAAATGACAACTGATTAAGTGAAACTGTTTTTCGATATTCTGACTTGGCTAAGATACAAATAATAAGTCATACAATATAGGTCATACAATATTTTAAACTGTACAATCAGGCTATATAAGGCGATGCAATTTAAAATTTTGAAAGGCGCGCTTTGTCTAACACCGGGTGGCAACGCCGCGGCTAGCAGCTGTGTCTTCCCGCCACCGAACAGCGTTTTTGTGCCTAGGCCCACGAGACTCGCACACCAACGTAAGTTTACACACACACACGCTTTCGTTGTATACTCTAGAGCAGCGTCCTCCGCAAATGGCAGGGGGAGGGACAGTAACATAAATGAAATGATGCACTTACTCATAGTCACGGAAAATGCGCTTGGTAATGTAGCAGCAGAAAACCAGGTCGTTGTCGTGGAATGTTTCGTTTTTGCCCTCCTCTTGATTCAGGTCGAATCCCTCCCGCTTGCAAATCGGCATTTTGTTGATTTGTTTTCTCAACTCTTAAATTTTCAATGACAATCCTTGTAAACACACGCTTGGCACTACGAAACTATAAACTCGCGGCGGGGCTGATACGTTTCACAACGCTAGGCGCCAAATTTGCACGACCTCTTTCTGCTCTTCCTATGTTTTAGGCTCGGTTGTTCGGGGGTAAGCGCGTTGCGATCTGGCGCAATTTTACTCGATTTTCAGAAGTGAAACTGTCCCGGCACTTTCCAGTATCTTTGTGGCAGGCTTCAGCGGCATGAGCTCTTTAAATCCGCCGATTTTCCAGCGCACCGAATATTTTCACGCGCCTTTGCCAATTTTTTACAAATAATGTTACCGCATTTCGCGATCGCAAAAATGGCAAAAGACGCGGACGAGGAAACCCCGATAGACCGATAGCCCTGTAAAACGATTTTTTAAATAAGGGAATTTTAAAAACAACACAAACATGTAATGTTTAAAAACAATTCATTGAAAAACTATACGGTAACTAATATAAATGCAATGGGTGTTAAGATACTGATTGCTGAAGGTCGCTCAAATATCTTTAAACTTAATAGAATTATAAGATGGTCTTCTCAGATATAAAAAAACATTTTTTTTAATTACAATCTGGAGTCTTCAAAATTAAACAATATTTTCGCATTTTAGATTGCTTATTCCTTTTACCTTTCTATATGTGCAAATTCCTTTTTCCTCATCTAGGTACGAAAAACAAGTACCTTATCCAACACTGACCATAGCAGTGGTGTGTCTGTGTGTGAGGTGTGTGTGCTTCCAGCCGTGATAAGACGATCACCCATTTGCTTTGCGTAAAATATATTCTTAATAGTTTTGTTTCTTTTAATATTGTTAAAATGTACGCGAGACTGATCTGCAGCTTGGGCGCGAACGCCAGGTGAGAATAAAGATCGACGTTGCCCATAATATTCCTTGAAATCAAGAAGTTCCACTTCACCCCACAGACGATTACATAAACCTTGCCCATTTGTTTTTGTTTTCAACAGGTGCTTGGCCACAGAAGCCAGTCCAAAAGTGCGTCCCGTCAGCAAGATCCTTATTTCGAACCGCGGGGAGATCGCATGTCGCGTGATCCGGACAGCCCGCAAACTGGGAGTCCGCACAGTAGCCATCTTCTCCGATCCGGATGAGAAGAGCCTGCACACGCAGCTGGCGGACGAGGCCTACCGCGTGGGTGAGGCCGCTTCCTCCGCCTCGTATCTGCGTGGAGAACACATTTTGGACATAGCCAAGAGGTCGGGCGCCCAGGCCATCCACCCGGGCTACGGCTTCCTCTCCGAGTCCGTGGAGTTCGCTGAGCTGTGCCAGCGCGAGGGCGTCATCTTCATGGGCCCTCCCAGCTCCGCCATCAGGGACATGGGAATCAAGAGCACCAGCAAGGCCATCATGGCTGCTGCCGGAGTGCCCATCATCAATGGCTACCACGGGGACGATCAATCGGATGAGTGTCTGCAGCGGGAAGCCCAGGCTATCGGCTTTCCCTTGATGATTAAGGCGGTAAGGGGCGGCGGAGGCAAGGGCATGAGGATCGCCGAAAAACCGGAAGACTTTCTCAGCGCCCTGAACTCGGCGCGCAATGAGTCCCAAAAGTCGTTTGGCGACAGTTCCGTGCTGCTGGAGCGCTATGTCCGTTCGCCCCGCCACGTGGAGGTTCAGGTCTTTGCGGATCAGTATGGCGAAGCCGTCTATCTGTGGGAGCGGGATTGCTCTGTGCAGCGACGTCACCAGAAGATCATTGAAGAGGCGCCAGCTGTAAGGTAATACCATCAATTAGATTCAGTAACTAACATTAATTTGTATTCCCAAGCCTGGTTTGTCGGAGGAACTGCGTCGTGAGCTGGGAGAGGCCGCTGTACGTGCCGCCAAGGCTGTGGGTTACGTTGGAGCTGGCACAGTGGAGTTCATCCTGGACAAGAAGGACCTTTCGTTCCACTTCATGGAGATGAACACCCGCTTGCAGGTCGAGCATCCCATCTCGGAGATGATCACTGGGACAGACCTTGTTGAGTGGCAGATTCGCGTTGCCGCAGGAGAGCCTCTGCCGCTGAAGCAGGCGCAGATCACTCGGCGTGGTCACGCCTTCGAAGCGCGCATCTATGCGGAGAACCCTCGAGGGGGATTCCTGCCCGGAGCAGGACCACTGCGCTATCTGTCCACTCCCCAGCCAAGTGCCGATGTGCGCGTCGAGACGGGAGTGCGCGAGGGGGATGAAGTGTCTGTCCACTATGACCCTATGATTGCCAAACTGGTCGTTTGGGGAGAGAATCGGGCGCAGGCACTCAACTCCTTGGTTGCCCGACTAGGCGAGTATCATGTGAGTAGATGAAAGCAGTAAATAGCTCCTGAGATCTCTCGAATAAAACCCCGGTTTCAGATCTCAGGCCTGGACACGAACATTAACTTCCTCATCGATCTGGCCTCGCACCCGGAGTTCCAGTTGGCCAACGTACACACAGGTTTTATCGAAGAGCATTTCGACACGCTCTTCCCGCCAATTGTCATCAGTCCGCAGCAAGTGAGCCAAGCGGCCCTGGCACTGATATTTACTGAGTTGCAGGCAGCCTTTGGCAACGGGAACAGCCGACAAGATCCTTTCGCTGTCACGTCCAATGTCCGTCTTAATTACACCTTAATCCGGACCTTCAATTTGAAAGCCAATAAGAAAGGTAAGAGAATATATTTCAATATCTTACAGTTTATTCTGTGGCTGTCAAATTCGCTGGCGAGGATATATTTCAATCTTTCAGTATATTTCAATATTAAATCTTACAGTTTACTCTGTGGCTGTCAAGTTCGATGGCGAGGGCGTGCAAATACAAGTGGACAATGGCGATTGGCAGGTGGCCAAAGCCGAAAGAGTGCAGGATGGCGGTCGTCTAAAAATCCGTGCCAATATCGATAGCAATATCACCACTTATAATGCCCATATTGAAGGACCCAGTGTCAGTTTGTTTTTGGAGGTATGTCTTGTGTTTCCTTAATTAATCACAAAACTATTCAAGTTTGAATTATTTTAATTTTGCAGAATGGCAAGCTTGACTTTGAGCTGGTGCAGCCGAAATTCTTAAGTGCTCAGGTGGATCAACTGGGAGGAGGTGGCTCTCGCGTGGTCGCACCCATACCCGGTGTTTTGGAAAAGGTCCTGGTGAAGCCAGGAGACCAGGTCAAGAGGGGCGACAGTTTGGCCGTGCTTATTGGTATGCAGAAATTGTCCAAATGATATGTTTTCTAAAACACTTCATTTTTCAGCCATGAAAATGGAGCATATCCTAAAGGCCCCCAAAGATGCCACTATCAAGTCGATTGGAGGAGCCGAGGGCGAAAACGTGGCCAAGGGAGCGGCCGTAATTACATTTGTCGATGAGGAGGTTGCCAAGTAAAGGGAATGATTTCCCAACAACGTGCCAGAGATTTTGTTGCATTTATCTACACCAATTAATTATCTAAGTATTTATGTCCGTTTACTTCAGAGATAGCCAATTGCATTTATTAGAGTTAAGCGTAACTATGTCCATCTAATGGAATTTCGTGTTATGTTGTCCCTTGGCATTAAAAATGTTTCAACTATCTAACGATGGTTTTAAAAAAATGTTTTATTCGATTTTATTTTTGTTGAATTTTAATGGATGTATAAGATTTATTCAGTTTGTCAAACACAGATTTCCTATGTGATTTATCTTTATGAATACATAATTTGAAATTGAGTTCCGTACAAAAAGTTGCGACCTTTGAGTTTAACTTTGAGTTTCTTGCTGACGGTGAACTAAAACGGAAACTGAGAGAAGGCATGACATTGCGCTGTTTGCTTACATTTCGCATTTATTTCGCAACTTAAAACATAATAATTTAATAAATGTTTAACAAATTTCACTTAATATAAAACACTAATCATTTAAAATATATATACTTAGTATAACCATAATCAAGTTTTCTTTATGCTCGTATTGCTGTAGTCCATTCTGCTCTTGAGTTTATACTGTTTTCTTTTGTTTTGATTTAGCATCCCATTTACTTGGTATACGCGGTTGAAATATGATAATGGAAACAGTTTCAGAGGCGAGTACTGAGTACTGAACATGCAATTTGGTTTCTTGCCCTAATTCTTACATTCAGCCGATTCGTTTCGATTAGTTTTCCCTAGTGTCGTATCTATATATTTCCATCGTTTTGATTTTTTGTTTTGTTTTTATTCGGTTAGTATTAGTTAATGTTGCTCGGCTTCAATACGTAATACATCGTTTATATACTATATAAATACAATTATATGGTACTTCAAACGTGCAACTTAACGCTTCTTAGTAATTATGAGAGTGTTTCTTTGTTTGCGTTCGTTTGTCGTGTTTTGTGTGTGGTGTTTGTTTAAGGTGTCTGTATATGTGTATTTGTTAAGGTAATTATAAAGTTCGATAACTACTAAACACCTTTTCTGGTACATACCATCCTCCTCTTTCTCATATAGACTCTCTTTCCTTGACTCGCATCGCTCCAAGCATGTACTTCATTAGTTAATATCTACGGATTCTGCTCTAATTCGCATATTAACACATTAAGTCTCGTTTTCGACGGCGGGAGCCCCACTAGTAAAACACCTGCTGTCCACACCGTTCTCATTGTCAGACTGCTTTTGGTTCACTTAACGCTATGGATGCTCATCATAAGTTGTTGCTCTTGTAAGGTTGCGATTACATTTTATTGCAAATAACTTTTCGTATGTAGTTCCCTCCGGTTTAAATTAAGTTTTTCTCCATCCTCGTCAGGAGCTCTCCCGATCCCGATCCTGTTGCTGTGGCTGCTGCAGTGGCAGGTGTTAAAGGGGCCGTTGTCGCTGACGACGTTGCGACCTCCGTGGACGCCGCCGTGGTCTCGACCGTCGCGTCCTCCTCGTCCTTACTTTCTCCTATCTTTCTTCTCACCACCCTGCGACACTTCTGCGAATGGCCAATGGAAAAAGTTTGATTAGTGAGGGGTTGGCTCACGATTGTCAGTGCTTGGGTGGCTAAGTCAGCGGTGGCTAAGTCAGCGTCAGCGTGCCAGCTAAGCAGTAATAGCAATCTTTCTAAGAGTGTTTTCAAAAAAGTGGAATACGAAGCTCATCAAAGGTGTTGGCATATTTGTACGCCAGCTTAGGCTAAAAACTCTCAGTGATGCCAGTTTTGACCTATTTTGGCATGTGATATTATTTTTATTTTATTAATAATAAAGACAACGAATGCGATTATTAATTTTTTAATGCCAGGAACATAATAAATAGTTGAATTAAATTCCCATATTTTCATTCCCTTTCGTTGGTTTTCTGTTAACCAAATCCGAATCGATGAGGCCTTTTTAAGGAAAGAGATTCTTAACATTTCTTTATAATTTACCAATATTTCTGAATAAAGAACTGAGTCGTATTATTGATTGAGAATAATTAAGATCCTTTTTCAAAAATAATGTTTACCTAATTTAGGTCCAATATTTGACTAGCATCTCTGATCTATATGGGATTCCTTTAATCGAGTATCTGTGGCTTGGGTGTTGTGTGAGGTGGGTGTGTGGGTGAGTGGATAAAGCTTGCAGTGGAAACTAAAAGAAAAGCCAAAGGGTAGACAGATACGGGGATGGCGAGTGCATCTCGTTTGTGCCGAGCCGTGAGAACAGAAGTTATGAACACAACAAACGCAAAACAAGGCGGGCGCTCGGGGCTCAAATTAAACTGAAACTGAGTTTAACTCGAACTAACTTGGCGGCAAATCAATTCAAGCGGCTTGAGTAACTCTTGCTAATATCACCACGTAGTTGCTGCTGCTGCTGTTGTTGTTGTTGTTGCTGCTGCTGCTTTAGCTTGAGTTGCTGCTCCGGCGGTAACTGATGATGGTGGAACAGCACCGGCGGCAGCTTGCCTCCCTTGGAGCGACTTCGCAAGCCCTGCGCATTTGGTTATAACAACAGAGGAATAAATAATAAACCGCCGCAAAGGATACCGCGGTTTTCGTGTAAGATGTTACAAATATTTAGATAACAGATAGAAGAAAACAGTAAGGAGGGCTCTCTTCGGTGACCGAAGCGGGTGTACTGTTGCTAACCGATTTTCTTGTGGAAACTTTGAAATCAACATGGAAGTATCGCAAACATTAATATCTTTAGTGATATTTAGTGATAATATAAAGATGAAATATTTCCTTCAGAGGTACCATTCAGATTCAATAAATTTTTTCCATGAAGGCATACAGACTGACTTCTCTGGATTGACTAAATTAAATTCTAATAAGATTCTTTAGTAGTTCGTCAACAAATATTGACCAAAACTGAGAACTAGTTTTAAATTTAAAGATACCACGTATTTAGGGAGACAGAAAGATACAGATTGGAGTTTGAGTGTAAAATGTGTTTATTGTGTGTACTGTTTTGCTGGGGGGCTGCTTGGCAGGTGACTCGAAGGAACCTTCGGGTACGGACACACTCAACAGAGGGACAACTGTCCTAGACATCGTCCTTCCTAGTTACCTTTTTGGCCGTTATCTCCATTTGGTCCAGGCTACTTGACAGCCCGTTAATAGTCGTTTCGCCGGTGGTCTCCTGGGCGCTGCTCTCTGTCTCACTGTTGGCCCCACTGCCCGCCGTCGCCGTCGTAGCGAGTGTGGGTGCGGTTGTTCCGCTGGTTGAGCCAACGCCAGTTGAAGTGTACGCCCCGAACAGTTGACGCGACAGCCGGGGAATGGCGTTGCTATCCACACGTGCCGGCCAGCCGCCCGTTGATGGACTGCTCGTTGTGGGTGTCTTGTTTTCCGCCGGCTGTTCCGTGCCTCCGGTGCTGCTCTCCTGCGCGGCCCCTGGCTGTGCCGCCTGTTCCGTCTTGTTCTCGTCTAGATTCGACTCCAAATCAGACTCGTTGTTCTCGTCCTGTTCGTGACAAAAATTCTCATTAGAAAAATGTTTCCCTAGTTTTATTGTAAATTTTTTAAGTACCGTTTTCTCGCTGACCTCGTCCGGACAGAGCTCGTAAGCCATGGTCCACGTGTTTTTGGCCGACTGCGACCTCTCTAGCATGTAGCCGTTCGTGTTGTCGTTGCTCTGCGCTGGTGGCGACCACGAGTACGAATTGTACTGGCAACCAATGCCACGCTGCCGTTCCAGCTCGTCCTGTAGCCACTCGACGGCAACGCTCCAGTGCCGGCTGATGCCCGGGTTTGTGTTGAGCATCTGCAGCGCAATTGGCGACTTGTGGAACAGTTGCGTTAGGCACTTAATAATTTGGTACGCCCGCTTCTGGTAGTGCGTCTTTGCCCGTTGTATCGTATCCAGTAGGCCCTCGCGCTCCTCCGCCACTCCATTGAGGGCGTTGTGTATGCGGTGGTGCTGCCACGAGTCGTCGATCAGCAGGATGTTTAATAGCAGATCCGTGTGGTGCCGCATGTCGTGGCAGTAGGCGAACCCACACTGCCACAACAGCTCTGTAAGCACTGCGCGCGAGAAGTGCGGGTTCTCCCAGCTGCAGTACTGCAGTATCTTCAGGCCTTCGTCGCCTACATTTGTGTCCTCGATCACCTTCTTGATGTAGCTATAAAGGACAATACAAATAAGCATTCGTAGGCATTCACAAATTATCATTATCAATCATTTTACAATGATGTTATAGTTAAACTATTAAAATCAACTTACCCTGTGCGATTGAATAGTAAATCCATGCACTCTGTGGACAGCGGCGTCAGCTCCTCGTGCGCCACCGTTGCATCCTTGAATGGATTGGGCAGTGGACGGCCGTTCTGGTTTGAGCTCTGGCACTTTTCGCTTACATCACTGCAGCGCACCAGGTGAGAGACCACCTGGTGAAGCTTGCTGAACTCCGGATACTGGTACTTTATGGCGGGACCGGGGCCGTCGTCCAACGCCACTTGGATAAACTGCATCGGCACATTGAGCTGCAAGCGACAATGCTTTATTTTAGAAAACAAAATAAATTAAAATAATACTCACCCTCAGCAGCTGTTGCTTTTCGCGTGTGCCCAGTCCCACGTACATACTAAATAGGCTAAAGTAGTGTGGCAGGTGTTTGCCGTAATCGGCTGCTTCGGATTTCAACAGACGCAGCACGCTGATGAGCACCTGCTCGCAGAGATTAGCGCCGTCGTGGCCAGCCAACGGTTCATCGTTAATAGCAAAGTGGCAGAAGAACACCACCAGCTTGACGAAGACGGTACGCACCTCTGGCGATGGAGCCATTAGGATGTACTCGCCTAGGCGTGACGGCGGCGAGAGAAGCGCATGATTGGCGAACCACTTTCGAACCAGTGCCGAAGAGCGTATGTGATGTGAGAGTGCGTCGTACCTGTCAATAAAAAGCTACATAATTCAGATCCATCTCAAAACCTAGCTAAAAACTTACCAATCAATAACGGGGCCTCGCAGAGACTTCTTCGTGCGGAAGCCAGTGTGAAAAAGGAACTGCGAAGCCAATTGGACGCCCAGCAGCGAAAGCTCCTCGGCGGCGGGAGTCTGAAAAAACAATTGATTATTGGAGTTTACTATATTACTCCAGCACAAACTCACGATCTTATCGCTCCGCGCAGAGGGGATATTGCAGCTGACCAGCTTTTTGATGAAGTTGAAAAACTCCACGGAGAAAATGCTACGAGAGTGGAGAAACCGAATGTTCTGGTGCCTATAATCGGGGAATGTTTACAATATTAAGCACGTCAAGAGTGAATAAGGACTACTAGCACTCACCGGACGCTGCGCTCGATGGGTTTAGGCAAAGGCAAAACCATGTTGCGGCTCTCTGTGAGAGACAACTGCTCCACACTAGGCTCATACTTCACGGGACTCTGGTCGCAGCGGGTATAGAATAACATGTAGGCGTTCCACCAGCGCTTTTGACGGCGGTACTGCATGCGCTTTAGGTTGTTGTCGTAGATTTCGCCCATGTAGTCACCGCCAAAGCACTGCGCCTTCATCTCCTCATCCTCGTGCATTTTGCACTCTGTGACCTCACCGTCGTCAAACTTATACCACTGGCACTTGCCGTTCGCAGGGTTTCTTTAATGGATTAACTCGGATTAGGCTTTTCAGCAACGCTAAATTGTTTTGGGAACTCACTTGGAGAGTATGTAACTGAAATAGTGACCACCAGAGGCTTGCCCGCTGTGCACAACAATGCCGGTCAGTTCGTACTTTGTCGTCTCAATGTTTGTTTGACAATTATCACCCACCTCCACCACCTCGCCCTCTAGTTTAGCTAAGCCAGACACTTATCGCAGAAAGGGGAAAATGAATAAAATAATGTAGAAAAGGGATTAAGTAAATCTATTAACATGAATAATCAGATCTTTTCTAAACTCACCTGTGTAGGGCTCCATATCCAGGATACGCGGAAATTCAAAATAATCATTAAATTTAATCGCACAGACGCGCTCGTAGTCGTATTCAAAGCGCTTCAGTTGTATGGCTAACACGGGTGGCAGCTTCTTCACGCATAGCCGCTTAACGGTAACTACCTGTTGGCCACAAAGAATTCGGATTATTTGAATCAGTTTACACATGGTTATCCCGGAGAATACTCTACTTTTTTATCACATTTATCACAATGGTATGCATCGGCTCCCTCGAGCAGCTCCCCCTTGACATACTGCTCCAGAGATTCGGTTAATGAGCTATGATTCCTAATATCGACACTAAATACACTAAATGGTTCCTCTTTGGAGTAGCGATGGGGGCACTCTTGGCAGATTTTCTGATCGCTGAACGAACCGCCCAGCGTGGCGTTCATCAGCTGCGGCTGGCCAAGTGCCTTCAGTCCCTCGTCGAGGCTCTCAAATAGGGACATGAAGAACTCCACGGCATCCTGTTGCTCGCGGAGATTAACAGGTTCTCCTTGCAGCCTGTTTGAGCAATAAAATCAAATCAAATATCGTTATTAGTGTAAATTATGCTTCACTCACTTGAAATGCGTCCAGAGCCCACGGGGCACATAGAACTGCAGAGCACTATGCCCCAGGTGGGCGAATATGGCCTGCACGTGTTTCAGGATCACGACGTGATAGTTCTTTCGCACATCCTGCGATCCGTCCTCGACACCGCCTGGCGATGAGGAGAAGGTGACTAGCGCAGAGGCGGGTCCCGAAAAAAGGGCCGGTCCAAGACCGCCGCCAGTCAAATCGGAGTCGCCGCTGAAGTCCTCACCGTCGGTGGTGGCCGCACCGTGGGCTCGCAGGATACCCACGCGCACCGCCGGCACCATGTAGAGCTGCTGCAGCACCGAGTTCATGTAGCACGTGGCCCCGGCGTTTTTCAGTCCGCAAAAACCTTTGGTTGGTCTGGCGCCCACCGGTGGCAGATAATCCCATTCGCGCAACGGATCCGTATCTGTTCATAGGGAGATGATTTTTATGTCTAAACTATGAGCATAAGTATTATTTAGCCCAACGCACCTGTGCAGACGAAGTCGATGAGGGTATTGGTGAGTAGCTTCATATTAGGAACACAGAGCTGGCACAAGGCAATGAGGAGATCGCAGGCAGCGGCAATGGTGTGCGGACTGCGGCAGACTGGTGGCGGGACGGTGTCCTGTCGAAGACTGCCGTGTCGCCGTAAATGCAGGAATTCGCGAGAGGCTGTGAAAAGGAAGTCGTCGATCAGCTCGTGGATCAGCTCGTTTAGCTGCGCCTTTGAGTCAGCAGCGAGAAAAAACATTAGCTCCTTGGCCAAGCAGAGATGGCCCTCGAGAAGTTCCTCGTGCACCTGAGTGTCGCCAGTGGAACGGACATTCTCCCGTATGCGCTGGAGCCACTTGATTTCGTCGCCCAGCAATCCCTCGCTAATCTGCAGCGGCCAGTTGTAGATGCATCCATATGAAAGAGTGCGGCACAGCACCGAAAAGAACTCGGCGCAAGTCGCCTCGTACTGGGGAACTAGCGTCTTCAGTGCGCCCACCAGCAGGTTGACCATGTAGACGAACGGACGCCGATCGCCGGCGCAATAGGTGGAGGCCAAGAACAACTGTTCCGAGGCCACCTGACGCACATGACGAAGCGGGTTCTTCAGCACAATGGAGGTGATGAACTTGGGCCAGTTGGCATCGCTACTCAATGCCTCGTTAGCACTCGGGTTCAGAATGAACGAGATGGTGAGCACTTCAAGGGCCTCCTTGCACATGCTAAAGTCCTGTCCATCCGGCACGATCACTTCGTCCTCAAAGTCGCCGTTGCTACTCCCCAAAGCCTGAAGGTTGCCGCAGGACGAAGCCCAAGCCAGCTGCACTACAGCCTTAATGGTAGAAATGTCAGGACAGGACCACTGCAGCGTGGAGCTAAAGAGGGTGCGGCAGCGGTCGCCCTCCTGGCTGGCGGAGAGCATCTCGCGGGCCAGCATCACGGCCAGCTTCGCGGAGATTGCCCGCAGTGTGCCCTGGGAGCTGTTCGGCATCGTCGAAAAGTTCTGCTTCAGAATGTCTACCTGGGAGCGGGATCCGTTATCAAGATCGCAGATCATGGGCTCATCGCCCACGCGGGACAGGACACTGCCCACAATGTAAAGGAACAGCTTTGCCAGTCTCAGCACGCACTGGAAGGATGCACGCTTCGTGTGCATATCGGCGCTGGGCAGGAAATTGTTTTTTGTCAACAGCTCCAGAACGAAGTGGGCACAGCCCGAGTGCATCCATGCAGACTGCACGAGCAGGGCTCCTTCCCCTAATGGATCCAACGCAGGAATCAGCAAACCATGCAGTACGCTCAGGTTGTACAGTACCTGGGCGGGTGTCGGATGCAAAAACATCTGCTCGGGCGTACAGTTTTCCTGAAAACAAGAGTTTTGCAAAGTGATTTATTAAGATTATTTTTTATAATATAATATAATATTATAACATTTTCGACCTACCTCATCAGATTCACTCGTTGGCTGCTCAGTCGAGTTCAGTTTCTCCTCTTCATCCTTCCCGCTTTTTTCGGCAGTCGCAGCGACCTTAATGGTCGCCTTAGGGACCTTGCACATCATTTGAAGTTGGCGCATCGTATGGCGGTCGCAGGGAAGCAGGTGCAGCAATACCTTAGCACTGTCCCGCAATCGACCGTGCTGCAAATCACTTCCCAACTGATAGAGCTTTAAAAAAAACTCGGTGTACTGGTAGTTTTGCGAGATGATCACGCCGGGCAGCGTGCTTTCTGATTCCACACGCTGCATATCGGGGCATGGACGAGGGGGAGAACCGGTGCTCGAGTCGCTGGAGGAATCCGGACTGCTGGCCAGACCAGTGCCCACCGGCGTCAGCTTTGCTGTGAGGATCATCTTGTCGCGGATGGTGTACTGATAGAGCGGGTTTATCTCATCGGAGACTTCGATCATCTCGCCATTAGTGTAGAAGAGATCCACCTTAATGTTGGTCGTTGAAGTGCCTTTGATCCGCTTTAGAAGGCTCCGCTTAAAGGCGGCCATCGTCTCGTTGCTGTGTGTAACCATCTCCAGGTCGTCAATGGGTCTGCCGGGATTCTGGAACCGGATATACAGGCTGGTGTTCTTGCCGCGCGTAACTCGGCTGAGAGGCAAGTGGACGCGATCGCCGCTGAAGGAGCGGTCGCACTCTTTCACATATTCCTGGAGTACCTTAAGAATACGGCACATCTTCTCCGCCTCGATAAAGCGCATTTTCGAATCCTTGGACTCGTCGTTGGCATTGTCCGACTGATCGGGTGCATCCAACTCCTCTTGAAGCTGTGTCTTGCCCAGGATCACGATGTTTCCGTAGTGGGTGCGCAACCGGGAGCAGCACTCGCCGATAAACATTTCGTGGAACTCGGCTATGTTCTCCTGCAGTCGTGGGCCCAATGCCGTGGACACTTCCTTGAGCAGATCAATTGCCTTGCTGGCAATCTCCTCGCCACCTGTGGTGATTACCCGCCACAAGTAGTCCTTGCCTATTAGGTCCTCGTTGTCCAGTATGTAACCTCTGTGTATCGCCTTAAGCTTGTCCTCCTTGGAGTTGACCGCTTTGAAGAAGCGCTCGAAGCACTTGATTCCGCTCTCTGTAAGCAGGTGCGGATCCAGTTGCAGAATGTTGTTCTCGAAGAAGTCCTTGTTGATGCCGGGATCCAAGTCAGGCTCCTCGCCCATCAGCTTTCCAAACCACCTGAAGCACTCTTCACGATCAGCCGGAAAGACGGCGCTCACTGCTAAGCAGTGCCAGATCTGCTTTGCCTGATCTGCGCACAGCCACAGCTGACCGTCTTTAAGCAGGAACTTGAGAAATTCCAGTCGCTCTGCGATTTGCGCATGGTGCGGGAACCTTCCGTCAATTAGGATGGTGGCCGCTTCCAGGCCCGGTGTGTCGGTCACCATTTGGCGCACCTTTTCCATGTATGCAGTCAAGCTGTTGGTGACTAGAATGACCAAGGAATAATCATTCTGGAGCCGCTCAATCACCTGCTGTCGATTTGTGCCCGTTTGGGTGCGGGGTGCATGATTGGGCGTGGTGTCATATAGACAACAAATATCCCGTATTAGACGCAAGGCGGGCAGCACCCATCCATCGCCTGATTTCAGCTCGCCAACGCATTTGTCCAACCAAATGGTCTTTTGCGCGTCCCGCTCCTGCGAGCAGCTGTAGTCCAAGATTTTGACGTGTGCACCTAACGCCTGGTCGAGCACTTCAGGCGGCACCTCTTGGCTGTGGGCCAGCGTCCAGAAAAGCTTTAGCACCTTTTGGGCCATCACACCATTCTTGTCGTCCTCAGCCAAACGGCGAATCAGCTCCAGAAGCCTCTCCCGCTGCCTCTTATTGGCCGTGGTCATGCTGGCCTGAAAGTAAAATAGATTAAATCAATATTGGTCAATCGAAAAAAAAGGGTCACTACTAAAACAATTAATGTTTGATAATTAAAATACTACCCTAATGAAGTTTTTAAAAAATGTATAACATTTAATATAGACTGGTTGTACTATAAATTCATTTAAACAAAAGCAGACTCACTTGAAATGCCTCGAAAAGGTGGTCCAGTTGCTCCGGCGTGAAATCCCAGGCCAGTTTGGCCAGCAAATCATGGACGTTTTTTACGATCGCTTCGTGCTTACCGGCCTGCGCCCTCCAAACCGCATCTAAATCGTCCAAAGTCAGCGCTTGCTCCTTAATAAGGAAACGGATGATCTTTTCCAGCTTTTCCACATACTGCGGTTGATGCAGCGAGTCCTTAAGCACAATGCCCAGGACGTCCGACGACTTAATCCACTGCGCCATGCGCTCCGCCGTCAGCCAGTCCATTTCGTCCTCGGGCATACAGTGGGGCAGGGGTTGGGATCGATGGGAATAATAGGCCACCGAGGAAAGCACCTTGTTGATTTCGTTGAGGGCGTTCATTTTACCATTGAAACTGGAGACCTGCAGCAGACGCAGGATCATTTTCAGACGAAACATCTCCAAGTCGCGGATCAGCTCCTCTTGTCCAGATAAGCGACTGGCCAGGAAGCGGGCCGACTTCACAATTCCATTGATGTAATCATTGCGTCCCTCAGGCTTCACCTCCTTCTTTAGCTCCTCGTCCGTGAAGCTGTCCAAAAGGTCCAGCACCACGTTCCAGGTGGGCATAAAGTACTTGGCGATGGTGGCGGGCGTCAGCAACTCATAGCATTGACCAAATGGTCGCAGGAGACTGTGGATGAGTGCCAGGGTGAGGCGGTTATCCTGGGTACTTCCTTCCCCACTGCCCTCACCACCGACTCCCTTGCCAGTGGCCTTGTTTTGGTTGCGCTTTAGTAGTTCCAGTCCACTGTTAAACCTCTCCAGCAGATTGTCAAAACCTCCCAGTTGCCCAAAGCGGTTAATGAGATCTACCAGCCAACCGCGAGGATTCTTAGGCTCCGCTGGCGGCCGGGCGTACATCTTGTTGCTGTCCAACTGACCCCAGATGCAGTCCGGTGTGGCAAAGCACTCGGGCTGGCGGGCGGCGTTGAACGTGTTAAACTTGTTCTCTGGATCGAAGACGATGGCCAGCAAGTCCAGTAGGTAGGGATTGTCGCGCTGCATGTGAATTGCGATCAAGTGCAGCAGTTTGCCGCACGACACCAAGATGCAATGGTGGATGTTGAACTTCCACGAGTTCACTGCCTCGTCGGTAAGGATCTTGGCGAACGAAGTGCTTAGTCCATTGCGATAAAACTCCACACATGGCTCGCAGTCGTGATCCACACCTGTAAATGAATTAAAGGTTAAGAATGGTAGTTCTAGATCGCATTTTGACACACTTGCCAGCCTGGGTCAGCTCGATGGCAGCATTTAGAAGCACCTCTAGCTCCTGTTCAGGCAGCACGGGCACCACCCAGCGTGGATTCGATATCTTTTGGGTAAGTGATCTCAGTTTCGTGGTGGGAAACAAGGAAATAAGCTTCTCTGGAGGCCTACAGAAAAAGAGAATCAAGTGGATTAGTTTAAATATAATTTAAAAGAAATAAAAACACAATTGCAATTTGCTTTACTATTTTAAAAATGATTTCCTGGCAGGTAAACTAACGCTAGTGCAATGAACTTATAGAAAATCACAGTACGTTCAGGATTCGCAGTACCGTACGCAGACCGTACATGAATTTGAATTTTTTGGGGCTTTTTCAGTGTCAGCTAATCATGATGGGCAAAGCGATAAGATAAGGTATTCTAAATGAGACAATAATAGTCGCATACAGCAAATACATTAATACGAATGTAGATGCACTGCATCTACATGGGAAAAGGGAAGATAACATTTATGGCCTCATTCTTAGCCACTATCACTTTTCTGCACACTAGCAAACTCGGATCTCTGCTGTCTGCTTGCAGTGAAACTGTTGGTTTTGTTGAACTCCAGCACCTTTGACTTATAATGGGCAAATTCAGATTAGGCATATTTTAACAAATCTATTACGGGTGTTGTTCAGGCCAAACCCTGGGCAAACAAAGAATGCAGGTGGAGGAGGAAACTGCGCAAAAGTAAACACACGAATGTCGAAGGTAGGGGTTTTTTTGGGGTGGCGGTGTTTCTGGTGCTACTGGTGCTACACACACCCCGAAAACAGCAGCCAGGTCTAATTGACTGCAATAAACTACGCACTAAAACCGGCTAATTGGGCGGAGTCATGCCAGTCCGGGTGCCACGCCCACTTACACTAGTGTGACGGTGCTGTCCACGCTGCCCGCCGTAGAGGAGCCGGCTACGTCATCGGAGTTTTGGCTGGCGACCACTGGCTGTTGCTCCTGGCTGCTATCCAGACTGCTGGATCCTCCTCCTGGCAGGCTAGAGGTCGTGACTGTTCCGGTGACTGATCCTGTGCCCGTTCCCGCACTCTGCGCCGGACTCGTTGTGGTGGTTGCTGTGGTGCGCGTGTCGAACGTCATGGTGGTGGTGGATCTCTCCAGCCAAGTCGTCCTGCGAGGCGCCTGAAACGGTCGAAGGTGCAGGAGCTCTGCTTCTCTTGGTGTCTGGTTAATCCTACTGCAGTCTGCACTGGGCGGCGTTTTTGATTGATGACCTATGGCAGTTGTGAGTTATCCGGAGTGATCCTTGTCTAGTTTGGGAGTATCCTGCTTTCCGCTTTTTGTTTCTGAGGCACTGTTGGTCGGCGACTCCTGGCCTTGGGCTCCCTCTTATTGTCCTTTTTCCCAATAAGAACTGGCGTCCTGCGTTGCGTTTACATATTCCTGGTCAGCGGCCACAGTTTGCAAAAATCTATAAACTGCAACGAAGCGAAAAAGGCAGAAAGAGGCGAATAAATACAGGGGCTAAAAGAGAGACCGAAAAGGCACACATACATGAACAGGGGCCCTAAGTGTGTGAGTAGGCCTGCGTGTGTGTGAGAGAGCACTGGGTTGGAATATGAAAAATCAATATTATTTAATAGACGAGGCAGCAAGCGCCAAATAATGCTCCAAAAGCACACAAATTACGCTCTCACCCACACACTCACGCACACTCTTTTAGCGGTCCCATCGTGTGTGAATTTAATTTAATGTTGTTTTTGTTTTACGCTGCGCTCTTTATTCTTATTTATTTATTGTTATTTTTTTGGGCAAACAAAGAACATTTTTCTGCCGAAAATTACATCACGTATGGATTTTCCACTCCCTCTCTCTCTTACTCTGTGCCCGGCAACATCCTTAAGCGGAATGTCGGTCGGTGGGTGGAGCAAGTGGGAGGGGAAGGGGCGTTGGGTGGGCGCAGGGTGGTAAAAATAACTACGCATAAAGACTTGAAGCTGCAGGACCGAAAATATACAAAAATGGACTACAAGAGGGTGGGGCGCGGTCAGGGATTCTTCCAAATTCTTTCTTTCACTTTGGAGTTTCGAGAGAATAACGGAAGTCACTCAAGGACGGCAGAAAGTGCGGCTTTTCATTATTTTCCCCTTTTTTCACTGGCCACTCACACACATGTACATACATGTATTTTTTGCAAGTCGATTTGATCAAATGAACACTTTCTTGAAGACCCAAAAAGGCGATTTGTTTCCTTCTCACTTTTTTTATTGCAAATTATTGAGCTTCAAACTTAGGTGCTCATTCTAAAAAAGTCGCGGAAACTAATTCGCGAATATTGAGCTTACAAATCAGCCGGCCAATAGACAAAATGGCGTCTGCCTTTGGTGTTGTTCTGCGGCCAATTCCAATTCCGATCCCTATTGGACTTTTACCTGCCTGGCCGAGGGCAAAGTCCTGCGTATCCTGCGGAAGCGACGGGTGCGGCTGCCACGGCGTGTTTTTATCCGCTCGGCGAGCAATTCGCGTTAAATTAATAATATTTTAGTTATTTCTTTTGCTAGGGTTGTGCAGTTCGGGCGAACTAGTTTTGAACTGAACTGGTTCTTCTGGTGCTTTTGACCAGGGCTGCCAGGTTACTAGAAATGATGCTTATCAAGCTGGTGATGGCACTAGTTCACTTGGGGATGGGGTCAAAAGTATTTTTTATTGAAGTGGGTTTATTTAGTAATGAGCATAATAGCAAAATATAAATGTCTATCGGTGCAAAATAATTCTGTCTTGCCCTTTAAGAACGCGTGCACGTAAAGAATTCGTAAAATTGGCTGTCAAATGTGTTGATGCACAAATTTAATTGCGCTTAGCACTATCGTTTACTAGCGAAATATTTAAAATATCGATACCATCGTGAGAAGTCAACTCAGCTCTACTGTATAATGGTAGTTGAATGAAAATGTACGACGCGTTGGAACGCTGTCCTGGAGCATATTGTGGACGATCTCCGCTTGGAAATGACACCTGGAGCAACTGCGGGGTCTGTCCCCGAGGATCCAGGGTGTGTGTCCTCTGCCCATGACACCGGCCTCTAATTAATCCTACTGCAATCGTCCTTAGGTGAACCAAAGCTACGCCTGCTCTCCTTGCCGTGACGAATTAACCACATACTCCTGGCTTTATCTGGGATTTATGACCCTCCTGCCGCTCATGATGCACTGCTTCTTCATTGACATGGACGCTAAGGATCGCAAGTCAGCGGGAATAGTCCTTACCCATTACAAATAAGAACTTATTGGTTGCCTCTTCACAGATTTTCCCGCAAGCAGCTGATACTGACGGCCAGTGCCTTCGTTGAGGTGGCTCTGTCTGCCATCCTAGCCACCTTGTTCATGGAGCCCATGTGGGAACTGCGCCTGTACGCCTGCGATGTCCGAAAACTCACCGACTGGTACACCCTGTTCTACAACCCGAGTCCCAATTACGAGGCGCGCGTATACTGCACACAGGAGGCAGTCTATCCACTGTAAGGCTGATCACTAAAAGAAATATTGACTTAACTAAATTGTATCTTAATTATCTAGGCAAACCATCGTGCTGGTGTTTTACTTTCTTTGCCTCGTCAACATGTTTCTTATCCGCCCGCTGGTCAGCAAAATGATGGACGTGGGTGGCAGGAGCAAAGCGCCCATTTACTCCGCACTCTACTTCCTGCCCTTGCTAACCTTTATCCATGCCTTGGGATGTGGTTTGATCTGTAAGTATTGCATTAGGTATCTGTTAGCTAGAGGTCTTTATTCCACGGTTAACCTTTTCAGATTACTCCTTTCCGTACCTGAGTGTGGCCATTTCCATGGTGGCCAATGCCATTCACTATTCTCTGAAGTTGGACCAAACCCTGAAGGCTCTGGTTCACTCCTCGGTGTGGGAGCTGAAAAATGTGGTTATTATAGGTGAGCACATTGGGCTTGTACATTAAATATCCTTTAACACCATTTTGTTCTCACAGCCGTCCACTGGATGCTATTGGCCTATGGCATTACATCGTTGAACTACCATTATGGCTTTATGTGCCTCGTTCCCTTCCCCACACTCTTCTACATCCTGACCGTGCGCTTCACGGATCCGGGCGAGTTCCGGGAGTTGGAGTCGAGAATTTGATGCGGCGACGTCCAGATGCAAATCTTCCATGCTCGGGGCACCAGACGATCGACTGTTGTTATCTATGTGTAGTGTATGCGTCGCTTAATTTATTTATATTTAGTGCGTAGCTTATATTAACCTGTTCCATTTTTCACAAATGTAAGGCGATTGTTACTTTGGTTATTGAGCAACCGATAAATCAATAGCCAAGAAATTAAAAAAATTCTATGAGGGAGAAAATTGGAACAGGAGATCTAGTGTATTTGTCGTATTATGTATGTAGCCTTAAACCAATCATCGTTCTTTTCGTTTTAATTATATTTCACATTAATTATACACATATAGTAATATTAAATACAAATCATCAGTTTCCCATCTCTAAAATAGTTTTTACACAATACATATTGCTACATATTGAATTTGGATGCCGCTCTTGGTTCACGTTCAGATCCTTCGTTCCACACGCCTCTTTTCTAGAGGTCGTGCTTCAGTGTGTAAACCTTGGGCGCATCGTAGTCGTCTTTGTCGTCATCGTCATAATATTCCCCATATCGCAAGCCGTAGAAAAGAACATAAGTCAAGGACAGGGTGCAGCGGATGAGGAGCGGAGTATAAACAAAATCAATACCAGCCAAGAGAATAGAAAATGTGATAAACGCAAGTACGTTCAGTTAATGGTTTTTTTGGGATGAGGGAATTCTCTGCCGTTATATGGAGTGGAGTCTTCAGTTTTCAGGGCGTCTATTCCGCTTGCGTGTGTTCATTTGCGAACCTGTTGCGCTCCTCCAGGAACTTCAAGCGGCGTTTCCTCAGCTCGCCCAGCTCCGAGGAGTTCTCTTCGAAGTCGGCATCAGAGTTGGGCAGACTCACCGCCTCCGTGGCCGTAGAAGGCACGTCGTCTTCGTCTGCATCCGCACCCAGATCCTCAATGGTTACCTTCTCTGCAGGCAGTGGTGGAGCCACTGGGGCTGCTGGCGTGAGAGTCACTTGGTGAGCTTCCAGCTGCGCCATAGCCTTGGCCGATGTACTGGGCTTGTCGTACACGCCTGATCCAGCAGCTCCTTCAACGCTTGGAGCTGCCGCGGATGCTGGCGGCACTGCAGTGAGCTGCAAGCGCGAGGCCAAAGTCTGGTACTGCGACATCATTATCCCCGCCGAGTCCAGCATAAGGTTTATGTTTTGCAGCAACTGTAACAGTAATTTAAGTTAGTCGTTACAAGTTATGCTACTTCAAATTGAAGTGCCACCTTCAGACGCTGTTCAATCTGCTCCCGCTGGTGTCCCTCCATGGCGCGCAGCTCCTCATCGGTGAACTTGGTCAGGTCCAGCGGAATTGGTGGCGGCGGCATGGGCGAGAAGTAACCAAACTGCGGCGGCATCAGAAAAGGCGACAGCATGGGCATGACCGGCGGTGGAGGCACCGAAAGTCCAGCCAGATTTGGCAATCCGTCTGAAAAGGAGTTGGGAGGGTTAGCGATCCTCTTTTAGTATAACCAGCTATGAACTCACTGGCATCGCTGAAAAGATCCGCAAAGCTAGGCGGCAGAGCTTGACCTCCGAGCAGCGGGCCGTTAGCGCGAGCCTGGTTGCCATCGACTCCGGCTGCTGGAACTGGAACAGGCAGACCTCCGGCTGGCTGGGCACCAGCTGCAGCCTGAGCGGCATTTCCAGCAGCAGCAGCGGCAGCCTCATCGCCTGCTCGCGGCATCGCTGTGGAATTCACGGCAGGGGTCCGCAGAATGTTCAGGCGGCAGGTGGGACAGGTCTGCTGGCGTTGGAACCACGAGCGCAGGCACGTGGTGTGGAAGATGTGGCCGCAAGGCAGCTTCTTCGAGTGGTTGATCATGTCCTCGCGGCAGATAATGCAGATATTGTCTGATTGGCGCAGCTCCTCAGGCGTGGCGTCCGGATACAGGGTGTTCATGTTGCGGATGGCCCGCCTGGACATGATCACGTCGTTTAGTGCCTTGCGGAAGTTTCGTATGGTGAAGAACATGGGCCGGAAAACGAACATGGGCAGCGCATAGATCTTGGCCATGATAACTACGAACAAGATGTAGAGCACCACCTTGATGAGCCCGATAACCAGCTCAGTGTAGAGCAGGAACACCGCCTTGTTCTCCCAAGGCGTGTCCGTGCGCATCTCGGCAGCGTGCAGCACGTACTTGATGGCTGTGCTGGCGATTACAGTCAGAAGGATGGCGTACTCGAAGCCGAAGACCAGCTGCACGGTGGGTCCACGCACCAGGGTCGAGTTGTAGGCGTGGATCAGCAATACGTAGTCCAGGATACCCAGCAAGGTAAGCAAACTGCCCACGCGAATGTGGAACAGCCAGCCGAGCACGGGCGAACGCTCCATCTGGGTGTGGATACAACTATAGTATTGATCTGGTATTTACAAGGGATACTCCTTACAAAGTCCACCCGCTCCTCGGCCAGCCAATGGAATGATTTCAGGAATAACAGCACTGTGAACAGGGCCACAAAGCGCGGATTGAAGTCGTCCCGGAACACCGTGAAGGCCAAGCAGGTCTCCGTGAGTGCGTACCAGAAGCGCTCCAGCAGATGTTCGAACTCGGCGGCGCGCAGCGTGCCCAGGAAGATCTGAGGGATAAACCATGTTAGTTAAGGCAACGAGGGGTCTTTAATACAAATCACCTTGCGGAGCAGCTTGCCAAACATAAAGACAATTACGAAAAATTGTATGTAAATAACCTGGAACGAAGGGAAAGCTTAGATTAAGCACGGGCGATGTATTTGAGATATACCCACCGCCATGGAGGCATTCGACTTGGTTATGTAGACCACCGCCGGATAAAACTGCTGCTTTTGGTAGTAGGCATTCCCGATCACCGCGCTGGTCAGCGCCATGCAAATGGACGATAGCAGCAGCTGCATGATGCCGCTTGTGGTCGCCAGGGCCGCCAGCTGGCTGATGGACTCCAGGAATATGTTAATTTTGGCCGGGATCTTTGCCTGCCCCCACTCTACATATACGGTCGCAGCTCTCGGAATCAGTACCACTCGGGTTCACTCTGCTGTCCGAAAATGTCGACTTTGCTCTCGTTGACGCTCGAATTTAGCCGGGTTTTGTTAGCCGAACGAAGTTGTTTGCCTTGCCATCGAGATTTCCTATTCTGGAATTGGGAGTGGTGTCTCTATTGGGGCTTATTAATATTTTTATTTTTAACTTTTTTTTAATTACACGTAGTACGTACCTACGGTTCAGTGTGCCCCTTTTGCTTTGACCAGGTTTGCAGGAAATAAATACCAAAATAAACAGATTAGAATATGGAATAAATAAGCAAAAATACTAAAACTCAAAACACTGACATACTAATTAAATAATGATATACTCAGTTGAAACAGTTGGGAATTATAACTTCGCAGACGTGTTTAAATTCAAAAAGCTAAGGTATTGTTGGTAGCCCCTTTAATCGAGCCGTGTAAGATAGCTATTTCAGCGTTGAAGATCCATGGTCCCTTTTGTGCGTTGGCACCTTTGTGCCAAGCGACTTTTCGCTACTTATACCTAAAATATATGCTGATACTTGTTTGCGATTTGGATAAACATCTCTCTAACAAAATTACGCCAATCTTTACTATAATTTATAATTTATTTATATAAAGCTAGCTTAAGTTTTAAAATCTATGATTTCCTTTAGAATGAGAAAAGTGTTAAATTTTATGAATGGATTTTTATAGATTTTTATAAGCCTAATCGTACATTACAATATTAACTCTTTTAATTTATAGTCGAAATCATTTTTGTTTAAATTTTCCCACATGCCGAATCACAAATTACAGTATGAAGAATTTTTGTCATATCATTTAGAGTGGGGTATAATATTTAAAAAAAAATTAAAAATTAATTAAATTAATTAATATATGCGAACATTTCTTAAACATTTGTTTATTGTTATTGTAATCAAGATGGTCACACTTTTGCCGCTCTTATCAGAAGCCGGGCGAAGAAGAAGAGGAACGGTTCCAATTGGAAGATAAATAGTGGTTGAATTGTAATAAGTAAGCACAAGCAAACTGTTTTAGCAGGAAGGCCTCCAATTTGCGATGCGGTGGCTTTGGATTCCTGCCACCTGTCTACTGTTTACGATTTTCAATCTAAATGTATCCGCCGACGAGGATGAAATTCCACTGAGCCCTGATGAATTCAAAGAATACCCTTTGTTTGAGTATGGAGAAGTTAAAATACCCACACCTACCAGGGGATTACTGTACCCCAGAGATACGGAGACCCGCGAGGTGCGCAGATTGGATGGAATGTGGCGCCTAGTCAGGAGCGACCCAGCAGATCCTCTCAAGGGAATCAGGGAAAAGTGGTTTTTAAATAACCTGAGAAAGACCGGAAGGGAGGTCATTCCCATGCCAGTGCCCGCCTCCTACAACGACATAACCACGGATAACTTACGGGATCACGTGGGAACCGTGTGGTACGAACGAATCTTTTTTGTGCCCCGCTCCTGGAAGGTGAACCAACGCACCTGGCTGCGCTTCAGCAGCGTTCATTATTCGGCTGCGGTTTGGATTAATGGCAGGAACGCCACAAGTCACTCGATTGGCCACCTGCCCTTCGAGGCGGAGATCTCGGGATTGGTCAGCTTTGGAGCGGAAAACCGAATCACGGTGATGTGTGATAATCGCCTAGGCAGCCGCACCATTCCACAGGGTTCGGTTTATGAGGCTATCACGGATAACGGTTCCGAGCCCGTCCAGAGTTACACCTTCGACTTCTTTAACTACGCGGGAATCCACAGGAGTGTTCACCTATACACCACCCCACTGCTCCACATCAGCGATGTGAAGGTCACTACCCAACTCACAGCCGAGGGATTGGGCCGCATAGACTATCGCCTTTGGGTGGATGGCAGCCAGGAGGGTCTCCGCATCCAGCCCACACATCTCCTGGTGCAATTGAGGGACAGGGATGGACAAGTGGCCGCCCATCAGATCAACAAAGCGGTCTACCATGGTACTCTTCTGGTGCCCAAGGCCAATCCCTGGTGGCCATATCTAATGCATCCTGATCCAGGCTACCTCTACGACCTCCAGTTTGAACTCTTCGTCTCCAGCAATGAGAAGGAGGAGGCAGATGCCCTGCAAGATGTCTACCGCCTGCCAGTGGGCATTCGCAATCTTAGTTGGAGCAACGACAGCCTACTGCTTAATGGTAAACCTCTCTATCTGCGAGGATTTGGGCGTCACGAGGATTCCGATGTGGGTCTTGGTAAGGAGAAATTCTTTTACTCGACTAATTTCGGTTTTGCTTAGATCCGCGGCAAGGGATTGGACAACGCGCTCCTGGCTCGCGACTTTAACCTGCTCAAGTGGATTGGAGCCAATGCCTATCGCACCTCGCATTATCCTTACTCCGAGGAGTCCATGCAGTTTGCCGATAAGCACGGCATCATGATCATTGACGAGTGCCCTGCTGTGAATATTGACATCTTCGAGCCGCAGCTCCTGGAGCAGCACATGTCCTCGCTGGAGCAACTTATCCACAGAGACAGAAACCATCCCAGCGTAGTGGCCTGGTCGGTGGCCAATGAGCCACGATCCCATAAGCAGGGAGCCCTTAAATATTTCCAGTGGGTCGTGGGTAAGCCAGATATGCATAGCACTTAATCAAGATGTTCTTCCTATAGATCTCTGGTGAACTTTACGAGGAGTATTGCTGTTGGACGTCCTCTAACGGCGGCCATCAATGCCAATTCCTCCACCTGCCATTTGGCGCAGTTTTTGGACATCGTGGGCTTCAATCGCTATAACTCTTGGTACCAAAACTCTGGACGCACTGACATGGTTATTAACCTGCTCACGAATGAGGCCCAGAGTTGGCGGGATAAGTTCGGCAAGCCAGTCATCCAGTTTGAGTATGGGGGGGACACCATGGAGGGCATGCACTCGGTGAGGGAATAGGACTCTGTTTTGGTCTGATTTCCAATAATTCTTTGGACTCCTTAAAGCTACCCGCCTTTATTTGGTCTGAAGAATACCAGGTGGAGCTCTTTTCCCGGCACTTCAAGGCCTTTGATGAACTTCGTAAAAGGAAGTGGTTTATTGGAGAGTTCGTGTGGAACTTTGCCGATTTCCGAACTGCGCAGAGTGGGTTATCCCTACCTCATGTTTTATGATAACTATAAGTTCAATATATCTGTTTCAGCCATTACCAGAGTAGGCGGCAACAAGAAAGGCGTCTTTACCCGGAACCGGCAGCCCAAAGAGGTGGCCCTCCTCCTGAGATTGCGCTACTTTGCGTTGGCCAAGGAGTTGGATCAATGCAGGCTTCCTCGGGATCTAACTGTGTATATTTCCAAGCATATCCATAACGAACTTTAGATCAGGGATTTCTATGTTTAGATAGAAACGCACAAAGTAAGCTTTAAATATTCGATATTTATGAATAGTAATAACAATAAACTTTATATCAACAAGCTATGGACCTTCTATAGCAGTGCTTTATAGTGATCCTAAATGTTCCTCTTATAACTGACACATTTATGGGATTTTGAAGGATAACTATTCTTTTATTCTGAAAGAATAAATCCATTTAAAACATCTATGACGGAGATTAACATAAATTCAGTAGGCCTTATAAACATGTTTCATGCTGTATTAAATGTATCCCCACACCCACATATTACCCTTCCCGACATCTTCATTGGCTTTGCTTTGCCATGGCCAACTTGCGTTGGTTAAGACCTCTCGACAGCAAACTTAATTAACTCATTTAGACCCTCTCGTAAAACCATTTATATTTTCTGCTTTGCCACTTTACGCGTTTTGGCAAGCGGAAAACGAAATAGCAAACTGGGGCGGCGCACAATGGGGCATTTCCATGGCCAGAAAGCAGATGAGTTGACCGTGTGAAAACGTGGCATAATTAAGTTGGTTAAATGCAAAAGCCGCTCCACAGCGATATTCGATCTGTGATAGATAGTCCTCCCCCGCTGACTACCCATTTGAACTTTTACTTTTACCCCTAGCTCAAGAATGGATCGCGATGACCACATGGCGAATGGATCAACTAGTCATATTGCACAAGGCACTCTTCGCCGTGGAACAGCTGAAAATATGGCTTTTTGCATAAGCCACCCGAATGGTTAGCACCCAGAGGCTAAAGTAAGCTGCAGAATGACCAGCGTGGATGTATCTTTTTTTGCGGAAAACAAACGTGGGCCCAGACATAGACACACAGTCATCGACACCAGGCCACCGCCGAGGTAGACCGGTCACAGATCCCATCCCAGCGGACCCAGGCGAAAACGTGTCGCAGCAATTTCCCATTCCACGGTGGCTTTTCCATGCCCGTCGTGGCACTTTAAAAAATTGAATATGAACACCAAGTCGCAAATAAATAATCCAAAAATATCAATTTAATAATGAACCCTAAGGCAAAACATTCAATTTCTGTCATGAAATGCCCCAAAACATCTGAAATAAACATAAAGAAAATTTACAAAAAAAATTGTTCGACTTTTTTTAGAGAGAGTCAAATGTTTCGTTCTGGAAGCTCATTGTTACTAAAGTAATTATAATTGTAAATTTCCCAGGTACTCAACCTTCTTTAAAAATTTTGGTGCTAACAATTTTCTTTGAGTGTTTACTTCAATGCTGTTGCTGCCCATATTGTCGGCTCGCATTGCATATGCACTGCATTTGCTCCGCCACCTCCCACCTCCTCTCCAACCTCCGCCGTCTTTTCTACTCATCTGCCATGTTCCAAGTTCCCTGCTCCACGCTCCAACTCCATGACTGCGTCGCTGGGCTTCATGTCTCGGTCTCCGCGCTTGACTTACATAAAGCGAGGAGCACCTCGCACGCCAAAAACAAAACCCGTTTTCTCCGCGACGAGGAAACGACAGAAGCGACGTCACTTCGCCCAGGTGGATGTGGTGCGGAAAAGGGGTGTGGGAGTGAAGAAGTGGAGGAGTGGAGGAGACCTCTCTCGAAGATCGTCGGTGGGATTGGGTTGACGTTTAGCCATACTATAGCTGCACGGTTAAACTAAAATCAAAAATGAACTAATCTATGTATTTTCATTATTTACTCCAAAAATTTGCTCAGAAAAAGTATTTTGAGCACCCTGCATACAAACTAATGTAGAAAACATTTAAAAAAAAAATTTTAAATATTAAGAACTGCGAATATATAGAAAAGCATTCATTTATTTTATAATAGCTATATAGTTTTTAAATATACAACCAGTAAAAAAAATATTTATACTTTTTTTGTATATATATAACTTGGTTATATATTTGAATATTACATTAAGAAAATATTTTTCCTCTGTAACGGTTGGCTACCGCTACTACTGGGGTCTCGCTGACTTATGTAACCTGTGTAGCCTACCAGGCAATCCGCAAGCTTGGACGGACCTGCATACAGAGAATGACCGTCCCAACATCAATGGTCAAATACACAGTTTGCTAACTCATCTTCACCAGCGCCGCTGTAATTACAGCTTTGTCGCACCGGGCATTCTCTCCTTGTCATCAATAGGCCGGAATAATGAGTTTTTTGTCGCGCCATAAGCCCCATCTGCGACTGTGAAAAATTACCCGTCTTTATCATTAACCATCTAGGCAGTTTTTGTGCGTTGGTCGATTTGCATGCTTAAAGCCCAAATGCACCTGAACTAATCAGCAGGTGATGTAAAATCAGAGAAATCATCAAGACGCAGAAAAAAGTAAAGAATGATTATTTTTCATGGTATTTTCTAGCTCCTATTTTCTGTTAGTCACATAGCATGTTAAAAAAAATTAAAAGACAACAGTGCTAATATGAGTTGATTGTAATTACTGCAAATTTAAATGTTTCATAGACATAAAGATTTTAATGTGTTTACTTCCAGAAAGAGTCTGTAAATAAGAGGAATGCCACGTGCAATTCTTAAAACTCCTGTGAAATCTAAAAAAAATAATCAAATAAACTTAAAATTCAAATATAGCAATGGCTTGCAATTTCAATTGAGTTTTAGGGCGGGGGCGTTGTACCCTATGCAAAAGACGAGTTGCAAAAGAAATCTCAAATTCGATTTAAAAATTTACGTGCGCCTGTCAATTGGCAGCAGACGAAAACGTTTCCAGGGATTTTATTTTTGTTTCGGTTTGCCTTGTTTTGCTATTGTTGGCCCAATTATAGTGTCATAACAATTACGCACGCACACAAAGAGGCATAATGAGTTTCAGTTCGGGCCATGCTAAAAAAAACTAAGAAAAAGACTGGGACAGAGAGCGAACGGCGAAAACCAAGAGCCAAAGCCATCGCCATCACTGTCCAAAGTTGACCTACTGGAAGACGTGTTAATGATGGATGTTCAGATAGGCCAAGATGCATAATAAAGCGGCCATTAAGGTTGCAAAAACGCGAATAAAAAAAAGCAGCGCCAGAGATAAACCAATACAAACTCATTGTAATGAATTATAAGTTATTAATAAACTCCTACGATTATCTCGTGCAATATACTTATATTTAGTAGTCAGAAATCAAAAGTGATTTTAAGCCAAGACAAACGAAAGGTAACCAATATATCGCAAATAAGTTGAGCAAACACTATAGGCCTCTAAAATTTGAAAGTGTCAATAATATGATGACATTTGTTTCCTTAGAACATAATACAAATTAATTGTATTACCGTTTCTAATTCATTCGAAAGTTAATGATAAATAATATTATTATAAACGTAAAATCAGGTTGTAAAATTTAAAACAAATGGCTTTAATAGCATAATTTTGTTGATTAAATAAAAGGGTAAATCACAACTGTGTCGAACCAATTGCAGTCTTGCAAGTGACCTTTTCCCATTACTCCAATTACACGGCCGAAAGTGAAGCCCGACAAAAACTGAATTACGACATCGGTGGGTGAGAGACCTTCGCCGGAATCTCTCGACCACAATAAACCGAATTAACATTAACGACAGTGGCAGCCACAGCTGATCAAAACAGTACCGAGACACGAAAATGATTTAGCGCACTGTCATTGGGTCTGCTGCCTCCGCTATCGAGAGTGAAGTGTTGACTTTCATCTCATTGTTGCCCCCGAACCCGAACCCGAATCCAAGCACAAGCCCAAACCCAAAACCGAACCCGATCCCGAGTTGAAGACCCAAACTTCAATTGTAGATCGTGCCGCAACGCACGCAGATACGCAATGCAGCAAGTCCTTCACTTTGGAGCGTGAAGGTTTCTAAAGAGCCGAGCCCAAGGTGCACTCAAAGAAAAAGTTTCTTATTATGAATTAAAAAACAAGATATATATCAATTTTCCTCACTTGTTACCTCTTTATTCTATGTCTGACGGGTATTCAAATATTTATATTTGGAAATAATTGTTTGATAATGGGGATGGAAAAATATTTCCGCTAATAATTGGTTTGAACTTTAAACCCATTTAATATAACAAAAAATTATAGTTTTATTTATATTTATACAAATGCTTTGGTGCAATTATAATTTATTGGAAGTTAAGCAAAATTACATACTTGCCTTTGGTGAAAATTTTCTCGTTTTTGCGAAAGTGTGTGTCGAGATGTAAATAAACCTCATTTACTCCAATTTACTGCCAGTTTGATTTCCAGTCGAATACAGTCGTCTTCCCTTTCATTGTGATTTTAATCGCACCTTTTCGGCCGCCTGCGACTCCAAAGGTGCTCATCCACCGACATGACATAATGGGCACAATGGGCAATCCAGCTCCATCGGGGGCTTCTTTCACTTCTGCCAGAATCAGCGCAGATTTCTTCTTTCCGAGCTTTTTTCGAGGTCAGATGGGTGTCTCAACCGCAATCCCGATTCCATTGAGACTCCTTCATTTGGCAGGTCGTCCGTTTTAGTTTTTTTTTAACATTAAACTGGGAATTTAAATTTACAATGACATTGTCATACATATCTAAAGATTAGTAAGATAATGCCGCATGTAATAATATTGTAAGTAATTGAACCATCAGAAAGGGCTTTATTTATCAAATCCAATTTAAAGGAATCTACGAAGAATAAATTGTTTTGTAAAGTTTTTCAGATAATATAATTATAATATTTGGCGAACATGTACACGTCCTAGGGAAATTTTGGAATTTGTAGCTTTTGCTGTTGCCTCACTCTTGTGCAAATGTAATTTTAATTTGCTCCTTGTGAAACGTTAATTATACGCCCCGTGGTGCCAGAGCCCTACTGCTCCACATTGCGACTATACGTATTGTACAGGCCTCTGCCCCTTGACTTCCCCCGATTCGCATTTCCCAGCCCATTTCGTAATCTTGGTGCCCATGTGACGCTGATGCTGATGGATGACGAGCCCAGGTTGCGACTAGCAATTGAAATGCAACTGCAACGGGAAATGCGAACTGAAGTTTCGGCAGTGGAGCCATCCCTCATGGCCGAAAATATATTTTTTGGGCCCCCATGATCCTCCTGGGATGGCTTCAAATTTTTGTGGCTGGGTTGTTTACCTTTGGTATCAATCGCGGTGGTGGGAAAAATCACTTCCTGGTCCGCCGCGAATCGAAGGAAAGTGCCAAAGAAAATTTCAAATACCAAAATCGTTAGCGACATTTTATTTTTTTCGGCCTTTTCGTTTGTCTTTACGTTGTTTTCCATTTGGAAATTTTGTTTTATTGTGAGAAGCGCACAGCAGCAGCAAAAACAAGTTGTGGACGAAGTTTGGCGATAATGACGTTGCCGAATGGACGACTTGGCCCGAAGAGCTGAAGACTGAAGACAGAAGACTGAAGACCGGCGGGTATAAAGAGTAGCTCTGCTGGCTAGGGAGATGCATTCAGTCGCTGGTTCCCCACTCGGAAGCAACCAAATTTACTCCACTCTACTCTACTCAACTCTTCCCCCCAACAAACACACTCACCCAACTCGTCGCTATGAACTCCTTCTCAGTGGTAAGTGATAGAGGATCCTGAAGATCGCAGGACTCAAGGCCGCCGACCTAAACATGGGACCTAAACGGATACCAGGCCTTAAACGGATTTTAAATAGTACCATTCTTCATTAGCGTACAAAAAGGCAACAAACAGCTCACAATATCTTCGAAAAGAAACTTTTGTTTTGATTTCTTTGCTTAGAAAGATTTTAAAACATCATAAAACTCCACATTCGCTATTACAAAAGACCTTCGGTTAAAGAAGATCAGTATACGAACATATTCAGGGATTCCAAAAGTATCAGCAATTTTGTATTGGAGATTATAAAATCAACTGAACAGTACCTTTTCATCACCGTCTCTAAACTCTAAAAATCAAGTTGGGTACACTAATTGTAGAGTATTTTCAGCATAATTTACTAAATAGAAATTGTAGGACCAAACAATAAGAACCTATTCAGTAAGGGTTCGTTAGAAAATAACTACAAATATTGTGTAACGAACGACATTTTTGAAAAATTGTGTTTAGGCCAGACACAGTTTTCATTAACTGCAAAGTGTACTTTGGTTGGCTCGGATACATGGCCAATGTTGACCACAAACTAATCCCTTGTCACCTCTTTCCAGTTCTTAGTGTTCGCGCTGGCGGCTTTGGCCGCGGCGGAGCCACCATCCGGATATAACTATCCCCGCGGAGGAGGCGGTGGTGGTGGCGGTGGACACGGCGGCGGATTCGGAGGCGGTGGCGGCTTCGGAGGCGGCGGTGGATTCGGAGGTGGTGGCGGCTACCAGGCTGTGAGCGGCGGCTTCCAGACCTCCGAAGGCCAGAACGTCGATCCCCAGCTGCTGGAGCAAGTGCGTCAGATCTTGCTGAACGAGGAGAGCAAACAGGGCGGCGGCGGCGGCGGTGGAGGTGGCGGTGGGGGCTATCCCAGTGGCCCGTCCACCAGCTATGGTCCTCCGTCCACAAGCTACGGAGCTCCGGGAATCGGCGGCGGTGGCCGTGTAGTGGGCATCGATCTGGAAGGCGTCCGCCAGGCTATCCAGGTGGCCCAGTTCGCCCAGCAGAGCTCGCAGCAGGGAGGCGGTGGCGGTGGATACCCCAGCGCCCCATCTGGATCTTATGGAGCCCCCTCGAGGCCCAGCGGCAGCTACGGAGCGCCCTTTTAATCGTTCCCCATCTCAAGACCCCTTCCAAAACTCAGCGACTGTACCTCTCAGTTCCCCGACACACTCCAACACACCCCGTTCCCCCGGAACCCCAGAACACCAAACTCAATCTCGAATTTCGTCTCGTACCCTCAACGAATCTCGAATCCTGGGCTTCGTTTTGTCCTTTTTTGTAACCCTTGTAAATAGTTTTCTCACACTACACAAATACAAGAAAAACCGAAAACGAAAGCCGCACAACAACAACACCCATAACACCAAGATGGAAAACACCCCAGACAGTGTTATAACGCATTATTAGCTCCTAAGTGTTTTTATTTTATATGAAACAAACAAAGAAACAACAAAAAAATATGAAAACAATAAAAAAAATAGTAAATTTTGTCACCGTTAAATTATTGCAATGTTTTTATTTCCACTTCGATGGAAAGTGTCTGAAATTATATGCCCTCGTTGAATTCGTCATTAACAACATCTGACCCCGTTTCTTGTTGTTTACCTCCAAGGCACTCGATGATCTCGTAATGACAGTCCATTCACATAGACCAATTCCAATTCAACGACTTCGAAGCTCTCCATGAACCAAGTTGTCACTGGTCTTATGTGAGTTTATTAAATACCAAGCCAAACATCTTTAAAAATCCTTTCACTTTTCAACTCGATGATGAGGTAGCTGTAACCCCTGCCCTATCCTCAAATACACTGTGCAAAGCGTTTTATACATGTCTTTCCTTTCAAGAAAACACTTAATCTTTATATTTAAAAAAACATCGGGAGTGTTGTCCGTATAATAATCCCCGAGAGCATGAAAAACTGTGAATCGCAAAATCAGACAATAATGTTAAATACTTGTGACACGGGTAGATAATCACAAAACTATTGCTTTTAAATTACTGGAGATTTATTTGAAAACCCTAAAATGTTATATTTCTTTTTTAATTGTTTCCTTAACCGGGCTTTTAATGAATGGAAGACGTGAACATTTTTTCACCTACCTTGTTAAGAGATTGATTAAAAATTAATTTCGAATTTCAAATATTTTGCTGTGCATGGAGTACTCTCAGCTTCAATGGCTGTCGTGCAAGTGCTCGAAATGGAAGATATAGATGAAGATGAGGACAGGGACGTGGTGGCAGATGGCAAGTGGCAGATGGGACCGGAGGGGCGCTCATTACGCGGATGTTGCGACATATGCAGCCGAGACTATAGGAAGGATGAGGGGAGTCGATGGACATCAATTATTACCACAACTGAAGTTGGAGTTGTGGCTCAGAGCTATAAATGAAGTGGAAGCCGGTGCTGAAGCTGCAGCCACTTAACCAACATTCGGCATCATTAGGATTGCCCAATTGAATGCGTGCCGAGGTGGCCATCCACATACATGGAGGTGCAGCCAAAACGGTGCACTGGCAGATGAGCCGACAAGTGGAGTGGATGTCGTGGGGTACAACGATTACGGCATTGCGGCTACCGCAAACAAAATAAGACAGGGAAGGCAAATTTTCGGCGGAGCCGAAGTTGATATACCCTTGCAGAATATTATGTATGTTAGGGCATTTTCAATCGTTCAGTTACATTGCAGCTATAGGATACAGTCGGTCGATCCTTATGAAATTTGGTAGGTCGGATTAATTGGCCAAAAATAAAACCCATAGAAAATCAAAGTACTTTACAAACACCAAAGTTATGACATTTCCGATCAATCAGTATATATAGTCGACCGATTTCGGCCGTTCCGACTTATATACTAACTGCAATAGAAAGACGACTTTTGCAAAAGTTTTAAGCAGATAGCATTAAAACTGAGGGACTAGTTTGCGAAGAAACGAACAGACGGAAATGGCTAGATCGACAATATATATACTTTATAGTCCCGGAAATGTCTCATTCACTGCGTTGCAAACTTTTGACTTAAATTATAATACCCTCTGCAAGGGTATAAAAACTGCAGATGCTGAATAACCTTATCTATTCAATTATTCATGTGTCTCACCGATCAAACAAAAACAAGAGAGAACGCTATAGTCGGGTGCCCCGACTATCAGATACCCGTTACTCAGGTAAAAGGAGTGCGAGGGAGATGGAGATGAAACTTTGATCACGCATAACTTTTTAACGAATGGTCCGATTTGAAAATTTCTTCACATTTCGATAGGTATTGATAAACACAATAAAACTGCTTTTTACTTTTCGAAATATTTAAATTTTTAAAATCGTATATAAGCGATTGTAGGCGTTAAAGGGGGCGTGGCACCTTTTGAAACAAACTTGCGCTGCGTAGGAACTCCTAGAATCTGCATGCAAATGCCAATCTTCTAGCTTTTATAGTTTCCGAGATCTCAGCGTTCATACGGACAGACAGACGGACAGACGGACGACGGACAGACGGACAGACGGACAGACGGACATGGCTAGATCGACTCGGCTAGTGATCCTGAACAAGATATATATACTTTATAGGGTCGGAAAAGCTTCCTTCTAGCTGTTACATACTTTTGCACGAATACAATATACCCTTTTACTCTACGAGTAACGGGTATAAAGAGTGTTTTGCAATAATAACTCAACTTATATGGGGGATTAAAAGATGAAACGAATCCTCTAACTAAACGACAAATTGTATCTAAAATTAGATTTTTTCTCTCATAATTATATTTAAATTTTGTCTAATTAAAATTTTTTAAAAAAGTCCCTATTGCTTTAATAGGAGCTTTATATTGTAGGCCAAAATAACTAGGATCGACTCGCCTGGTAATGATGATTAAGAATACCTTAAAGGGTCGGAAATGTGACTTTACTGCGTTGCAAGCTTTAACCTTAAACTACAATTTAATCGACAAATTTGAATAGAGATATTTTGAGAACCAAGCCACCAGTCTTAAAAAGTATATAAATCAAGTATATAAATCACACTAAAGTTAAAGACTCCAGAAGTCCAATTGTGGGTCACCTTGTTACAAGTCAGCAAAACTTAAAATAACTATCATGAAAATATGAATGCATATTTTAAGAAAATCAAACCACAGGTCTTAGGAAATATGTCACTTTAAAATCTACTATGGGAAATCTGAAGTTTTAAACTAGTTTACAAGCTTATAATATAGTTATATAAAGCGAATTGTAATAGATTCGGATCTTTAAAACAGTGATAAAAAAACGTGGTTAATGCCCTAAATAAAACATTTGATAAAGCACTATCTCTTAACTCTATACAATAATAAAAGTTATCTCTGATACTTTTGAAGACTCACTATAAGTTTATCAAAGTATTACCCCTGAGCTCTTTATAAGTATCAGCAATTAAAGCGGCCTTGTCTGGGACAAATCCGGAACACGATCTCCGAGAGAGATATCCTCACGTGAACAACTCCTCTTCGCCGATGACTGGCAAAATGCAAATGACTGGCGGGTTCTCAGCAGGATTGTGTTGTTGACATCAGTGTAAACAGTTTCTCGATTTGGATGACAGGGAAAACAATGAATGACCCAGCTGGGGATCCATCGCAGATTACGTAATCTCAGCTAAGCCAGGAGTTCTTATCGCAGTCCACTGTGAGTGCATATAGGCTGCCAGGCAGACGGGGAATTGACTCAGGGGTCTTAAGATCCTATAAGATAATACAATCATCTGGATAAGGTCCGTACGTGAGAGCGCCGTCGATAGATAATATTTAGAGCGGGCAATTCCGAAGATAATTTTGGGTGGCCAAAGAACCTTATATAAAGACAGGGCGGGCGCCATGTTGCTCTTAATCGTGATTCTGCGGCGTCGGAGCCAGAGAGTGAACAGTAATTAGTGCGCCAGTGATTCGTTAAACGTGCACCCTCGAGGGGATTCTTTCGAAATGTCGTCCCTTTTGAATGCCTCCGTTTTGGCAACGGCTGCCACCGCGGTTCCCGATTCCCAGTTCGTTTTTAATCCCACGGATTACGCCGTCTTTGCTCTGATGCTGGGCATATCCGCCGCAATCGGAGTTTATTTTGGATTCTTCGCCAAGGGTGCGGACACCACCGAGGAGTATCTGATGGGTGGCAAGCGCATGAAGACCATTCCGATTGCCATTTCCCTGGTGGCCAGCCAATTGTCGGCCATCTCCATAATGACCATTCCGGCGGAGATGTACGCTTACGGGATTAATTGGTTTTTCAATGTGGTTTGCATGGTGGCTGTGGTGCCGCTACTCAATTACGTGGTCATCCCGGTATTTTATAACAACAACATCACAAACTGCTACGAGGTGATCTATTTGTGTTGCGTATTTTCCAAGGAAATGTTTTATCCTATTCACTGCATTCCCAGTACTTGGAGATGCGTTTTTGCCGAGAAGTGCGAGTGCTTCAGACCTTCCTCTTCATAATGACGATGTTTTTTATGCTGCCAATTTTTATCTTCCTGCCATCGCTGGCTTTTGCACAGGGTAAGTGTTACTTATCGTATATAACCCCTCCTCCAGTTAGCCATTTTCTCCCTCTATTAGTGACCGGATTCAATGTGCACATTATCAACACCGTTGTCTGCAGCATCTGCATCTTCTACACCATGTTTGTAAGTAGAAAATACAGTGTTTTAATGTAATTAAGAAAAACAAGAAATTGTTTAAACTTTCCGAACGTCTCCGAAAGTTTACTAAAAAAGGCTTTTGAAAAACGCGAACGATTAAGGTTCAATTTTTCTACCCTTCCTAACATACATTTTAGGGCGGCATCAAGGCTGTGGTCTGGACCGATGTTATCCAAGCAGCAATTATGGTTGTGTCGGTTGTTCTAGTGGGCATAATGGGCGCCAGTCGAGTGGGAGGGTTCTCCGAAGTTTTCCGCATTGCCGGCGAGGGAGGACGTCTGGATATCAAGTGAGTTAAATCTCACTCACCATCCGTTCGATGCTAATTCCTTGCCTTTTTAGCTACAATTTTGATCTAACCACACGCTCCACAATATGGAATATTTTCTCCTCGGCGACTCTGATGTGGTCGGGATATGTTGGCTTGAACCAGAGCTGCGTCCAGAGAATTGTATCCCTGCCATCACTGGGTCACGCCAGGAGGTAAGCATTTTTTAAGCACATTTCTTAAAACCTAGTTAACAAGCCTGACCCAACCTTTTTCCCACACAGAGCCCTAGTCCTCTTCGGCCTTGGCTTCATCCTGATCATGTTCTTCAACTGCCTCACGGGCATTGTGATCTACGCCCGCTTCCACGACTGCGATCCCATCGAATCGGGCCACGTTTCCAAAGCGGACAAAATAGTTCCATATTTCGTGCAGGACACAGTGGGGCATTTGTGGGGCATGCCGGGTGTGTTCATATCGTGTGTGTTTAGCGCTGCCCTTAGCACACTCTCCGCCAGCATCAACTCGTTGGGAGGAGTGGTCTACTTCGACTACATAAAACCCCACATCCGGCACACGGAACACAGGGCCAACGTGATCATGAAGCTGTTCGTGTTTTTCGCGGGAATCTATTGCATCTTTGGTGGAATGGTGGTGGAGAACTTTAACTCCATTTTACAGGTTATCTATTCGATTGGAGGCGTTAGCTTCGGCTCCACGACTGCAGTGTTCTTGCTGGGAATGCTGGTACCCAAAGCCCATGGAAGGGTAAGTTGGTGAGTTTCAGAATTATCATCAGGTCTAACCACTTCAATGTTTTCAGGCTGCTTTGATTGGAGTGCTCTCGAGCATTGCCTGCATGGCCAGCATTGTGATTCTGAGTTGGGGACGCAACCACTACGGACCTCTGCCCACCAGCACCTCCGCTTGTCCAGCTCTCCCTTTGAACGGAACCATCGGCATTTCCAGTACAGTTCCATCCCTGCTCATCATTTCCACGACGGAAGCCCCGGAGAAAGACGGGGGATTTAGCATCCTGGATCTCTCCTTCAACTTGTACGTTGTCTTTGGCTTCGCCATCACCTGGCTGGTGGCTGTTCCTCTGAGCTACATCCTGAAGCCCAGGACTGATTACAAACTGGACCCAAAGCTCCTGTCTCCGGTGTTGCAGCCCTTCGTAGAATACAAATTGACACCAGTAGAGGAACCCCTGCAACTGCAGCTGGAAAAGCCCGGAAAGGTCTAAGGATAGGGATGTGACTCTTAACCATAAAATATGCTTCATAAGTTTACATATATTATAGGATAGGTAGTGCAGTGCAACCCCTCTAACTCTTAACAACATCTATCAAGTTATATTATAAAACTTTTCTTTAATTTTTGTTAAATGTTAGCTGTAATGCCCAGTTCTTAAATGTTCTATTAAGTGTTAACTTAACTTGTCTTAGCTTGTAGACACGAAATAAAATAAAGCTAACTGGGAAAAACTTGAAAACTATATGTTTAAAAAACAAATCAGGTCAAGAAGATATGATAACCAGTTTCGTAAGCAACTTGTTATTAATGATGGTTCTTCCATTTTTTTTATTAAAAGTTTTTCTAGAAAAGTTAAACTATAGATAATAGGAGTTTTATCCAGCAGAGACTAGACAGATTGGAAATATCTGAATAACTGCCTATCACTATAACCACAATCTTTTCACAACAACTGCGTTAGCCTCGAGAAGTCAACCGAGCGAATGACAAGATCTAAATATAGCCATTAAGTTAACTCAAACTTTAACGCCTGATCACAAGAATCCAAAGACACCACGGTGATCAGCCTAATCAGTTGTGAAAAAGGTACCAACAAAAGTCGTAATTCTTAACGGTGACATTGGCAAATATTTGGGCCGTAATCAGTGGGCCAGTGGTGTTAAGCACTACACACTCCGGCAAAAGGTCGTAAAACAGGAGCCACGCCCTCTGCAAACACAGCCCCTAGTATTTACCTCTGTCAAAAACTGAAATTATGCAAAGACAAACAAAGAAATGGAAAGTTTCAGCAAACGTGTGAAGAGTAAATAGATCTGTTCTTAAATCATTTGTTAGATGTTGTAACTTGTGGACATGATTGTTCTATTATTTTGTAATTATTAGCTTGTAATTATTAGATTGATTTTATTATTTTATACACTATAACGTCTTAAGTTGAACCACATCTTAAGAAGTCAACGTGAATGATTAAAAAGACTATGAATTTATATCCCTCTTAAGAACTCAAAATTAATTCCAGAAGACGTGTTGGATAAGCCAATTTTCTTGACATTCTAAACTTTATGTTTAGTTGTACTCCCAAAGAAAGCAATGGATATAGAAGTGTGTAATCCGGCACATTGCATGCTGATAATCACAGCTACAACAAAGTGAGTTACAGATAACTAAAGCGCACCATTAACTATTTGTACATGCTTTGTCGTAATTGAAATAAAGCGAAAATGGTTTATCATCATAAATTAGTTGAGTGTTTAGAGCATAATTTTATATTTATACTATTTTTACTTTTTGATAGGGTATTCAGAGTTCCAGCACTGGCAGATACCCCACATCATGTTTTCATTTTAGCAAACATTTGGCGCAAACAGTCGTACATTTCCACCCCCCCGGCCAGGTAGGAACGTCGAGATGGAACCGGAGGCCAGGCACAACAATAACACAATATAAGACCGGCATGTCCGACAGATAAGTGAAGCGCTAAGCCGCGGATGATTTACGGGGGCATCGTCAAGTTCAGATAGGGAGGCGCCCCGGGCGGGAGCTATATTTAAGTACAATCCAGGCCAGGGCCTGCAAGTTTGCCATTAGCATCCGTGCACTGTGCACGGGTTAGGTCGGACTAAAACCCTTATCAAGAGCGTAAGATCAGGATCTGCAAGATCAACATAGTTTCAAACAGGATGTCCACTGCTACCACCATGGCTAGTGCCGTTTCTGGCGCTTCGCAGGATCTGAGATTCGGACTTACGGACTATGTGGTCTTCGTCATCATGCTGGGCGCCTCGGCGGGAATCGGAGTCTACTTCGGATTTTTTTCCAAGACCAAGAACACCACGGAGGAGTATCTGCGAGGCGGGAAGAAGATGCAGACCCTGCCCATCGCCATATCTTTGGTGGCCAGGTAAGAGAATAGCGGTGTCGGGCGGTCCCAGCCGGATTCCTTCCGATTCCGTCACAATTTATCTTTCTCTATTGGGGGTCATATAACCGTGTTGCGTCAATTGCTGAAAGTGTTATAAGTGCGCTGTGGTCCCAGTACGACTGGGGATTTATAAATGCGCTTTGGTCTCATTACTACTGGGGATTTAATAAATTCCACCATAATAAAGTAATTGATCAATGGAATTCGCCTATTAATTCTTGTCATATGATTTCCAGTCAGTTATCTGGGATTGCCATCATGTCCATTCCGGCGGAAAGTTATACCTACGGATTCAACTACATATTTGTAGTTTTCGCCATGGTTGTGGTGATACCAATTTTAATCTACATCATTGTGCCTGTCTTCTACGAGAACAATGTTTCAAATTGTTATGAGGTGGGTAAAAAGGATAAAAATCCTTGATCAAATTTAAATACTTTTTTAATACACACAAAATTTAACACCCATAATATTAATACAAATACTTACCATAATGACACCCTAGTATCTGGAGATGAGGTTCAACAAACGCACTCGTCAGTTAGTAACCGCCACCTTCGTGATGAACTCGTTTCTTATGCTGCCCGTTTATATGTTTATTCCATCTTTAGCCTTTGCGCAGGGTGAGTAATTGAAGCCCTTGATCAGTGTCCATGTCGCTAAACTCTTACTTTGCAGTGACCGGCATGAATATACATGTGATTAACGTAATGGTCTCCTCCATCTGCATTTTCTATACGATGCTGGGTGGGATCAAGGCGGTGGTTTGGACCGATGTCGTTCAGGGAGGAATCATGCTTTTATCCGTAGTCGCCGTGGGTGTTTTGGGCACCACACGATCGGGAGGCATTTCCACTGTTATACAGCATGCCTCTGAAGGCGGACGCTTTAACTTTGAGTGAGTTTATATGCTCTATATTTAATAAAGGATCTAAAGCCGTTATTATTGCAGCTTTGGTTTGGATCCTCGCATCCGCATGTCTTTTTGGGGCGCCACAATGGGAGGAATTTTTATGTGGACGGGTCACATTGGCCTGAATCAAAGCTGCGTGCAGCGCATCGTCTCCCTGCCATCGTACTCCCATGCTAAAAAGTAAGATAACAGTATTGTGCGAGGAAAACATTAAGGAAATCAAAATCGTTATTATTACTTGTTTGCTAAAATATGCGAATTGTTTGTAATCAGATTCCTTTTTTAACAGGGCTTAAAACCAAAATATGTTTTATGTTTTCCAATTTAAATGGTATCCTTTTCAAATTCCCTCACAGATCTCTGATCATTGCTGGACTGGGTTTCCTAATCATCAGTTTCTTCAACACTATCTCGGGTATTATTATGTTTGCCCGCTACTATGGATGTGATCCAATGATAGCTGGTGTAAGTTAATTCTTTATAAGACTATATTTTTGTACTTTCTTCTATTTTAGTCATTTATTGAGAAAATTATGTTTTTATCTATTAATTTAAAAAATTTCTGCATTCATATTAATCAGGCTAACCAACTTACCAAAAAAAAAAAAAAAAAAAAAAACACATCATCATTGACTTAATGAATTACTACAAAGTGTTGGAAGAATATCTACTTACTGTGTGTTTAACTTTTTAGCTGGTCAGCAAGCCGGACAAAATGATGCCGTTTTTTGTGCAGGACATCATGGGTCATCTGGCCGGAATGCCGGGTGTGTTCATCTCCTGCGTGTTTAGTGCCGCCCTCAGTTCGCTCTCGGCCACATTAAACTCCCTGGCCGGAGTGGTGTACTTCGACTATATAAAGCCCCGAATCCGGCACACGGAGGCCCGAGCCAACTGGGCCATGAAGTTGATCGTGGTGGTGATGGGCGGCTACTGCATCCTGGGGGGCTTCATGGTGCAGAACTTCAATTCCATCCTGCAGACGGTGGTCACCATCACGGGTATCAACACAGGTGCCGTGGTGGGGGTGTTCCTCCTGGGAATGTTTGTGCCACGCTGCAATGCCAAGACGGCTGTAACCAGCATTATCTTCAGTGTGGTCGCCATGGTGTGGATCATTGCCAATGGGCAGATGAACTTCAAGTCTGGCCTGATTAAGTACGATGTGCTGCCGAATTCGCTGGATCAGTGTGAAGCCCGGGGTCTGCACATGATTGCGGATGTGATGTGAGTAACCTGCCACAGTGCTGTGTTGTAAGCAGTGCAGTATCAGTCTTCGCATAGATAATACCGACACTGACCGAAGGTTTCACCCGCAGCACCGTTTCTAGCCAAATATATAAAATACATTTTCTTATAAATTTGCTCCATCTCTAGCAACAAGACTGACTTCACTCCTGTCACAGCAAAACCACCTTCTGGAGCACCAGTGACCACCGCCTTCCACAGCGATCGTGACTTCTCCCTCTACGACATCTCGTTTTATTGGTACAAGGTTCTGGGTACCGCCCTGATCTTCCTGTGGGCAGTGCCCATGAGTTACGTCTGGCGACCGGATAAAAACGAAAAACAAAATCCGAAGCTGTACTCGCCCTTTGTGAGAAAGTTCCTTACTCTGCCTGATGGGGATCAAGAACTGGAGGAGGTGCCACTGCGAGGTGAGATTCCTCATCTCAGGATAGATCCTGGCGAAAAGGAAAACAAAACTGGTATCGAAAACTGATCATTTTAGACGTTTTAGATATGATTAGTCTAAAATATAAAAAAGACGGTTAAGTAAAATAAAATCAAAAATAAACGAAAACATAAACCATTTATTGAAAAGAAGGATCTAATTTCAGGGAAATATGTGATTAAAGTCTCGTTACTCGAACGATCGATTTTTTAATTTACCATTTCAACAGCTATCAACTATTCATTACCCAAGTTCCATTGGCAGTTGTTAAGTTCAAAATAAAAAGGCAACAAAAGCCAGAGAAAAATGATCTATCACAGAGTATGCTCTCTAAGCGCTGTTTAAATACATAACAACAAACTTGAATATTTTAAAGACGACGACAGATCTAGTTTCTACTAGTTGCTTAGCTTTATTTAAGCAATGTTAGGACATGCCAGAAAAAAGAGATTTTCACTTCAAGAATGTACAAGTCCACTGGAAACATTAATTAGTAAATAAAATACTTTATCTCATAGTGTACAAATTTGTTTTTGTAGTAATTTATCATTTTGCAATTTGAATCAATTTGATGTCATTACATGGGAGATAAAATCGGCGAGATATATACGACAAAAATTTGTTGTCATGCAAAGACTTTAAAGTCGATTGGTAAAAGTTTTTACCTATACACTTAATATGTACTTTTTCGAAAAAACACCATTTCTTTTTTCACACCACATTTAATTGAAAGTTAAATATATAAATATTATACAATGGATCTTATAAGAAAAAGCCAAAGTAGTTAGGCTTCGTAAATTAAAGAAAATGTATAATTTTTAAACTATCACTATTTTTATCGCAATAGAAAACAATCTACTTGACTTGGGGACAATTGAAGGTCGGACTTTAATTTACTTTATATTAGACCCGACATATCGTCCTTCTCATAGCGATTGAAAGTACACTTCACTCTAGCTTGGAAAGTGATGCGCCACTTCGATTGATGGATGAGTTGGCACTCTAAGGAGGGTTCATAATCTCTGGGATTCCGGATCCGACTAGTTAACTCAGCCTGGGCACTGTAAGGCAGATTAGTACCGCTCCTGATTTACGATGTGGCTTCTCCGATTACGACGCACCCAGACAGATATCTCGCCAAGATAAGCTGACTGGAGACGCTACTTAAGAAGGGTCCACGATCCGATCTCCACAAGTGTTTTGCAAGCATCCAGACGCAAAGCTCTGAGGATTTTCTGATTCGTTTTTTCCAAATTCGCGATCCCAAGGATAAACCAAGCACCACAAGGATGACGGACAGTGTCAACGTTTTGGCCAGCACAGTGGCAACTGCCACAACGGCCGTCATGCAGGAACTTCGCTTCAGCCTCACGGACTACGTTGTGTTCTCATTGTTGCTATGTGCCTCGGCAGGAATCGGGGTGTACTTTGGATTTTTCTCCAAGGCCAAGAACACTACGGAGGAGTATCTGCAAGGCGGCAAGAAGATGCCCACACTGCCGGTGGCCATTTCCCTGGTCTCGAGGTGACTGTCCCGCACGCTTTTTCAATAAATTTCCATGTCGTCACTCCGCACAGGCTGTAAAGATACTCCAGATACACCTCGGGCCATAAAGATAGCGCCATACTACCGGGCCCCTCTCATCATCAGCCATCTATTCTCGCTTGTCTATCTGTCTATCTTATTTAAGTGCGCATGCCAGATATAACACCCATAAAAAGGCTAAGGTGAATGGCAATGTTACCGCAAACCTTGTGAAATTAGTAAGATCAAACTCGAGCCCCTTTTTCACGCCATCATTAGCTAAGTGCAGATGCAATGATCTTGGTTATAGTTTTGGTTAAGATAGCTGATCATGTCGATGACTTTATGTGGTATTATTAAAATCATTTGCTATACAAATGATGAATAAAGAATTTTTTATCCCTTTCAGCCAGCTTTCCGGGGTAGCAATGATGTCCGTTCCGGCGGAGACTTACTCCTTTGGATTCAACATGATGTTTCTAAACTGGGCCATGGTTCTGGCAGTTCCTGTTCTCATATATGTCATTGTTCCCGTCTTTTACGACAATAATGTCTCTAACTGCTACGAGGTAAGTAAAAACATTCCTAATGAGTCAGCTCTTTTAACAAAGCTAAAATAGATAACAAAATTACCTTTAAATTAGATAATATTATAAAGAAAGCTTCTTAAATTCCCTTTTTTCATTTGTTTTCAATATTTCAATATTTCAGTTACATTATGAACAGGATCATTTGTTCTTAAGATAGTATTAGGCAGAAAACATAAATTTCACTCTCAATTTAGTTCAATATTACGATGTAATCATATGATAATAAAAACCTGGATTAAAATAGGCTTATATTACATTCAGCAGCAAAAGTGATAACGTGTATTGTTAGGCCAATTAACAGGTTACCTTTTTATAGCTATGCTGTTGTATATTAAAAAAGAATACTACGTAATTATATAACATTTAATCTTTTAACAATCTTGTTTAGTACCTGGAGATGCGATTCAGCAAGAAGACCCGCCAACTCGTGACTATTACGTTCATCTTCAATCAATTCCTGATGCTACCAGTATATATGTTTGTTCCATCGCTAGCCTTTTCCCAAGGTAGGCTTTTAATCGTTGGCGCATTAGTGGTTAAGTTAAAATTCAAATCCGCTTGCAGTAACCGGCTACAATATTCACCTGATCAACACAGTGGTTTCGTCCATCTGCGTCTTCTACACGATGCTGGGCGGGATCAAAGCTGTGGTCTGGACGGATGTGGTTCAGGGAGGTGTCATGCTGATCTCAGTTGTCCTGGTAGCCATATTGGGCACCTACAACACAGGTGGATTGGGCAATGTTCTTGAGAACGCTTCCGAGGGTGGCCGATTGGACATGAAGTAAGTACATTTAGGAATATAAGCAGACTTCAATCATAACTGTTTGTTAAATAACAACAGCCTTTTATAACATTATTAACATTATTTGCAAATCATCTGGCATACACCTTTTAACGAATTTCTGTTAGTTTTGGCTTAGATCCCCGCCTGCGTCTCACCTTCCTTAGTGGTATGGCCAGTGGGCTTTTGATGTGGACGGGTAAAGTTGGCCTAGACCAGAGCTGCGTTCAGAGAATTGTGTCCATGCCCTCTTATGGACATGCCAAGAGGTGCCTTCTAATGGCTGGCTTCGGTTTCGTGCTCGTCATGTCCTTCACCTGCTTTGCTGGCATCATAATGTTTGCCTACTACTACGGATGTGATCCTATTAAAGCTGGGGTAAGATATTGACTTGCTATACATGAACACCTATTAATCCATTACTCCTTTAGCTGGTCAGCAAACCTGACAAACTGATGCCCTTCTTCATCCAGGACATTATGGGCCATTTGATGGGCATGCCAGGCGTGTTTATATCTTGCGTGTTCAGTGCCTCACTGAGTTCTCTTTCCGCCAGTCTTAATTCCTTCGCCGGAGTGGTGTACTTCGATTATATTAAGCCACGCATCCACCACACGGAAGCCAAGGCCAACGCGACCATGAAACTGGTAATCGTGGCTATGGGAGCCTACTGCATCCTGGGCGGCCTAGTCGTGGAGAACTTCAACTCCATTATCCAGACCATGTGGACGATTACGGGCATTAATATGGGCGCTGTGGTGGGAGTCTTTTGTCTGGGCATGTTCATGCCCCGGTGTAATGCCAAGGTGGCGGTGACGGGAATCGGATTCAGTGTCATTGTCATGTTGTGGATCATTATCAACGGCCAGATGAACTTCAAGTCCGGCCTGATCAAGTACGAACCTCTGCCGAATGGGCTGGATAAGTGCGAGGCAAAGAACTTCGAGGTCATCTTGAATGCAATGTAAGTAGAGGGCATCTGAAAGTAACACACAACAGACGCATTAAACCACCCTTTTCAGAAACAGTAACATCAGCAGGGTCGCCACCACTCCGATTCCCTCTCTGGAAGCACCCAAGCAGGTGACCACCGCCTTTGACAGCAATCGCGACTTCTCCATCTACGACATATCCTTTTACTGGTACAAGGTGCTGGGTGCCGTATTGGTGTTTTTGTGGGCCATTCCAATGAGCTATGTGTGGCCCTTGGACAAGAACGAGAAGCAGAACCCCAAGCTGTTCTCGCCCTTTATCAGGAAATGTTTAAACCAGCCAGGTCCCGTCCTGGAGTTGGAGGAGTTGCCTCTAAAGACGCCACTATCCGAGGAGCAAATCAAGGCAAAGGAGAACGGCATTGCACCAGAAGCTTAATACAGCATATCATCACATCTGTATAGTTGCTTTAGAATAGTTAGCAACAATAAGTTTTGTATTACAAAAGTATTGTATAGGAACCAAATTAACAGTGATCTCAAAAGTGAACTGTTTAGAAGATATTAAAACGCAAAAAAAATTATTATACGTGTTTTAGTAGTCATATAAGATCATGGTCTCTTATAAGATCATTAAAGGCATCTTGTGTGAACAGATGTTCACGGGGTTTTTGTCAAGGATGTGAGTCTCTCGGGCGGCACCTTCCGAAGCACCCACCAGTTGGAGCATCGTTTCTACTTCACCTGCAAGAACGGAAGCATCTACAGGTAAGAAATCTTCAGGGAGTTGGTATCTGGTGCCTATAATAACAATATGACGATAGCTTTAAGTTGGTGCTAAGCCGTGTGTTAGGCTTATGGCTTCATGAAAAGTTAAATATAAAAAGCTTCCCGTTTCTATTGCCCATTGTCTTAATTTTTCTTAAATGCTTTTACAAACTATGATTATTGTTATTATTGGCTTATGAGTGACTTGTACTATCGAGTGTTTTTATAAATTTGGGGTAAAAGAAAGGGTACTTATTTTACCTAAGGTACGCCATAACTTTTGAGTTAATTCCAATCGTGAATTGGTCACCAATCCGCTTTTGGAACTCGCTCGAAATGTTGTCAAACTAGTTTATTTTCTCTTGTATTTTTTAAGATTTATTTACAAAAGAATATTCAAATGAAGAATGCCTTATACAGAATATAAGCTACATACAAAAACGGTCTGACTTATCATTTCAGTTGCAACGGCTTCCAAAACTAATTTACGCTTTTGCTGTAATTATATGTTATATTATCATTATCATTATTATTATTATTAGAATTTGTGTTTTTCGTTTTTTCATTGAAAAAGTTAAATCTTTACTCTATTATGTATTTTCGAATTCGGTTAGGAGTGATGGCTTAATTGGGACCTTTACCTAGCACAACAGTTCCCAATGAGCTCATACGCTGTCACCGATTGCAAATCGGCTCTTTAAAAATCAGAGACTAAATGCTTTAAAAAAACCGGCTTGGAATACGTGAAAAAATATTGAAAATGTGTGAAAGTCATGCATTGGCGTATCTTAAAGCCGCAGATCATTTGTATTGCGTTACAATGGATAAAATCTTTCCGCGTTTTAGTCGCTTATGTTTTGAGTTTAGTCCAATTGGTTTTAGAATTAAGGATATTATGTCTTAAAATTTAAAAACATCTATTTTACATACATTTCCGTCAATGTATAATTTGTTTGATTCCAATTTGATTAATTATCCACATACATATTATATTAAGATGAATTTTACAATCTGTGCATTTGTGGGTTGGTGGTTTGGGGATTGGAACTACTGCCTACATGTTGTGCTTGTCTGTCTAGCTGACGCACACAGTGCAACATTGAAAGTCCAGCATCGATTGCAACCTATGGCGTCCCTCGAGTCAACCAATTACAGGAAGACGCGAAACTATCATCAAAATGAAGGCATTTTTTGTGTACGAAATCAAGTGATCAATTAAAAAAGAAAATCGTAGCTGTGTGATTTGGGGGAACTCTTAAATGTTTGCATGTAGTTGGCAACATCCAGACCAACTCGGCGGGCGAGTTGAAGATGCTTTTTGTACACATCCGCAACGCATTGAAGTTGTTGATTGTCCATCGGTGGTGTAATAGGTCTAGTTACAGACCTTTGGCGTTACATTCTCGCCCACTTCGGCGGAACTGTTGACACTTTTGGGCTCACCTTTGAAAATAATATGTTAATGATTGAACACTAGATGAATAAGGTAATTTAAACTCACCATTAACATTGATTTCGGCCTTTTTGACCTCGCTAACGACCTGTGGCTCCTTAGCAGGACTCTCCGCTGCCTTCCCCACTGTGGCATCTGTTCCGACAGGCTTGCTAACATCATTAGTGGTGGGGGTGGCGGTATCCTCGGCGACAACGGTCGTGGCACTCTCATCCGTAGTGCTATCCACGTCCTCGGGTTCCGCAGAACTCAAGATCTCCTTGGTCTCTTTGCTGCTTTCGGCTTCCTTGGGCTCGGTCACCGGTATGCTAGACTTCTTGGGCTCCTCCGCAGATTCATCTCCCTTGGTTTCGGAAGCAGGCACTTCAGGTACCGTTTCCTTAACCTCTGTGACCACTTCCTCTACATCATTGCTTGACTGTGCTACTTCTGGCTCAGGAGTGGCGGAAACCTCCTCGGTGGCTGGTGTCTCTACTTGAGCTGTGTCCGAAATGCTCTTCGAACTCGCATCCACCTCCATGGGCTCTGGTGAGGCTTCCTTAACCAACTCGGCTTGTACCTTTGGTTCCTCCACAACTGATGCTGTAGGTTTCTCGGCCTTTTCTGATTTCTGTTCATCCTTTGTAGATTCCTTAGCAGCTAAAGGAGTGCTTTCAACAGCCGGCTCCTCTTCGTCCACATCCATGGCGGAAACAGGCGCTTCGGGGGCAGCGGGGGTGTCTGTGGCGGCACCGTTCTCAGAGGCATCCTCGCTGGTGGGCTCTTCGAGTTTTGGCACCTCAACGGCTGACTTCTCGGGCTGTTCAGTGCTTGGTTTGGCTTCATCGACATGGTTCTGCTTTTTCTCCGCCACTGCAGGCACAGCATCCGGCTGGTCTTCGGTCTCAGCCGGCTTGGCGATCTCCTCCTTTATCTCAGCGACCTCTTTCTCCGTCTCCCCGAGCTCATCCGCCTTTTCCTCCTTCTTCGCCTCCTTCTTCTCCTTCTTGGCAGCGGCCTGAAAAGTGGTTTCTTCGTTAGTTTATGGTCGTTTGAAAACCAGGTAATTTGTTTACCTTTCCTTTTACCGGTGTCTGTAACTTTTCCGGCTCTTGTTCGGGATCATCACCGCCCACATCCAGCTTGCGTGCTCCGCGTCCCTTTCCTGCGCTAACCTTGGTGGCCGAGGCTGGCGATGTGCGCGCCTTCTTGCTGGGCGGCGGCGTCACCGTCTCCGTGGTCCTTGTTGGTGTTCCTCGGGTGCTGGACCGCGTCCGCCGTCCCCCAGCCAACTCCAGACTGCCTCCCATCGTCCGTACCAGCTCCTCGCTTTCCTGCTGCGCCCGCTCAATGAACGAGCGGCGTTTGGGAGTGCGCTTCTGAAATATAAAAAGACCTTGGTGAGAACACATGACATGGTGTGGTGAAAGGTGTTTCAGATAATACACCTAAATACGTAGGTATTAAATATTGGTAGGAACGTATTGATTTAAATTGGTTTATTATTACATATGTTATTGTAATAGCTATCAAGCTCTTTTGATTTTCATCCAAAACTTTAAAGGAATATCGGACCTCTCAAAAACTTTTGTTACCGTTAATCTAGATCAAAAGCTCTGCCTCTGAATTTCCACTAAAAGCCCAGGCTTTTTCAGTTTTTCTAACGCGAGCGGGAGGGACCGACGCATCCGCCTTAAAATTGGCAAATAATTATGTTTCGGTATATTTCGGGTTAGAAAAATATTCAAAATAAATTACACACAAAGATAATAGCTGATCGTGGCTTTTTCGGTTGAGCGATCTGCGTTAAATCGGGTAATCGCAGTATATTTCGGCAAATGTATTTTTTTTTTTTGGTGCAAGTGCAAAAATTGTATGTGTGTGCAAGAAAGTGCGTTCGACAGGCTCTGCAAATAGAAATGATTGTATGACTAAAGCGAGTTAAATATTTTAAATTCGTTCTTCTCTATGATTTATTCTAACGCGTTTTAGGTATTGTCTAAGAGAATTTTGGAAAATCTGCATAAGGGGGGAAAATCGGACCAAAGAAGGAGCTTTTGTTACCGTATTCCTAGCTCGGAAGCTCTGCCACAGTCTTCCCGCCAAAAATCAGGAACTCTCTTAGTTTTCCTCTTGCGTCCGGGAGGGACCGACGCATCCGCATTAGAATTCGGAAATATTTATTTTCCTGCATATTTCGGTTTCAAGAAGGATTTAAAATAAATTGTACACAAGAATAATAACTAATTGTGGTCTTATCGGTTGAGCAATCTTGCGTTAAATCGGGTAATCACAGTAATCGCTGGAAATTGAAACCGGTCTATTTTTTTTTGTTTTATAGTGCCCTTTTGTAATTTCTATTCTAAGAAATTATTATTTTTTATGTGAAATTAAACAAATGAATTAAAGGAATTAAATAATAAGCACCCAAAAAGACCACAGGTGAGTGCAGCAAAAAAAAAAACAAATAGTTTCTTGAAATTTATAAATTGATAAATATCTATACTTTTAACTTTTAGTGATCATCATACATACATAGCACATATGCATGTATGATGATCACTAAAAGTTTGCGCCTTAAAAATATATTTTTTATGTGACAAATATAGTTGTTCTCATATAAAAAAGTGTTCACTCTGCAAAGCGTGCACTGTACTATTATTCCCGCTGCAATTCGCCCGCATAATCCCGTTTACAGCTGTATTCACACAACAGACCCCCAAATGAGACCATATTCATATACGTATGTGTATTTATTGCTGTCGATCGGGGGAGTTAATTTAATCATCTATATCTAATAGCATGGTCGCCTCTAAAAAAAATGGTACCTAATCTAGAGCGCAACGTATACATATGCAGGCACGGAAACATGCAAGTGTTCAAGCCGCTGTATATGACAAAGTACAGCAAACAACAAAAAGTCGAAAAGGGAACCAGAAAAAATAAAAACAAACGAGACGCGGCAGCAGCGGCAAAACGTGAGTTCAAAGAGGAACGACGATTGCTTTGGCCTCTCTCGTCCTCTCTTCTTCTTTTGCCGCCTCTTCTTCAGCGAGTAGCTGCCACACGTATACACACACACACATGGTTCCATTGAATAGAAAGAGGGAGGGGGAAGTTGGAAAGTGGAAGGGAAAAGCGCGCGCACACGAGGGTAGACGTTGGAAAAAAGAAACGTAAATAGAAAACGGACGCACAAAGAGAAATGTGGAAAATGCACAAAATATACACACATTGTTATTTTGGAAAAATACTGCAGATAATTCGGGCAATTATGTTTGTGTGCGTTATCGCCGCACTATGTTAATTGTCGCTAAATTTGCGTGTATTCGGCTACTTACGGGTGTCTTCTTGTCGTCCCCCTCTTCTATTTCCACCACCTCTGGCTTTTGGGCCACTGTTGCCTCCGACATTGTTTAGTAGATGATGTAGTAGTATCTTCAAGTATTTCGCAATTGCTGTATCTTTCCAAACTGCAGACTTTGCTGGCGAGTTTACTCCAATCTCTCACAGGCGCACACAACTACAATTACAGGTAACTCGACACAGCCACGCTTCGCATACCGTGAACAAGCAAGTTTACAAATGCCGATTTTGCGAGCTAGAGAACGTAATAAACCTCCTTTTTTCGCACTAATTAAGCTAAATAATTTAAGCCAAGATTTACAAGTATTTTAAGTGCCTGAAACGCTCGCTTTTTGCTTTTTTAATGCAATTTCAACGCGCCTGCACGGAGTAAACGTAACTAAACTGCTTCTTGCTAGTGCTGCACAATTTGTGGCGGCGCGGCCTTTTCGGGCTAGTGTTAGGAAAGGTAGCGCGAGTTGGGGGGTGAATGGCAGTGTCAGCAGCAGGGTTGTCGGATGTATGAAAATGAGCTCGTTTCATTATTTTGAATATTTTAGAATATTGAATTTTATGCGTCTCTTTAAACGTCTGTTAAAACATCTAAGGTTGTTTCTAATGTCATTTTCTCTGAAAAAAAGTTATGAAATAAAAAAGTTATGAAAAATAGTTAATAATATAGATGTATTTTGTTTTGTTGCTGAACGCTTACATATCTACAGAGATTTCAAGTAATAACGTTATAAAAAGTATTTCGGTACTTTTAAAATACCGATATCGGATTGCTAAAGAAAAATTCAGATATTATCAGTACCCTTAAAATGTAAAACAGTTGCTTTTATCGGAGCAAACAGTTCCATACCAAAATAATACACAAATTTTAATTCCTACTGATACCTTGATTTGTGGCAACCCTGACCACAACAAGTTGTGTTGGTAAACGCCCTGAAGCCCGTTCCCACGCGGCATCTAAAGAATTTTTATAAGAAGTCCGCATTGCATTGAAATGGTCTCCCAGCAGCAGATCGAAGCCATCGGAGGAGTCCTGAACAACAAAGATCGCCCGCTGAAAGAGCGTTTTCGGGCATTGTTCACCCTGAAAAATATTGGAGGAGGAACGGCAATTGAGGCGATCAGCAAAGCATTCGACGATGATTCAGCGCTGCTAAAGCACGAACTGGCCTATTGTTTAGGCCAGATGCAGGACGCCAAGGCACTAAAAATCCTGACCAAGGTCCTGAGGGACACCGCCCAGGAGCCGATGGTGCGCCACGAGGCAGCGGAGGCCATGGGAGCCATAGGGCACCCCGATGTGCTGCCCATTTTGGAGGAGTACAAAATGGATCCGGTAGTGGAGGTGGCCGAAACGTGTGCTATCGCCTTGGACCGAGTCCGCTGGATGCAGAGTGGCCAGAAGGTCGCCGACAACAATCCCTACGCCTCCGTGGATCCTTCACCACCAACGGCGGGCGATAAAAGTGTGGCCGAACTTAAGACCATCTACCTAGATGCCCGGCAGAGTCTGTTCGATCGATATAGGGCCATGTTCAGCCTTCGTAATCTGCGCACCAAGGATAGTGTCCTGGCCATCGCCGAGGGACTGAAGGACTCATCCGCCCTGTTCCGCCACGAGGTGGCCTTTGTCCTGGGCCAGCTGCAGGAACCCTGCAGCATTCCCTACCTGCAGGAGAACCTGGAGGATCGCCTAGAGAACGAAATGGTGCGCCACGAATGTGCCGAGGCTCTAGGCGCCATTGCCACAGAGGATTGCATCCAGATTCTGAATCGCTATGCGGATGACGACAAACGTGTTGTTAAGGAGAGCTGCGTCATCGCATTGGACATGTGCGAGTACGAGAACAGCCCTGAGTTTCAGTACGCTGACGGCCTGACCAAACTGGACGGGACGAAGTGATTTACCTGCCCAATTGCATCTGCCAACTGTATATATTATTTGTTAACTTGTATTGTTTTATCACGTACTGTGATTACACAGATCTAATCTTATCGAAACGTGGGGTTTAACATTGCGGATTTAGAAGATGAAATTCGATAACTTCAAGGGCAAGTTCTTTTGGGGATTTCATCTTTTTAAAGGGCTCTGCTTATTGACAATGAACACCGAGTTGATCATTTTTTAGAAAGTAAACGTAATTCCAAATCGAAACTTAATAAACAACATACAATTTTATAGCTTCTGTTTTATTTGCAACAATGATATAGCCGCCATGATTTAAATTAAAAATATTTACCACGATCTTAAAATACCCAAAAAAATCGACAAACCAGCGACGTGGCAACGCTACGAAATTGGATAAAAATTTAAATATCTCAGCGATTTCCGGGAACTGATCCAAGTTTCAAATGGAAAGTTGAGGAATTTCAAATAATATAAAAATTTTGACCAGGATCGAAAAGACTTACTGCCCTTAAAAATCACAAGTAAAACGAGAAAAGCTCATAAAAGCGGCGCTACAGTGTGACCACTATGCGATACCCACAAATTCACTTTGCCGGCGTATTATTGGCAAGATTTTTCTGTGACGACGTACCCATGAAGCTACCGATGCTCGGAACCATCTTGGCATTCTTTTCCGTATTTTTGGCGACAATGGCGGCTAACAAGGAGCGTACCTTTATCATGGTCAAGCCTGATGGCGTCCAGCGAGGACTCGTCGGCAAGATCATCCAACGCTTCGAGCAGAAGGGCTTCAAACTGGTCGCCCTGAAGCACACCTGGGTGAGAAGATAATTAAATTAGGAAAAAATCAATATACATAGGTAGTCCCCACGCGGGGTTATCTTCGGCCCTAACCTCAAAGGTTAGGTGCAGGCGTCAACGGAATGACATGTGTTTTAGAGGTCAAAACTGCAATTACTGATAACAAACCGTTTTGTAACCAGGCCTCCAAGGAGCTGCTGGAGAAGCACTACGCCGATCTTTCCGCCCGTCCCTTCTTCCCAGGACTAGTGAACTACATGAACTCCGGCCCCGTGGTGCCCATGGTGTGGGAGGGTCTGAATGTGGTCAAGACTGGTCGTCAGATGCTGGGCGCCACCAACCCCGCCGACTCCCTGCCCGGCACCATCCGCGGCGACTTCTGCATCCAGGTGGGTCGCAACATCATCCACGGCTCTGATGCTGTCGAGTCCGCCGAGAAGGAGATCGCTCTGTGGTTCAACGAGAAGGAGCTGGTCACCTGGACCCCGGCTGCCAACGACTGGATCTACGAATAGGTCGGTGTCTCAATCGCTTGTCGCTCATCTAAGCTGAATACAGAAAGATTCTTTTAAAGAAATAAAATTCCACAATAATTAGTAAAGACATTTTGTTGTTTAAAAAAAGTTTTACAAATCGGTTTGTGGGAGTCGCAATCCACTCATGGAGGTAGAGAAAACCTATTCCCAAGTCTTATATAATTATTTAGAACATAGGTTTTGACGTTCGATTTAATTTATAAGTAGCAAGTGTGTCAAAATTCAGTTCTGTAGGCTGCCCATTGAGCTATTGGGTTTTTCGACGGTAACACCCATCCTTTAGGTATACAGGAACCTCTTCCGCCATGACTTATGTAAGAGTCCCAGGTTGATCTACAAAAGGGTTATTTATTAAAAGAAGTCAAAGGACATATGTTTGTCTTACCGAATTTCTAGGAACCTCCCCTTGGTCTCCCGAAACAAATTTGCAGATTGGCCAAAGAAAACGGCATCCCATTGGGATTCTATAGAGGCAGCCTTCTTGGACTCTTTGACAAGGTCGCCTTTACTCTCCTCCTGGACCCGTCGCCAAACACGTCGCATTTGGGCTAGTTTTTGGCTTAGTGTCGCCTTGCCTTCTCCACGAGACTCGCATAGTTTTTCCAGAAGATCAAGGGATTCCAAAATGGAGGCTGCATCGTTTTTTTTTCGCAGGGAGATGTGCTCCGCTTGTTTCTTTTTGGGATTTCGCGGGGGATCTATGGAACACTTCCTCTCTGTGGACAATAGTTTTCCTGATATCTTATTTTCCCATTTTGCCCGCTTATTCTTTTGTTTATCTAAGAGTCGGCAACGTTTTCTTTGTTTTTGTATGCCGGCTACTTTTTGGCCCGGCACTTGGTCAAGTTCATACAGCAAGGTTGTAGTGCTGCGCTTCAGTTCCTCCGCCTGTTCCACGTTGAAGTATTGTTCTCGTTCACTACTTAGGTGCTCCAGTTGTTTTATATTTTCTATGACATGCCGAATATTTGCTTTAATTTTGCTTAATTTTAGATTTTTGTGCGGCATTTTGGTAAAACTGTGTTGGAAAACGTCTAAAAGGAGTTAAGCTACCTATAGGGTAATTTTCAAAGATTTTAATAAAATTTATTGATGCAAATTTATTAATAAAACAGTCATTAGCGTTTGAAAATAGTAAAGAAAATATATAGCTTAAGGACTAACCCGTGTTGTAATAATAAGTAACAAGCTAACAGCTAATTTTTCAGTTGTTAGATTAGTTTTATTTATTTTGTATCAAAACAAGATTATTGGGTATTAAATTGATTAATACTTAGGAGGTTAATGCCGCTGCAGCTCAGAAATTTCTGTTTTGCTTTTGCCTTCAGGAATTTTCAGTTATTGCGAATATAAAATAGAAAAAATGGAATCATTTAAGCATCCAGTTCCACTTTGGCAGCTTTCAAGATCTCTGCGCCCTTGGTATATGCTTCCGTCTCTTTGAGATCCTGCTCATCATTGAGGTACTTTTCTAAAACCTCATACTCTTTTTGCAATCTGCGAAGCATATGATTCATTATCCATTTAAAATAGAAAACTGTAGCGGCTTTTACCTCCTCTTGGAGTCCGGCACCATCATTATGCACTCCTGAATGACCTCCTCCTGCTTGCGCAGTACATGGTCATCGGCTCCCTCGCCCCTAAACTTTTCCAATCTGGACTGCTCTACAAGCAAGTCTATTTGGTAGCATGACTTCTCTTTGGTCAGCCGTTTGACGACTCCAGTTTTAATAACCAGCTGTCTGATGCGTGGATCTGCCATTTTCCTGTTGCTTCCGCTGTGTTTAACTTTGTACTAAAGTTAGTCAAGCTCGGCGGGGGACCACTTGGTCTGAGTCACAGTTATTTCACCTAAACTTCGACCAGCCGGCTGAGATTCGGTACAATTTGCGGTGCCTTGTTGTTTTTATACAGGGCGCCTAGTGAGTCAGAACCAGTGTTGTCAAGCCACAAAAAAGGAACTAGACTAAATGAACCAACATCAATGTGAACTGCTAAAATTTGAATTTAGATTAAGACTACCTACAATTATAGGAATAACTTATTTATTTATAGTTCCGTTTATTGAACTTGGTTCCTCTTGTTTCTAAAATATTAAACAAGTTAAAAAAGTGTAGTAAGTACTTATAAGAAGTGGACATTACTGCATATGAAGTTCAAAGTTTAGAACCCGCACCGAAAGTCCACAAATTTAAACTACTTAATACCGAAAACTTTGTTTTGTGGTATTTTACGGTTAAGCTTCCTTTATTTTTCTCATCATTTAAAAGATCTTGTATCAAGCAACATGTTCTGAATCCAAGAGTTCTGGTGTCGGTTACAATTGTTTTCGATTTGTATAAATTCAGAGTGTGAGAGAGTAACGTGTATTTTATGATTGTATGCTGGTTATGGGAAATGCAATGACATGTGGTTAACGTATATAATGTAGTATGCAAATTCAAATGAGGCTCAATCAAACATTTATAATGTTTTCAAAAAACCACATGATTATGTGTGTTATGTTGATTATTTTTTTTTGTAATACTTCTTAAGCATTTGTCTTTTGGTTTCAAGGGAAATTTTAAATTCATTGCGAATGTAGTCTTTTTTTGGTTTTTTTTTTGTTTCAGGGGCTTTTTGTTTTGGAGTGTAGGCGTGGTTTAAAACTAAATTCGGAAATTACATTGTATAATAGATTTTAAATCGAATGCCTCCGACTTGACTTATCAAAAGTATAAAAAGTGTTTAAAATCCATTCGAAACAGGTGGATGATGCACGACCGGATGTGTGACTGCTAATCAAATGTAAGGTTAGTTTGTAGATGAGTATATATCGAAGAGGCAGGGTACAGCAGGCGCCCGAAGGACCCTGCCCACTCCCAGTCGTGGGTGGTGCTGGGTTTCCTGCGGAAGGACTTGCGATGACGATACAAGTTCAGATAGCTACAGTAGACCAGTAGGGTAAAGAGGACCAAAACCGACCCGAGGAGCTGGAAGGAATCCTTCTTCGCATCTCTGCTGCAGCTCTTCTCGCTAATCGTTCTTGTGGTTATTTTATAGGGTAGTATCTGTTCGATTTCATATAATATCTGCCTCTGACGGCAGCTGCTAATAGTAGTAATTGGTGTCTTGGTTGCCACGGAGCTAAGGTTTGCTTTTGATCGCCGAGTGGATATTATAATTTTGACATGTGTGGTGTTATGTGTTATTGTTGCTGTTGCTCTAGCCGTCTGCTGTTGTTGTTTTTGTTGTTGTTGGGTTCGAGTAATGTAGTTCTGCTGGCACCCTAGTTATTTCTTCTTCTGTGCCTTCTCAGCGGCTTTTGTCACCTTGCCCGAAGTCGTCTCTTTAAAGTTGACTGACTTAATGACGCCAACGGCGACAGTTTGGCGCATGTCGCGCACTGCGAACCGTCCCAGCGGTGGGAACTCCTGGAAGCTCTCGACGCACAGCGGCTTGCTGGGCACCAGCACTATAATGGCCGCATCTCCGGACTTGATGGCCTTGGGCTCCGTCTCTGTGGTCTTGCCCGTGCGGCGGTCACACTTCTCCTTGATCTCGGCAAACTTGCAGGCAATGTGGGCCGTGTGGCAATCCAATACGGGAGTGTAGCCATTGGCTATCTGGCCAGGATGGTTGAGCACTATTACCTGTGGGGGAAGACAACAAAAAGCAAGGAGTCAGTCAATAAATTAACTAGTCGGCTTAAATGAAATCCTTAAAAAGTAGTTTTAGATCTCCCAACGATCCAAATTAATCAACTACTACATTTAGGAAAGGGTTTACAAATTCACATAATCACTCTTAAAAGAACTGGGCTGATTTACCTGAGCGGTGAAGTCAGCAGCTCCCCTGGGAGGATTGTTCTTGGAATCGCCAGCCACATACCCGCGACGTAGCTCCTTTACAGACACGTTCTTCACGTTGAAGCCGACGTTGTCTCCAGGCATCGCCTCGGTAAGTGCTTCGTGGTGCATCTCCACCGACTTAACCTCGGTGACCAGGTTGACTGGAGCGAAGTTGACAACCATGCCTGCAACGAGACCGGAAACAAAGCGACCGAACAGATTTACACTGGGTTTCATTCGAGTTAAATATGAATAGACTGTCTCATTTTTACCTATAAATTTCTTCAATCCTATTTTACCTATAAATTTGTAAGAAATAAAAAAATGTTGCCCGGGTTTAAAGTATGATCTAATATCAAAGATATGTGCATCATTGTTTAATATTTATTGGATTTAATTTAATAGTATATTGGACCAAACGATTCTTACAAAACAAACTGAATTCATTGTTTTGACTTTTTGGAATAGTTGGACACAAGGTGTTAAAGTTGGGTACCATATTCTTATATTTTTATTTTTTTAAAAGGATTTAGATTTCAATTTGAAAATGGAAGTTCCTTTCAAGGTGGATAACCAGATCCACCAGTGCATGGGGGTGAAGCGCCTCGCTCTCGACATGCATACATGCATACATGCGCAGGACTATGTCCGAGGCGGTGGCAGTGGGAGTTGCAGCCCACTGCCGACCCAAATTTCGCAGGGAAAATGAATGAAATCATTAGAGAGGGTGGGAGGACTTTACTTCCACCACTTAACCCGGAAGACAAGGGAACCAATCAAGACGGGGAACTGCAACAGCAGATTTACCTGGCTTAAGGAGACCAGTCTCCACGCGACCCACTGGTACGGTGCCGATGCCTCCGATCTTGTAGACGTCCTGGAGTGGCAGCCGGAGCGGCTTGTCGGTGGGACGCTGGGGCGGTAAGATCGCGTCCAGCGCGTCGATCAAACACTTTCCCTCCGCCTTGCCCTCCTTGCGTTCCACGGACCATCCCTTGAACCACGGCATCTTCTCGGAGGGCTCCAGCATATTATCGCCGTGCCATCCAGAGATGGGCACAAAGGCCACCGAGGCCGGATTATAGCCAATCTTTTTGATGTACGAAGACACCTCCTTCTTTATTTCCTCATAACGAGCCTCGCTGTAAGGCGGTTCAGTAGAATCCATCTTGTTGACGCCCACGATCAACTGCTTCACGCCCAGCGTGAATGCCAAAAGGGCGTGCTCACGGGTTTGGCCGTTCTTAGAGATCCCGGCCTCGAACTCTCCGGTTCCGGCGGCCACAATCAAAACCGCACAATCGGCCTGCGAGGTACCCGTGATCATGTTCTTAATGAAATCGCGATGTCCGGGGGCATCGATGATGGTCACGTAGTACTTGGCCGTCTCGAACTTCCACAGAGCAATGTCGATGGTAATGCCACGCTCCCGCTCCGCCTTCAGCTTGTCCAGCACCCATGCGTACTTAAAGGAGCCCTTGCCCATCTCTTGGGCCTCTTTCTCGAACTTCTCGATCGTACGCTTGTCGATTCCGCCGCATTTGTAAATCAGATGGCCGGTGGTAGTCGACTTGCCGGAGTCCACATGGCCTATCACCACAATGTTAATATGGATCTTCTCTTTGCCCATCTTCACAGATTAAGCCTTTTTCTATAAAGCTGTAAGGGAGACATGAAATGTTGGAGAGATGCTTGGATCAACTATGTCGGTGGATAAAATCCAGTAGGATGTGAATGTGGGCCTTAATTTAATGGGTGGTGCAGACGAGTGACGTATGTATGTATACTGTGGGTCTGGGTCGTGTCATCGTGGTATAGACACCAAAAGCACATTGCATACACACATGCATAGATGCACACCAAAGAAAAGATAGGACAAATCCTTTACATTTTAAGTCTTATCGTTAAAATGATTCTTAAAAAAAATATTTTTTTATTAAAAAGAAAACAATTACGACATAAATATTTATTGAAATAAATAAATGAAAAACTCAAGTCATTTTTTTTAAATTAATCACATTTAAAAACCAGGAAACTCTGAAGGCATTTAAGAAAAGTAATAATATAAGCAAAGGAAACTGTGAGTAATCATTTAAGGGCAAAAGGTTTATTTTTTTTGCTTTTAAAATTCTTGTAAAAGTGATGGCGAGGAAATACAAATTTATAAGGAGCTATTATTTATTGGGTGCACGAATATCTGCAGAATTTCCGTTTGATTATAGAAAAAAAACTCACTTGTTTTAATTCGATTTTCACCGGCGATGCTGAGCTTTCAAAAACTGAATACAAAAATCCACTCGACGCTGTATCCTAGAAATTAAAAAAAAAAAAATGAAGTAAGAAAAATTTTATAGGATATAGCTTTTTTTTATAGTTTTCCGTACTCTGCTGCCGGTCAAACGACCAAGCCAAGTGTCCGTCGGTTAAAGACTGCCGTATGTATATCTCTCCGCCGATTTGCACCGGGTGAAAAATCAATAACGAGCCACAGACATAAACGAATCGTGCCGAAGTCTACGAACCCTGAGGAAAATGCACTCTCCAGCAGACGAGGTTTTAACCCGAGAGAAGCCCCCACCCAAAAAGTCTGACGACCCAGGGAAATGCGGAAAACATTGCGACAGTCTGGGGAAAAGAACCGGCCTTTTTTTTTTTGAATAAGGAATAGGAAAAAGATTCAGCCAGCTTTTCTTCAAAATGACGAAATGACAAAATTTCGCAACATGGTGAAAAGGAAAATCAATGCGAAATGGCCAGAAGCATCGGCATTCGGCGATATTCGTGCGTCTGAAAATTCGCGATTCCAAAGGGTGAAAAACTGCAGGAAAAGAGACGGGCAGAGCGGGCAAGAAAGAGATGGTGAATGGCCGCGGATTGCACTTGATGTTCCTGCAGAAAGAGACGGAGAGATCGAGAGAGCTGCAGGGCGTTGTGATTTATTTTCTACCCTAGTGACAATTTTACTTGCTGATTTTCCCGCATGTTATTTTTAAATCTCTGTATTTGCATTCAAAGTGCAAATTGCAAGAAAGAAAAGGAAAAGAGGGGAAAAAATGTGAAATATGTAAAAATACTTTGGCAGACATGCAGGGCAGGAAAAATAATCTGCCAAGCATGTGTCATGCCGGAATTTCCATATTCTTACAGCGAATTCCAATAGAAACTGAGGAGCAACCAGCGTGGGAACAGGAATATTATAATATAAAACGGGAATAATCCAGGCGAAATCGAACACGAACACACATGTACCAAGCCGCCATGTTGGAATCTTAAAGTCTACGCAATTTGTTTAATTTACTTGCGATTTGAGGCACTGAGAACTCGAATTTCCAAATCGTATCGATTTACGCAGACCGGCCACCGTTATTTCCATGCGGCTATTATGCAAAACGTCAAGGGAAACCGGTCGGAAATGCACGACACGCACGCTCTCTCACTTTTGGCTAAAAAAAATCAATTAACTCCTCGGAAAATCTAAGAAATTCCTTTTCAATATGCGGAAAAAGGAAACCAAGAGAATTGCTTAATTGTCACTTGCAAAACCAATCGATTCCTATTAGTATTGGCAAATTTAAATGATTTTACGGGAGCTTCGCGTGCACTTACCTCGAAATCACAAAACGGAAAGACCGAGAAAGCGGTCGACTCCGAGCAGAACGGAGCCGAACCGATTCCGATTTAGCGATGGACCAGGATCTTGTGTTTAATTGGGAAATTGGGATGGTCTCAATATTTTATTGGGCTTTGGTCCCTATATTAATGGATGTGTTTGTAACGTTTTTGATAAAGAAACTATAAATTTAATTGTCAATCTCTAGAAATTTCAGTTGATTTCTAAGTGGTCAATTTTCGAATATTTCAATTTGAACTTAAACATGAAAAAATACAATATGTTAGACAATTTTCAAAAATCATTTAGCTAACTCAGTAAACTCACTGCCTGAAATATTTTATTTTTGTTAAGTAAAAAATCGTCAACATTTAACTCTATTTTAATTATTTAAATATTTGAACTGTCAATTAAATCGGACACGCGTGGCGCCCGCCTCTAATATACATATGCACGTATGTACATACATACATACATGCAAAATTGCGACTCAGTGCAGTTTATTCGCGATTTCGTTGGAGTGAGACGACAGGCTGCTCTTATTTTTCTTTCTTTTCTTTCGTTCGACAGAACGCAAAATTAAAAAAAAAAACTAAATATTCAAACAAAAAGGATTGCCACTGGCTAGGCTTTGTAAAAGTAGTTAGAAAATGTTAATATTTCCGCTTATAAAGGCTATAAAATTGTTTCTTATCCTTTAAATCAACACCTGTATTGACGTTGGTAAAAAAAATTAATTTGGTACAAGATTCTTTGCTGTAATCACAAACTTCTAAAATTTACTATTTACGAGGAAAAACCTATTTGCCTTTACTTTATTTTTTTGTGTATTTTAAGCATTATGATAAATCTAGACATTACAAATAATAGCGTATAAACCCGAAAACTGTTATATTTTAGATTATATTATAGTTCAGGAGCATTTATTTCCATTCACTGTCCGATTCGTACTCCTCCCAATCCGGTTTTACGCCGCTGGGAAGCTTCTTCTGTTCCAGGTACACGTTGAACTGCTCCGGAATGGACATGAATCTGCGTATCTTTAAGCGGAACTGCCTCCAGGTCCATTGACCAAAGTTCTTTCGATCGGCGACCATAGCCTTGTAATTAAACTTGTGCTTGTTAAGGAAGTAGGACAGTTCCTTGACCACACCTTTGGGTAACCTGTAGATATTTTATCAATTAGGAGACAGTTTTTAATCGGAGAATCTCCATATAACCTGAATTCTGGATCGGCACGTTCGCTGGCCAGTTGCTCTAGTTCCTGGACCACATGTTCTCGTTTTGGACTCTCCTTCACGACTGGTTTTTTGATCCCCATTGCCCGGCGCTCATCCTCGTCAAGTTCTTCCTCCAGAAATCCATTCACCACTCTCGCCGCCAGGAGACGGTCCTTCTTATAGCTAGGAATCGCAATGGTCTTGTTGACATCCTTGGCCAATCCCATTTCACTGAAGTTGGTGCCCACGCGTTGGTCCTCCATCCACATCTTCTTCATCCTGGGACTGGAAAATATAAAATTGAACTTAAATAAATAAAAAAACAATATTTTTGTTCGATTTAAAATGCAATAAAAATGCACGAAGTCAATTAATCAGCAACGATCGATTAATTGACTTCGCGCAATTTTATTGTATTTTGGCGGTATAAGGATATAGTTATTAAATTTAATATGTTTGGAAATTCTCGTTCAACTGGGTTCCAACTCCCTACCTTAACTACAGTACTCTCTAAAAGAGCCTCAAAAACCCCACTTACTCCTTAATTTTTCCCGTCGAACTGCGTGTTTTGTTCATTGTCTTGCGGTTTACATTATAGCGGTAACGTTTGCGGGCGTGATTCTTGCGGATTTTCATCGTTAAATTAGTTAATTAGTAATTTCTAACGCTGCTTAAATGAAATGTGCCAAACCAAAACAATTTTAAACCGCACGTGTTGCAGCTGATTAGAGTGACATTGGCCGGAAAATACCAAAAACCACTCCAAACTTAAGGCTAGTATTTATTTAAATGCCATGCCAACTAGAGATGGCATACCGGCAAGGCAAATAAAAACGATAACAATAGCTTCGACTCCTACGAGATCTTCGGTATTTGTTTATATTCGTGTTGAAAAATAATTGTAATAAATAACCACGATGCGCGATGAGATTTTGGACCCCAGCAACCTCGTCAAGAACAGGGAGATCCTGTACCGCCTGATGATCAGGTAGGTGAAGCCCTAAAAGGGAATATTACTACAAATCTCTGGCATTTCTGACAGCCAACTGATGTACGATGGCTTGGAAAAGTTCGCCATGGAGCTGTCCATGCTTGTAAAGGCGGACCAGTGTGCTCCGAGCGAACGACTGTTGCACGTAATGATTGCCGGAATGCAGACACTAAGCGATAAGGACAAGAACCATTCGGATGACGTCCTACCCGGGATAGACCTGGAATTTGAGCCGGAGGCCTCGGCCTTGGCCCCGGAACCCCACTCCTACGAAACGGCCTATGTGACCTCGCATAAACAGGCCTGTCGCGCCGGGGCTTTCAGTTGCGATGGGTCTTTGGTGGCCACCGGAAGTGTGGATGCCAGCATCAAGATTCTGGATGTGGAGCGAATGCTGGCCAAGTCGGCACCCGAAGACATAGAGCCGGGTAGGGAGCAGCAGGGTCACCCGGTGATTCGCACGCTTTATGATCACACTGACGAGGTGTCTTATCTCGAGTTCCACCCCAAGGAACACATCCTGGCCTCCGCCTCTCGCGATGGCACTGTCAAGCTGTTTGACATCGCCAAGCCATCGGTGAAGAAGGCCCACAAGGTTTTCACCGACTGTGAGCCCGTTTTGTGCCTCTCCTTCCATCCCACAGGTGACTACGTGGCAATCGGCACGGAGCACAATGTCCTGAGGGTTTATGATGTGCACACCACTCAGTGCTTCGTGAGTGCCATACCATCCCAGCAGCACAAGGCGGGAGTGACCTGTGTGAAGTATTCGCCCACGGGAAAACTGTACGCCACTGGGAGTTACGATGGTGATATAAAGATTTGGGATGGGATCAGCGGTCGGTGCATCAACACCATTGCCGAAGCGCACGGAGGAGCGGCCATTTGCTCACTGGAATTCACAAGAAATGGGAAGGTAAGGCACATCCATACTGGTATCTTGACGAGGCTGAATTAAAACAAATTCCTGTTAGTACCTCCTTTCTTCTGGTATGGATTCCCTGGTATACCTTTGGGAGCTGTGCACCAGTCGTCCCATTCAGACATACACCGGTGCAGGTACCACCGGCAAGCAGGAGCACCAAACGGAGGCCGTGTTTAACCACACCGAGGACTACGTGCTCTTCCCCGACGAGGCCACCACGTCGCTGTGTTCCTGGAACTCACGCAATGGCTGCCGACTGACTCTCAATTCGCTGGGACACAACGGACCTGTGCGCTACATAACCCACTCACCGAATGCACCTGCATTCCTCACCTGCTCCGATGACTTTCGGGCACGTTTCTGGTACCGAAGGGCCAATAATCAATAAATTAAGAAAGCTTGCAAATTAAATAATACAATACAATATTTAAGAAAACAAAATCTTGCTTATCTGCATTATTCAACTGTGTATTTGTCCTATTGACCTCAATTATTTTGAGAGAGCTTTTAAAATCTGAGATGGCGAGATCCTAAGGGATAGAATGGAAATTCATTTTTTGGTTCAAAACAAACAGTTGGCCAATTTATTGGTTTTCCCACCACTTTTTGGAGGATTTATGAACGTATGTTTTAGTTATCCATTATTCTGCATACAATTTTGTAAATCTTTCTGATCAATTGTTAGTGACTAGCGTTTTTATACGCTTGCAGAGGGTATTATAATTTTGGTCAAAAGTGTGCAACACAGTGAAGGAGACATCTCCGACACTATACTGTCCGTCTGTCTGTTTCTACGCGAACTAGTCTCTCAGTTTTAAAGATATCGAATTGAAACTTTGCACGCAGTATATAAGTCGGAAGGGCCGGAATTGGCCGACTATATCCTATAGCTGCCATATAACTGATTGATCGGCAATGCAATAACTTTGGTGTTTGTTAAGTTAGGAAGTTGGGATTTTCTATGTGTTTTATATTTGTCTAATTAATCCGACCTATCAAATTTCATAAGGCTCGGCCGACTATATCCTATAGCCGCCATATAACTGATTGATCGGAAATGCCATAACTTTGGTGTTTGTTAAGTTAGGAAGTTGGGATTTTCTATCGGTTTTATTTTTGGGCAATCAATCCGACATACCAAATTTCATAAGGATCGGCCGACTATATTCTATAGCTGCCATATAACTGGACGATTGGAATTGCCATAACTTTGGTGTTTTTAAAGTTAGGAAGTTGGGATTTTTATGAGTGTTAAGAATGCATCATATGAATAATTTTGGAGAATATAATTTACAGAATATTCTGCAAGGGTATTTCAACTTCGGCTCCGCCCGAAGTTAGCTTTCCATTCTTGTTAATATTTCAACGTTGGTTAATTGTCTTGAATTCGAAGTGTTATACATACACCTAAAAGCTTATCGTTTGGTTCATTTCATTATGCTTTTGTTAATATAAATTCAGGAACCTTTAGAGTATCTTTCAGTAAACTTCACTTTATTTAATGAAATCGCTTATGGTTTCTTCAAAAACATAAGCTTAAATTCGCAACTATAATATTTAGAGATTGAGCGCATAAGTTTAAGTCGTAGTTGTTGCGTTAAGTAACCGGTTAAAATTGTAATACTTAATATCAGATTTTGATTTCGTATAAATATCAGTTAATTTCTTCACTGGAAGTCCGTTGCGCATTTTGTTGTACGTTGGAACATGCATAGAGTAAGTTAAGACTACGCCTAGATGCTAGTTAAGTGGTCTTAAGTTAGTAATTAAGTTTACAACATTTTGTGGGGCCGCAGAACCGCATTATCGGATTTGTTAACGGCCGCCAACTTGTTTTAAAGATTGCACAAATAGCCAATACATTTGATTCCATCTTGTTGCCAAGGAAATGAACAAAATTATACTACGGACTCTGAGTATTAAACAAATCTATATATATAATATAGGCATAGCTATTATATACAACAAAAATAAAAAACAAAGTACTTCATAAAAAGTTTCAACAAAATCACAAAAAGAAATGAAAAGTAATCAAAGTTGTTGCTGTACGGATCCTTTCATGATCCAGTGGGTTGCCAGTCAAATTGTTTATAATTAAAGCCAAAAGTCATTAAAGTTCACTGAACTGTGTGCGTTGCTTAATGCGAAAAACTTATGTCCTAGATCAAATTAAATACTATATTTGCTTAAAATAGGCTTTCTGGACGGAGCAGGTGCTAGAATTAATATTGCTTACGGATTTACATTAACTAGGTTACTGAGTTTAACTAAAAAAAATCGTTTGGAGTCTGATAATTTTTAGTGCCACGATTGCTTATATTGATAAAAAGTATTCTACAGTTGAGCTCGTGGTAAAACGTGGCCCTCTAGTTACTCTAATATCCTGCCAAGTCTTTACGTTGCGGTTTGTGCGGTAGTGGCCAGCGCCAAGGACTTGCCTTCCGCCACCGCACAGGAGGTGGGCGGAGGGGGTGAGGGCGACGGCGAAATCTGTATCTCATTCTTGATGATGACATCCTGCTGCAGGCTCAGCATGGCGGCCGCAGCTGCCGCTGGATTCGAGGCGTCATAGCCGGCATCGCTGAGGTCCGCCTCCTGATCCCCATCGTGATCTTCGCTTTCCAGCTTTACATCGGGCAGCAGTAGCGAACTATCCTGGCTGTCAAAGGAGGCGTTCTGCTGTTCCAGCTGCTCTGCCAACTGTCTCTGGTAATGGGCCTGCTCCTGTTGCTGCTGATAAATCGTAGCATGCATATCTCCAGCAGCTGCGGCACTGATCAAGTACTTCAGGGGACTAAAGGCCCCGATGTCCTTGGGCGGCGTGAAGTTCTCATGCGTCATCTTCAGGTGGTTTTTCATCTTGTCTGGTCGCGAGAACTCTTTGGAGCACACGGGACACGGGAAAACTTTGCGATGCTTGCCCTCGTGATAGAGAAAAGCGTGCCGCTGGAAACTGTACTTGTTCTTAAAGGTCTTCTGCATGTTTTCTTTGGCGCATTCGGTGCAGCGATAGACGCCTTCCACCACACTGGCATATCGAAAGAGATCCAATCCCCGCACGGACATCTCCGTCAGATGCTCCGCCTGGTCATCCAGTGTAGACTGGGCCTTGCGGCGTACTCTTCTTCGTTGAATGGGTCTCTTGGCGCCCTTTTTAGCACTTCTAGGTGTCGGTGGGGGTGCCGTTGGTGTCTCGGAAGCTGTGGCATCTTCCTGCGATGGAATGGCATCCGTTTCATTACTCTGATAATCAGGTAGACCTGCATTTTCATCAGCCAGGGTAAGCATTTCGTGATCGGGTTCTTCGCTTTTATCTTGCTGTTCATTTATACACATCAGATCCATGTCATCATCCAAAAATTGACCAGCTCTTGAAGGAGATTCATGCTGTTGGTAGTAATCGGATTTAAGCATAGAGTTGTTGGCCGCCATGTGGAGCAGCAGTTGGTGGTGCAGGTTGCCACTGCTTTTGGCCACATGGGTCGCCTGCTGTTCGGCGGCATTGGCCAGGGATTGCAGTCCAATGCAGGCGTTGACCTCGTCCTGGTTTTTCTTCGGCATTTCCTTAGCCGGTTCATCGACATTTATAGTGGTGTTGGGAGCCACTGGCACGGTTATCCTGGTGGTTGGGGGCACTTCGGGATCCTTGGCCCCACCACGAAGCTGTTGTTTAAGCAGCGAGTTGCTATTATTGTTTCCTGCCACCTGCTTGATCTTGGGCTTCGATTTTGTGGGCGTTTGAGGTGTAGGCGGCTTGGTGGTAGTTGTGGTGTTGATAGCGCGAATCTTCAGACCCAAAATAGTCGGCAGGTGGACTGTAGTTGAGTCCCGATTTTCGCTGATCTCCAGCGAAGAAATTGGTTCTGTGAGAGTGGTGGTGCCGCCGCCAGTTGCCGTTGCAGAGATTGTGGTCGAAGAGGAGCCAAAGAGCCGTTGGGAGAGCTCCGAAGTGGGCTGAATAGGAGTCACTGCAAACAGAGATATTTATAATGCATAAGGAACTATATTTACAATTTTATTAAATACTTATTAAATATATGTAGTATTTAAAAAATATTTCCAATTGATTTGATTTCAACAAATGTTAAGACAGTTTGGAGTTCTCAAAAATAGAGGGATAAGCCTTTAAAAATTGCACTTTTTTATAAAAAAATATTTAATATTATTATTATTATTAAAATTGAAATTTTTAAGCCAATAATATTCATTTTCTGTTCCTAAAATTAACCAAAAAGCCCACAAATATGAATATAAATAAAAACAATCAATTTTGTGTTTCAGAACTGAATTTCTTTTGAGTGTTTTTTGCATTGTGTATTTTATTTTTCTTCTGTTGGTAAGTTTTAAACGATAATATATAAATGATCTGCTTGATTAATATTGCGTGTGATTCACTATTTAGTAATTAGGTTTAACGTATGATACGATATTTCGTAAAGTGTGTGGTTCGTAATTAGCTAATTTAAACGGAAACCATGTTTACCAACAATTTCAGACAATTTTCTCATTCTCACATGGAAGTTTTGCCTTGTATTACGATTCTTATTCTTCATTTTCTTTGGGCATCAAAGCATGACTCTCTATTATGTAGCTATTTTCCTGGTTCAGGTTTCGAGTTTGGACATTTTTGTTTGAAAGCGAGAAAATTGCTGAAGGTGTATAGTTGTTGAATGCAAAAATATATATAAATATATTCATATAAAAAAGTAATTTAAAAATAAAGTAAAATATAGTACAAACAGCGTATACACTAATAAATATGCATGGTGTGTTTGATTGTTTAAAATTAACGCCAAAAGAGAAGATTGGATCGATTGGGTGGAAATATATATGTATTTGCGATGGTCATTAGTCGGTGTTTGGGAGACGGCGGCTTACTGACTAAATTGCACTAGCTACCACTAAATAAAGAATTAAAAACAAAAATTATTTAATAAGTTAGCGTACGCAGCTTGTTTATTATTTGATTGCGCTTAATTTTGTTTCATTTTTTTCTGTCAGTTTTGTAATGCAGTTTTGGATTTTTGAATGTTTTTATATCTCTTAGTTCTCGAATGCAACAATTTGAACGTTTCACATGACTTGAGGAATTACTTGTCTACTTTTCAAGAGCTTTATTTTGTTTGGAGATCGTTTCGCATTAACAACAATATTTTGTCATTTTATACTGTTTTTTTTCTGCGGGCGCTGCTGCTGCTCTGTTTTTTACTGTTGAATTCCAACTGCATATTATCATTTCTTTTGTTTTTCATTTTCTTTGGCGATAATTTAAGCCTCCGATATACAACATAAATCGTTTATAGATGATAAATTAGGTTTACGTTATGCTCACTAATATTAGCTTTATCATTACAACTATTGTTGCTGTTACTAATTGTAGTTACACTTTATCGACGATTCTGACGAAACATTTTAAATCTTTCGCCGGATTTCGGATGTTACGGGGAAGTGTGTGGGTGAGCGGGTTTTTGAGGGGGTGGACGGGTGCTGGGGGTCAAACGACCTTGGCCCAGACCCGGTTTTAACTTTTAACTAGCTTCATTTGAAGGCAACAAGGTAGATCTGCGCTCCCTCTCGCATGATTAATATTACATAGATTCTCCTCTTTTCGTTTTCTGATTTCGGCTTGCAATATTTGTATAGCATTAACATTAGCGTATCGAACATAGTGATAATGATAAATTAATTAATAGAACTACAGCTAGACATACCATTCAATGTTTTTATATATTATGTATATAATTATTAATAACATATTTGTGTGTATATATAGTTAAATTATCTAAAAGTGCAGGTTTAGTTTCGGTTTTTAGTGTAACTCTTGCCCGGATACACTTCGCATATAAGGCCGCTCTGGTGTCCAATAAAAAGGCAACCTAATGGATGGGTTTGTAAAGTTTAAGCCACAAAAATTATTTGATTTTGGGTCTTGTACTACGCGCTAATGAAGAACGATCGACACGCAGTCATCGGTCGGGGATAAATAATAATCGTAAATCTTAGGGGTAGTTGGTAGGATTAGATAAGCATTGCGGTCAGATCGGGTCTTTAAAAAGGGGTCCACAAAATTATTGTAATTGTAACTGAAGAAGTAAATTGCACAACATACAAACGTCTGCTGGCTCCGGAGATTTCCGTCACTCCATCGAAGCCAAGTAAAAAACTAAAAACAAAATCAACAAAAAATCTACTTTAACTTCTAATGCTCCCCTTCCCAACAACAAATTAATCCCGAAGAGCGCCTGGCGCTGCAGTATGCTTCCTCTAATTGTTAGCGACTGGCTCAATCTCCACTTTTTCTTTGAGTTAGTGCTTTTTTGGGCTTTAGTGAGGTGTCCGGAGATTACTGCGCCGCAGCTGCTGGAGCTGGCGGGGCTGTGGACGCCGTCAGCGGTCCCAGGGATCCGCTGGACGAGGACGTCGACGAGGAGGAGGAGGTGGAGAGCGCATTGCTGGTGGCGGGCAGCGACTGATTTGAGTTCTGGCCACTCAGATCCGGCGGCGGAGGCGTCGAGGCCCCGGAAACGCCCAGCGGCTGACCGGCCAAATTCGCTGCCGCCACGGTGGCCAACGCCGTCGACGGATTCTCGATCTTATGGATGATCTTCACGTGCGCCGTCATGTTGTCCTTGCGCGTGAACTCCTTGAAGCAGAAAGGACACGGGTACACCTTCACGTTGCGCTTATGCGAGGTCACATAGTGCCGGCAGAAGTTGCTGATGTGCGTGTAGACGCGGGAACAGACCTTGCAGCGGTATGTGTGCTCTCCTTCTTTGGTGCAGTAGTCCCTCACAGAGCCCTCCGCTTCGCCCTCACCCACGTTGCTGCTCAAATTCAGCTTGGTTTTCACCGACGGCGTTCCCATTCCAGCACTAAGGTTCGGAGTGCTACCGCTCAGGCCGGCGGCCTTGAACTTAAAGCCGTCGTTGCTGTTGTAAATGTCGAGGTATTCCTGGCTGGTAAACACGGCCGGCTTGACATCGCCGTTCTGTTTGCCAAGTTTGGGCCTTTTCTGGACGCGTGGTTTGACCGACGCCATGGAGGAGGACCCGGCCGGCGATACCAGTGGCGTGGAGGCGGCGTTGACCTTGCCAATGGGCGTCAACTTGGGTATGCTGACCATGCTCTTCACCTGCGCCCCTCCTGCAGCCATCCCGATAATGTTAAGCTTGAGACCGCCACCCGCCGCTGCCGCTGCAGCTGTGTCCGCCTGGTGCTTCCGTTGGGCGGCGATGAGGAAGGCCTGTTGACGCGCCTGCTCGTTAATGTGGCTGCCATCCGTGTGGTCCTGCGTGGGCGAGCTGTTGTCGGTGAGCGGGTTGTACTTAAACTCAACTGGCTCATCGTATTCGTCCAGCATGAGTTGAGGTTCCATATAAGAAGTGTCCAGACCTTCGCCGTCGCTGTCGTTGCCATCTAAAAATGTTGTTTACATAAATAGGTTAATTGGGTCCATCTAGTATACTAACACTAAGTTTAATCGCCACAGATATTTGTATGTTTTGTAAAAAATTTCAGTATAAAAAATGGCTTTAAATTTATAGGATTCATTCATAAGTATGGTTTCGAAAGAAACGTTTTTATTTTAATACGTTTTTTAAATAAACATTTTCAATTTCTTTTAATTTAAAACTGCTTTTTGACTTCCATTGAAAATTGAATTGTTTTTTTTTTTAATTTCTCGTTACGCACAATGTTTCGTTTTCTGTAAATCTTATATTTTCATTTTTTAAAACTATTTAATTTTACAAATATCAGGCGAATAAATCTAGTTTGAGAGTTATGATATAATTTTAAATATGAGTGTGCAGGATGTATGCAAGAGAAAGGCAAAACACATGACGCGAGCAAGTGAGAGAGAAAGAGTTTCAAATCGGATCGGAAAAGCTATAGGGATTTCAAGCCATTTTATCGCGTTTCGAGTTCGAAAGTATTTCTGTTTGTTTAGTGACAGTTTTCAGTTGATCATTTTCCTGTTGTTTGTTGGTTAATTTTTGCATGGTTTCGAGAAGGAGATGATTGGAAATGGACAACAGCATTTCATTGTGGGTGATAGTCGTCATGAGAGGTGGCGATTTTCTTTCAGTTTTGGAGTTATTATCTTGCTAATTTGAAATTTTTGAGGCGCGGTAAATTTAGTCAATTTTGTTAGCTATATTTATCTTGATCATTCTTATCACGTCGGCCATGAATCCCTGTGAGCTCAACCCGATTCTCAACTTCACAATAATCTCTTCGTCAGCTGGTGGATTTGCATTTCTTAGGCATCAACTGCATTAGCTGGTTGTTGGGGACACTCACCTGCCGACGGACGGAAGATGCCTTGAACGTTGCGAATTCACTTAACAATTTTCGTATAACTTTCTCACATTTTCTTTTTTTCACTAAGCGGAAGACGAACCGACGCGAGTTGTTTTCAGATTTCTACTAATTGAAATGCGTAAAATCCCTTTTAGCTTTTCCGATATTCGCAGATGAGATTGGTCGAATGTGGATATGTGACTTCAGCCTGGCACTGTATTGGATTGATTTGGTTTCGATATATGTCTTTAGCTGGGTGCACATTAGTGTCGACTTAAGAATGAGGTTTCGATATTGGTTGATGGTGCATTTTGTCTTAGGACTAGGCAAATGATCTTAGGACTATGTAATTATTTGCTGTAGCTATGCAAAAATATACTGGTATTGAAGACTCACCGGAAGTGCTGTTGTCCTCGTGCTGGCTTACAGTGCGGTGATCCTTGGCGTTCTTTGATCGCTTCGGGGGAAGAGAATCGCGACTTTCCTGTGGATAAGAAGATAAACAAATTGATTAGTTAAGTAAAAATGTTAAGGAATGAACTATCCGTCTTTAAACTCACATTCAGATCATCCGTGTGGCCTACATTCTGCTGATTGTCATCGGAGCCATCATCATTTCCGGAGAAGGATTCATTGCCTAATTTGCCGTTGCCCAGATCGGAGGAGTCGTTCATGAGGTTCTCGCGATCGAAGTCGTCGTAGTCGTTCCCCGTACCATTCGAACTACCTGATAGTTTGCGGGGCCTGCCCCTCTTTCGCTTGGGCATTAGAGCCGAGCTGAGTAGCGACGGCTGCACCGGCAGGGTGGGGGTGTTTCCGGCATTAGCGGCGCTAGCCAACAGTCCGCCGGCCTGCGATCGGTTCCGTTGGGGCACCAAGTACGGCTGGATGCGCTGCAGCTGGGGTGGAGTGGGCGCGTTCTCGGAAGCCGTCGCCCCCGCTCCTGCTGCGGCCGCCACAGGGGAGGGCTTGTCGTCGTTGACCTCTGTGAGGCCCTTGATGCGTAGGCTTTCGGCCACGCGCAGGAATGCGGTAAGTCGCTCCTGGTCCACTGAGACCTCGCCCCTGTACATAAAGTCCAACAGTGATTTCATGTCCGAGTAGGGTACGTCCTTAAGTATGACAATCGGATGCTTTTCCGGGTGATTTACGAACAGTGCATTGAAGTAAGGACTGCAGGCTGATAGCACCATCTGTGGGAGGGGTTAAGATTTATTAGTTTACTTAGACTTGTGGGATTGTAAATAATTAATAAGAAAGCGTTGCTAAAATGTAGATGCATTTTAACATTATATATTTATCTTATCTTAATATTCAGCGAATAACAAAAATTTGTATTTGAAAATTAAAATATTCAAAGTTTAGAAGAACATTAACAAGTTTATTTTATTGGAATTTCAAACATTAGCGATATTAATAAAATGATTACAAGATTATTTGATTATAATTCAAATATTTGTGATAACAAAATGTTTAAGTAAAGGTAAATGAAAATAATACGGTTGTTAAAACCATTATATCACGCACCTTGTGTGCCTTTAGGTATTGACCCTCGACGGCCAGCGTCACATCTGTAAAAGTTTCTGCGTGAAGCAGCTGGTCGAAGACGGACAGCAGGTTGCTCTGATGGTTGTTCCACCGAAGGCAGAAGCGTTGAGATGCCATCTTCATTTGAAGGCCGTGGCTGCGTCACTAAGGGGTGTGCGAGTGTGTGTGCGATCGCGATTTATGTCCTCATGTAAGTGGGGCTGTCTGTGTGCCCTGGGAACATCTAAGGTCCTTTGGTTGTCCTGGGTTGGGATTCTCCTTGAAGCCTGACAGCTGTTCGGGCCGTTAAAACATATATTCCAGAGCGTGCTGCAATCGAAGGAAATCCAAAGATTAGTACATGTTCAGCCTTAAGATAAAATCTACTTAGTCTACGTAGAAAACTCAGTATACAAAATAGTGGAAAATTAATTTTTCAGTTTCTTCTTTCTGGTTTAATTATCGAATAAAGTATAGGTTGGCACACGACATGCATATTCAACGCGCATAGCTCTTATGAAGTTAAAAAAAAAGTTTCTTCGAAATTTTTTTACGTTTATATCACAATTATTTTATCAAACAAAATTATGTGTTTAAAAAAATATGGGGAAACTTAAACAAAAAATTCCATTTTAAGAAAATAAAACAATTCAAGGTATTTTATATTAATTCATTTTAAAGATTTATCTATAAAACTATTAAAAATACCCTATAAATTCGTTCCTAGATCAATTTCGTACTTGACCAGTTCTCAACTAGACCAGTCCTACTGTATGTTTTCTTCAAAAAAAAGGGTCCTGGACCTCGAAACTGCGCTGCTGCCATGCGGCCGGCGTTCAATTGACTTTAATTTAAAAGTCGACCCCAAAGGGTCAGAGACGAACATATTATGTAGGCCGGTTGAGGAAAAATAAATGAGGAAATCCAAATGGAAATTTCAAATGTGTTTCAAATAGGCAGGCAGCCAGCAACAACAAGGCACGCACACGCACTGCAGCAATAATGTTGTGTGTATGCGAGAGGGGAAAAGAGAGAGAGTCAGAGAGAGTGACTGGAATGACAGCGACTGTTGCTTTGTGTGTGTGTGACTTGAAAACTTGCAAAGGGTGTGGAAATAGGAGAGCAACAAATAAACAAGACTTTAAATCTTTACAGGCCTCTCTACCAACTGGAAACTGAAACGCACACAGGCACACACGCACTAGCCTTGATTCCAGTAGACAATCGCTGTGGAAAGTCATGGAATATTCGTGGCACGTTTTTTCTTGTCCCCGTTATCTCACTTTCGACGATCGTAATTCCAACAAAAAAATCCTTGTCTTGAAACCACGCTTCCTCTTGCTTCCTCCACTTGCTAAATATTTGCTGCCGCCGCTCTTATCTTATCGCCACGCCAGTTTCAGTTGCTTTGTACACTTAATTGAAAATCATTCCTATTCGCCCACGGAATTCCCATTCCCGTCTTCCTGGCACACACACAAACATAGTCTTCACTCTTAGTTTGCTTTCTGTTTCTCCACGCTTCTATTTTGTTGGCTATGCTTTACACTTTTCGTTTGTTTGCAATTGTTATTGTTTTTATGCACTTGTTCAAATCAATTGAGAAACCATTCAATATAGAGAGCGTGAAAGGAAGAGATCAGCATACGCACACAAACACACACTGGCAATGCCAAACAGTTATTAGAAAAGCTTAGCGGCGAAAGCTTTTTTCGCCGCCCGATCGCACAAATACGTGTATTTTCATTTATGGCTGGCTTTTAAGTGGAATTGTATTGTTTTTTAGATGGTTTTTTTATTTTATACCGTTTTCTGTTTTTTGTAAAGAGAGAGCGGGGGCAAGCAAGAGGATCAATATTTGACACGTCCTCACTTGGGAAAGACTCGCGAGAGAATGAGTAAGTCAGAGTCCTCGACGCAGAAAGCCAACTGCGCTGCCGACGTCGCTGCTCACTCACTGACACTCAAACCCCCCCTACACACACACACTGCCTGATAAGAGCGGATGTTTTTAGGGGTGGGCGCTTGCCTGCGGAGAGGAGATCACTTTACAGCACACAAACACTCGCTCAGTTTTACACCCCCTTTAAATACATGTGTCTGAAAAGGGAGAAGGGGATACTGAGCGAGTGAGACAAGGCGGTTTCTTCGAATTCTTTCGTAAGTCCTAAAAGGAGACACCCTTTTCTTTTCTCTTCTTGACACTTAGTTTATAGAATTTTTAATTATTGAAAGTTCTAGGGAACTACACAGAATGGTCTCCGTTTCACTGTGTTTTTAACAACATTGTAAGTCTGTCTTTTTTTCGAACTACATTCTTTTTAATCACTTTTTTAAATTATACCCGGATCTTAATAAAGTAAGTGCAAATATTTAACAAATAGAAAGTTAAACATAAGTGATACACACTTTGCATAATTTAAATATCAGAAGCACCTTTTTGACACTTTCTTTCTTTAAAGTTGTGAGTAAAATGTAATATTATTTTCTGAAACCCTTGATTATTTTCACTGTAAAATTTTCAAATTAAGGGGTATACTAATGCATTGCCCGCAATTGTTAAACAGAAATTACTTTTCGCTATTTCGCCTGCTTCCTTTGCACTTTTTTTTCATTTAAATTTAACTTGTGGAAATTTTCACAACTCGGCGCGAAAGAGAGACGGAAAGAGGGGGGCGGGCTCTCGCGTCGTCGTCAAATTCTCGTCCGTCTTGCTTGACACGAATCCGTTGAGTGAGCGAGTGAGCGGCGATCCTATTTTCTGGCGATCGACGACGGAGCAACTGGGCTCCAAAAGTTCCCGGCGTCGACGTCGCTGCTGCCAGCACTGCTTCTTCACACTCACATACGTTCTCTAAAAATCCTCCTCTCTCAAAAGGAACACTCTTGCTCACTCACACTCGAACACAAACAGGCAATAGGGCTGCGGTTTGTGTAGACTTTTCGCTTGGTACCAAAAGTCTCCAAAAAAGAGAGAGCACCAGAGCGAGGGAACCAGTGTGTTGCTCTCTAGCTTGCGCCTTTGACTTTTTGAATGTTTAATTTCCTTTGCATGCGATGGGGTCAGTGTGCGGAGGGGTGGGGTAGCGAAACGGGGTTAAAAAGAAAAACGCGCTGGAAAAAAGCTAGGAAACCGCCAGCAACAGCAAAAACAACCGTTTGGGTGTGCAACAGTTGATGATTTGTTTCCCTCGCTTTTTTGGTCGTCGTTGTTGTTGTAAGGGCAACTTTTTGGGTTGGGTCTCTATTGGAACTGTTTTGGGGTTCGGTCGCATCTTTACGGGGGTTTTCCAGGCCATCGAAATATGGGAAAACCATGTGGAAACGCGAGAGCTCAGCAACGCAGGCGTGGTGGGATATACAGTGGATACTCGAATAGATGAAATGAGTTATGGAAGAAAAAAGGAGGTATGGGGTAACTTAATATTCTAAATCCAAAAACTTTTACAAATTTTACTAATATTAGGCATGTCATTTAAAAAATTGTCAACAATTGATTACATTTTAAGAACTAAAAATAAAATGCTTTAAAACGAAATTGTTGTACATATTGAAGCAATGGGTTATAAATCCCAAAATTTCTACCATGGGTATTACTACTAGTACTCGCTACATCCCAGTGTTATACATTGTCTTTTGTGGTTCTCCGATACCTTACAACATAGGGAATACTGTATGCATCTATTTGTGTTGGTGTGCAGGAGCGTTGTTCGTCTAGTGTTTTTTAGGCGAGGGATTACGTAAGCCTGCTGTAAATTCTACAAGTGAAGTGCCAGTTTGGCTTAAAGTGATTGGATTGGAGATCCTAAGCAACGAGCTTTGGGCAAAGTTCCCTCGCACTTTTTATAATTTGTTCATGTGTTTTTTTATCCTACACACCTTGGCGGGCATTTTTGTTGTTGTTGTCTATTATTAACTGTCTAAAGGCGTAACGGCAGCAACAACAACAGAGGCAGCCCTCCCCACCCCTTTTGCCCCTTGCAACGGAAACGATCGTTTCGCCTAATAGGCTCTCACACACAAGTACAGAGCGCCCCAACCCAGGTGAAAAAGCAACAAATGCACACACACACACAGGCTAGACAACTACAACAACAATAAGGTAGTCACTGAATCGTAAATTCCTGTTGCTGTAGCTCTGCCGACGTCGCTGCCGCTGTTGTTGTTTGCCTTGCCCTATTGCGTGTTGTTGGTGGTATGTTTTTTATTTTTTTTCAGTCTGGTTCATTTTTTCCACTTTTGAGTGGCTTTTGTGGAGCTTTGCCTGGGATCGGAACTCTGACTCCGACTCTCGGGCTGTGGCCCGGTCTATGGATCTATGTCTCTGTCTATGGGTATATGGCTATGGCTCTGGTTGCACCGAGAAAAAATAGGATCAAGACTTTGAGGAAGTTTCGACTCCGTATAATATAATTGTATTCCAACAGTTATTCCGAAGAAAATATATTTTATTTTTATTTTTAATGATATCTTAATTTGATAACATGTTGAATCTATTATCCAAGTGGTTGAGAGGGGAATTTTAACAGTTTTGTATGAAATATCGAATCATTAAGTTTCCTTGCTCCACGAACCTGCAAACAAATTAGAACCAAAGATAGAGGGATAGAAAATCTCTTGGTAATACTATCCAACAATAAAATACTGTATAGGGTAAGAAATGTCTTCTTTACTGCACGGCAAACTTTTGACTGAAATTATAATATCCTCTGCAAGAGTATATTAATAATATGTATCCAATGCAACATTTCTTCCTGTGTAGCAGTGCTGCTAGTGTGGGTAGTGGTGCTAGAGCCGTTGCCATTGTTGTTGCCGTTCTACTTAGTCGCTGATCTAATACGTATAAACCGCTCTATCTATACTCCATGACTTCCTCTCCATACTTCCCAAAAAGGGGCGGAAGCGGGGGCTGCCCTCCTGCTTGAATTTTATCAGCAAAGAGTTACAACAATAGTTCCATCAGAGCGGTATGTGTTCGCGAGAGCGGAGGTTGGAAGTACAATCTGTGACCGGGCTCACAAATTAACGATGCTTCTTCTCCCACAGACCAAGATGATGATGTTGAAATTTCAGTTTCGGCTGGGAGTGAAAACGGAATTTGTACATTTGACGGAGGAAGACCCGTTTGAAGAGTGGTAGACAAACAGTGGGGATGGGCAATTATAATGAATGATTTTTCCAGTGTGGGTTTTCCACAACAAGGGAGAGTTTGAGATCTCTTACCTTGTCTTATCCTATCATAAGAGAACTGGTTCAAGGACTTTGTTTTTGAAATCTCATTTAAGAATAAATTGGTATTCAGCATCTCCATTCCTTGATACTTCTTAACATTCATCTGTCTATTTCCAAGGGCAGAAAAATATAAATTCTAATAGGATATTCTATGTATTATTAATGTATTTTATTGCTCACAAAAACCTAAGACATTAAGATATAAACGTTGAGCTTCGCATTGATTCCTTTCATAATAGAATGCGATTGTATATCTTATACTGATCATGTTTATTTATAGGCGACTTTTTGGGCCTCAGTGGTTGCCAATTGTTATCCAATATCTTTGACTTAAAGTGGGTTTCTGGCTCTAGCTGACTTGTTGGTTGTTGTTGTGGTTGAAGTCTTGGCGGTGGACACACTATATACTATATATATTTATTACTGAGTGTGCGTGACACTTGGTACATGTGGCCCACACACAATCACAATCGTCGCCCCCGCAATATATCGAAATATGTGCAAATCCAGCGGACTGAGCCATCGAGTCAACCAAAAACCACCAGAGCCTGTGATTTCTACATGCGTGTGCGCTCCCTCTCCATCACCTCCTCCCCCTCTGTTGTGCGTGAGAGCAAGGGGGATGTAAGATCGAAGGGGGCTTTGGTTTTTTTTTGGTTTCCTCTAGCGCTATTTGTGCCGAGCAAACAGCAAAAGCCACTGGTTGGCCCAGAGAGAAAAATATATATACGTTAGTTCTCCTAGCGTAGGCTAGTATGGGTATTAGTAGTACTACCTTCATCGGTGTGCGTGAGTATCTGTGTTGATGACTGACTAACTGAGTAACTGCTGCTAGCTGCTGGCTATGTGGCCGGATTCTGGTGTTCCGTCGATGCCAACGGCGGAACAGGTATCGCAGGTTGGCACATGTGCCGACCACTTGGTGTTCCCCCTGCCCCGCCTTTTTCCCTCCTGCTTACTCCCCTTTACGCCTTCCTGCCTCTGAGCGTCGCGTCTAGAAACTAAAACCTTTAAAGTCCCTCCTTATACGCTGAAAAAAATCGAGATGGCCTGTTAGTTTATACATTACGATATTAAATATTATTTTTACATTTGAAATCAAATGTATTTAACATTATTATTCATCTTGAGGGCAGTTTTTCCCTGTGTATATATTCTTCTAATGCCGCCTCTCCCTCTCTTCCCCATCCCTGCTCGTCCCATTTTGCGGCCTCTCCTTGGCTCACAAATTGTCGCAGCTGGAAGCTCGGCTCTTTGTACTTTGGTTACATGCATAACTCTCCTGCTCCCTTGGCCCCACTCTCTACAGTCTTGGGTCTTTGGGAGCCCGCTCTTGGCGCTCTCCCCAGCGATTCTCCCCACTTCGATTTCTAGCGACGACGCTTGGCTGTCATAAAGTCCCGTTGTTGTTTTTGTTTCTCCGGCTGTTTCTAGCTCTTTCTGCGCCTTTGTTCGCCAAGTGTAAAATTCCTTTGCACGTAGGCACCAAAAGAAAAAGCTTGGCTTAAAGCATAACAAAAACAGAAACGGAAAAAATGAAAACGCAAACGGAAAAAAAGGTTAGCAGCCAAGCACGTAAGCTCCCAAAGAGAAGGGGTTTTTCGAGGGGTGCCGTTGTCAATGCCACACCAACACTTACGATGTAGGACTCTGGTTTTTGGACCAAGTCTCCCATAAGTTTCTAAATTGTCATTCAAGTGTAACCGAGGTTTTTACACACACACAAACACCCACCCATGCTGCGGTGCATGTGTATGTAAATTTGTGAATAATTTCATTCATAGAGAAATTTAATAATAGACACGCCATAGAGGAATCCCCGCGTAGCACCATGGAGATCATTCGAGATTTTCGATCGCAATTAGACAGATACACATAAAATGACAAACTAAGCTAGATATAATAATTGGGCAAGTGTGTTGACAATAGATCTCTGTAAGCTATAATTTAAAATCTGAAATATCTATGCAAAATCATTTTATTTATTAAATCCGCAATTTTTATAACCTTGCAGAGGGTATTATAATTTTGGTCAAAAGTGTGCAACGCAGTGAAGGAGACATCTCCGACCCTATAAAGTATATATATTCTTGATCAGGATCACCTCCCGAGTTGATATACGCATGTCCGTCTGTCTGTCCGTCTGTCTGTTTCTACGCGAACTAGTCTCTCAGTTTTAAAGATATCGAATTGACACTTTGCACACAACCTTCTTTCCTTTGCACGCAGTATATAAGTCGGAACGGCCGGGATCGGCCGACTATATCCTATAGCTGCCATATAACTGATTGATCGGAAATGCCATAACTTTGGTGTTTGTAAAGTTAGGAAATTTCATAAGAATCGGCCGAATATATCTTATAGCTGCCATATTGATCGGAAATGCCATATCTTTGGTGTTTGTAAAGTTAGGAATTTGGGATTTTCTATTGGTTTTTTATATTTGGCCAATCAATCCGACCTATATTCTATAGCTGCCATAACTGAACGATTGGAATTGCCATAACTTTGGTGTTCTTAAAGTTAGGAAGTTGGGATTTTTATGAGTGTTAAGAATGCATCATATGAATAATATGAACATAATATGAATATCATTTACAGAATATTCTGCAAGGGTATTTCAACTTCGGCTCCGCCCGAAGTTAGTTTTCCTTTCTTGTTTTTATTAAGGTTAAATAACTAAAAGGCCTTAAAAGTAATAATAAATTTATAAAAGTTCAAACATTTGGGAAAACCTAAATACCGTTTTGACTTATCTGATATAAGACTAAAATATTTTTTATGTTTCTACTGTTTATTAAACAATGTTGTAAACATATAAAGAAACATTGAAAAATTGTCACTTCGTTTTTAATTGTTTGTTTAGATATCAATTATATGTTATCTTTCACTAAAGTATCAATAAATCGATAGCTAAGTAAACTTATTTATTGACATTTCGAAAAGACATTTGTTTGTCGTTAAACCTGATTTCGAATGTTGATTGGTGTTTTTTTTAGATAATCTGCAATTGGGTTAATAAAATAAATCTCTTATTGTATATGAAGTTTTGAAGTTTAAATAAAAAACTCCTTGATTATATTACCGTTATATAAATATTATATAGGACATATAACTATATTTTATCATGAAACCACTTAACAATCGTAGAAGATCGTGAGATCATGAAATTAAATTTGTTCGATTACGATCCCGTCAACTTCGTTAGAAATCCCCCATTGTGCGTATAATATCAAAATCTACAGCATGTCCCCACAGATACATAACCACATGTCTGTAACACATCCGATATACACACGTATGTATATCTGTACTGGTTCCAATCATAAAAGGCAAACATTTGCAGAGGAGTGAACGCCAACAAAAGCAGCAAAGAATTGCTCTGCTCTCCGGCTAGTCAACGATGAAATCAGTTGGGGGAGGTGCAGGAGGAGAAGCAAGGGAGGGGTGGGGCTGTTTTTTGGGGAGGACGGGGAAAACTAGTTGCCCTCGGCTGAGTGAGCTCACCCAGGCGATCGGCGGGATCTGGGCGCAGGGATACCGCGACATTCAATGAGTGATCTGTGACCATCGTTTAAGGAAAAAATTATTGTTTTCATTAGATTGTCAATATTTTGTTTTGATAAAAAAAGAATTTGGACTGGTGATTATTTATTTTTAGGTTCAAATTTATCAACCTAAAAACTTCTCAAAATAAAATGAAAATTTCTTAGGATTCTTATGCGTTCCAACAAATTATATTTACTTGCAGCTCAATATTTGTCTCTCTGTACTTCATGTTTCTTTTTTAAGGCCTTTTAAATCAACTGGGGTCCCAAATACTTGACGACTTGTTTGGGCCGTGATTACCAAATCGTTTTTCGGCTCGCATTTGTCAGGCAAAAATGCAGCTACTCATAGCTGCGCCATAGAAGGGCGTCTCTCCTCGACAGTCTTGCAACACTCCTCCCCCGCCATTATTGATCTGTGCCTACTTTTTTGTAGCTGCGACCGCTTCACGCCTCGACCCACACAAGCGGCCCCTCAGTCATTTGCCCTCGCGTTCGCGGAGCTTTTTATGGCGGTGTCCTTAATTTAGACATTCGAAATGCGGGTCACCGGCGGACGGGGAAAGTTCCGCAGCACTTGAACTGACACACTTGGTTGACTACTCGACGATCGGCCACCGCTCTCCACATGGCCACTACACAACCACCAAGAAACTCTCAAAAGAGTCAAAAATTGCAAAATATTATACAATAAATATATTTTACTTCAGGTATATATTTTACATTTTAGGAAATGGTAGGATGTGCGATTAAGGTCCGATTTCGAGAAATATTCTGGATAATTATTTTTTTGATCAGAGTGCTTTCCTGTCCATGTATGTATGTTTGTATTTCTCTTAACCGCATTTCGCTGATAAGACGAACGAAGGAAGTACCTCCACGATAGTAGTGTGTACATATGAATGTACTTTGCTCGTTGGGACATGCCAGATAAAGGCACCAGCTCCAGAGGCACTGCTACTCATGATTCATGTCCGATTGCCCTTTTTCTAGGAGCTGCGAAAATTTCGGATTCTTACGCAGCCCGAAAAAGCTTTCATCGCTCTTCTGCGATAACAATGAAGAAAGAGAGCGAATCGAAATTAGAATGCCAATCTGTCTGCAAGAGCAACGAGTCATCCAACCACATGTGTTTGTTAAGGCTCTTCAACACATTAAATACTTTTTTTCTGAAAATAAAAACATGTTCCAGAATCGGGATCTTTATGTTTTGAAAGTCAAAACAGGGAAATAATTTATATTTTCGGGTTTCAGTTATTCACACTTAATAAAGGCTGAATAAATATAAAGGAAATATTTCTTGCGGTAATAAGGGGAGTAATGATTGGATTTTTAATGTTATAATATTAAATTCAGTATAATATTAAAAATGACTTTTTTGGATGAATTTATTTTCTTCCAAGTGCTTCTCTCCCTATAAAGTATATATATTCTTGTTCAGGATCACTAGCCGAGTCGATCTAGCCATGTCCGTCTGTTTGTCTGTCCGTCTGTCCGTCTGTCTGTCCGTATGAACGCTGAGATCTCGGAAACTATAAAAGCTAGAAGATTGGCATTTTGCATGTAGATTTTAGGAGTTCCTACGCAGCGCAAGTTTATTTCAAAATGGTGCCACGCCCCCTCTGACGCCCACAAGCCACAAGCTGTGGCCACAGTTTTGATGCTATTATGAAATTTATTTGTTTCGTCAATACCTATCGATTGGTCAAATAAAAGTTTGCCACGCCCACTCTAACGCCCAAAAACCCATTAAACGCTTAAGCCTGGCTAGCGCCTACATTTCCGCCTTTCATGGCGTATACAATAGCGCCATCTAACGGATGACTTTGGAACAACTGGCCAAGGTGGTCAACAGAGTCAACGTTAATTCTCGATAAGGATTTCTATTAAAGGAAATTGCGATGGCTTTCATTTGACAATACCGAAATATATCCCAAGAACTATGCAAATCAAATCAAGTTAGCCAAATTGGAGGTGTTCCCTGGGTACCGATGTTAACATAAAAATCGGGAGCTAATTCGAGCGGCGAAAAAAATACAAGAAGGCATATTTATATTAAGTTGTTTAGCTGAGTAACGGGTATCTAATAGTCGAGGCACTCGACTATAGCGTTCTCTCTTGTTTTTTTAACTTATCCCCTGAACTTTGGTGGATGGGCGCGTTCTTCCTGGCGCCATTAATGGAAGCTAGAAAATTTGGTACGGATATTTATAAACTGACCTAATTGCGGGATTCAGCCAGGCAGCGATCCTCCGACGAAACTTTTCGAAAACAGCTGCGCCCGACCATATCCCCACGAAGTTTTCTCAAACAACTAAAAGCAAAAGGGAGCTATCCGAAAGAGGGGGAAGATGGGGGTTAGAAAGAGAGGGAATTCTGGAGATCGTGCGTTTTAAATCGCCTTGGCTGGGCAACACCAACAAACAAAAAAAAAGATAGTCAAAGACCAATAATTGTGAAACATATTGATGCACGGGGAATCATTATTTATAGGATTAGTTAAAAAGGATTGAACTAAATATATTTGCTCATTTTTCATTTATTTTCTTTTTTTCTTATTTCTTATCCCTAAATAATTAAGTCAGTTTGGTATGTGCACTATCTTTTGCTAGCCGTGACATTTATTTTTGGTACCCCAATATACCCTAGCTAGGATGTTAAATAAGGGGTAATACGTATACTATTGAAAAAAAACACGGAGTGTGTGCTGCTTTCTCTTCGTGCGTTTTGCGGGTCTCTGCCGCAAGACGCCGACTCTGCCGGCGTCGCTGTCGGCGTCGCAACTGCGTGCTTATTTCACTTTTTATTTTTTCAGCCTTCTCCTTGCTCTCCTGGCAATTGTGTGTGTGAGTGCGCGTTGATAGTGCTGTGTGTGTGTCATCCCCAGTGGCCTCCACCTTCTGTTCTCCCTTCCCCTTTTGGGGGCCCGCCTCCTTCTGCCACCATCTCCCGACCGCTGCGCACTCAATTAAGCTTATCGCGCTCTGTTCGTCCGTTTGCGTGAGTATCTGTGTGTGGCTTGTATCTGTGTGTGATTGGTATCTGTGTGCTTTAGTATCGCTGTGTTTGCGTGGGGATACCAGAGTGCTTGCTTCTTTAGAGGTGACTTTCCTCGGCTGCGCTCCTTGGAGGCTACGAGGAAAACATCTCTGCTCACTTCTCGCTTTCTGCCTTTGCATTCGCCTGTTCCCCTCCCACCCACACACCCCTTTTTCCGCCCTCCCCCTCACAAGCGTGTTGTTGGTGTCGTGTGCAAATGGCCCCAACAGCGGCGGCCGCAATCGAAAAATCCTCTTTGAGAGGATTAAAATATACACACAGCTTTTTCTTATTGTCATGTGCTCTTTGCCTGCCTGCCAGAGGTACAGTGAGGCAAAAGCTTTAATTATGGGCAGTAAGGATTGTAAGGGTAGCAAAAGAAATAGATTGCCTTATTTATTTATTAGCATACTTTTGTTTACATTTTAATTTTTGTTATTTAATATTAATCATTCCGAGCTTAAAGCTGTCCTTTTCGACGTTGGAGTTAAGTGACACGAATTTATCTTTTTTTCTGGTGTCCCCTGATAACGTTTTCAAAGACGGAAAGCCATTTATATGTTAGTAAGGGAGGAAAAACCAGACCTTTGCCCTTTTTATGAAGTTAACAAAATGGAAGGACAGTAAGTCAGGACTTTGAGCAATGTTTGTTATCTAAATTTTAAATTTCAAAGCTTTTCTTATTCGAGGGAGCACCACTGTGCCTGTTTGTCCCCATCTGCAATCCACAATCCCCAATCGCCGTCCCACAAACGGACAAACGGACAATGTCCCCTGGCAAAGCTTAAGGGTAGCAGAGACGTCGGCAGCGCCGCTTTCAATTACATTTCATTTGCATTTCGTACTTGCTTATTTCTGTGTGTTTATTTCTTTTTGTCAATGTTGCCTTTTCCCGCACAAATACAAGCACATACTATAATATCGCAGCCTTAAGTCGGATGCCTGGCCATCCGCTCTCCTTTTTGTTTTTTCGCTGTCCGTTCGTTGAAGAATGCAAAATAGGAAACGGCTGCCAGATGATGTATGTATGCATGGACGATTGTGTGGGTGAGTGATTTTTTAGTTTTTCAGGCACCACAGGGCGTATACTTGATGCGGACATTGAGCTGCGTCGGCAGCGACGTCGACTTCTTTAATTGAATTAAAGTGCATTCGTATGTACATATGTATGTTTGTAAGGTAAGCAAAAAGGCTTAAAAACGGCACGAAAAAATTATCAACTGCAGCGAGCAGGCCGATATTGTGAAATGAATATAACCACGTGTTTAAGACCGAAAAGTGTCCAGCAATCCTTAGGCGTGCTATAATTCATTTCTCTGTAGTTAGATAATTTATTAACTGAATAAATATATATATATATATTCAGTTAAAATGTTGTCTTTTTTTTAACGATTCATACAAAATGTTTAACCGTTGTCTGGAAACTATTTTAAATTCCAAAAAATTTGACACAATTGTCATTTATTGACTAAAATTATTCCCAATATTCACACTATGTCGTTGTCTATTAAAGCTAAAACAAGATACCACCTAAAAGGTAGATACTTTGGACAACGGTAACTATATCCGGAGTCCAAAGGGTTAACTCTGCCTTCTGGCTTCTGTCTTTTGCCCAGTTTTTTGGCCCATTCTCTTTTCGCAAAGATTTCTGCCTGAGTTACAAAACATATTTTGGTCACTGACCTTTTCTGTTTTTTGTATTTTTCGTTGATTCCTCATTTTTTTGACTTTTGAGCTGTTTTTGTTTGTGTTCCACTTTTGAATTTAGGTTTTTGCAGTAGTCGGAGTTTTTGCGCAGATTGCTAATTAAAAAAGGAGATATATGGGGTACACGCGCGACTTGTGCACTATCAGGATGGACAATCGGGGCAGCAGATACCCGAAAGCGAAATACCTGGCATTCTTCGGGGAGGTGATACAAATCAGAAATGCATTTAACCAAAATTGCATAAAACGCCAGTTGCCCCAAAATATTAAAGGAGTATCCGGTGGAGCTAAAGAAATATGAACCACATATGTACATATATATGCACGGGGAAACAGCAGACAACATACATTTATTTAGCCAGGCAGCTGGTACTTGCAAATGAAATAAATAAATATGAAATCATTTTAAATAACAATAATTAAGGAATGTATTGTGCGAATTTGGTTTTGAGGAATCTGTGAATACAAAAAAGGGCAGGAAATCGGAGCGAAAAAGTAGATATATTGTATTTTAAAAAAAGTCAAGCGCAAGAAAAAGATGGACAGAAAAAGCTATTTATTTATCATTGAATTATTCAAGCTCTTTTCGTTTATTATACATATTTTTTTAAATATAGTTTTTATATTAATTACTCTGTCTTAAAATAATGTTATTTAATGGTCTTTAATGAAGAAGTATTTATGTTCGTTAAGTAATGTGAAATATTTACTCAAATTAATCTTTTCATTTCAAGTATGTGCAATCTAATTTGAATTCTTTAATGTTTTTTTGTATTTCTTAGCTTATAATATATAAATATTTTTTTTTCTCCGTGTATTCAACGAAGATGAGAGAGGGATACATCATATTCGTGAGAGGGCCGTGGAGAGAGTTCTCCCTCTCTCTTTCGCTCCCCTCTGATATTGCGTATACGCCGCGTGGACTTTTACTGTTTCGATTTTGTTTTGGGTTTTTACCAGCAACAACAATGCAAATGCTTCGATCTTTTTGGCATTTGTTAGTCATGTTATCTTATTTCTCTTTTTCCTCTTTATTTGCTGCTTTAACTGTTTAGATCGCCGGCTGAATAACAGTTATAATTTGAGCATAATTTCAATTGAGCGCAAGGTGTTCACAAGTGTGTGTGTTTGTGTGTCGGCAAACAAACAGAAAAAGCTTTTGCAGAGAGCGGGAAATATTGAGTAAAGAGAGCAATAGCTGTTGCTCTTGTCGTTTCATTAACAAAACAACCGCAAAATTTATGTGTGATCAGAGACTTGGCATTCGTTTCCTTTTTGCGCCAATGCAAAATAATAAATTATGAATTTTGTTGTTGCTACCACTATGTGAAGTGGGTTAGCGAATAAAAAAACCAAAGAAGTAACAAATAATGAACCCAAAATAAAAACAAATGCAGATTAAAGATCTCAAATGGGTTTTGAATTTGCATAATTGAATTTGTTGCTTTTCGCACAGGTGCATTGGCGGAGTAGCTGCTCAAGGAACTTGGTCAAAAAGAACGTTGTAGCGCAATATACACATAAAATAAATAACTGCTTTAGGTTGGTTTTTAATATCCCTTTTACCGATTTAATTACTAGAATCAAAAATCAGAAAAATATTGAATAAACGCACCAATTTTAATAGATTTAATCCTTCATTTGACTAATAATTAATATGGAATAATTTTAAAATCAAGCTTCATATGGCCAAGAAGAACTTAGCTATGTTCATTTAAGCAGTGTGTTAAGTATTTTAACATATGTAAAAATAAGTGGTTTGATTTTGTATATTTATTTGAATGCGAAAATCATGAAGAGGTAATCGAAATAATAATTGTATTGAAAAAATATATAGTCTTTATCTTCAAATCAATTTTTATAGATAACAAAATAAAAATAAATAATAACAAAAAAAATATTAAATACATAGTTTTTGAGGTAAGACTATTTTTCTTAGTGAAAATATGTTGCATACAATGGACTTCCCATTCATTCACTCACTCAATCACTTACTCACTATTCTCTCGGTTCATTCACAAAATAGTTGGGGAGATCTTATGTATTTCAGTCACTGGAAGCCATTGGAAGCTTATAAAACTATAAGGCTAATCGAAAGGGGTGCGGCCGGCGACTGGATGTGGAAGTTGTGAATAAAAAAGGAAATGGGCTACAGCAAATGACAGAGATCACTGAAGCACGACCGACAAATAAGCGGCGGACGTACGTATGTGTATCTAGTATCTGGTATCTAGTGCGGTGGCATTACTACCCATGTACCGTATACGGTGTACATGTGTTTGTATCTGTATCAGTACCAGTAAGGCTATATTAGTCGGACACAAACAGTACCTTTCCTATAGGCGCAGCATTTGTGTGTGTTGGTGCAGATACTGAGCTTGTGTGCGGGAGTTTGTTAGTGGAAAATGTATCGCGGGGCTTTAAAGATTCCAGTAGATCCCTAACCACCACCCTAGGGCAATTTTATTGAAGCTAGGCTGACATTAAATCTTAATCTAAATGTTGTAGGCTGTCGTCGGCTTGCTCATTAAAATCCTCAATAAAATCCTTATCGAATTTTTTTGGAATAAATGTCGAAGAATATTTCTGAGTAGTTTCATTATACATATGTATGTATGTTTACTACGTGTTTACATAATTTAGTATTTCCTGGTGTAGTCAAATTAGAGCTTAAGAATTATTTAAAACATTAATGTATGGAAATCCTTATCTGAATCAAAAAGCTGTAATTTCCCTTCTGAAATTAATTTTGAATGAAAAAAATTTGTAGTGCCAGTGTCTTAAATTCTACAACGTTAAACTTCAATCTAACATTTATGTGAAATCTTCGAAAATAAATTTTTAAACCTGTATCAAAAGAGTTAAAACTTGATATTTTGACATTTCTCGAAATCAAAACCATAACAATTCCCAACCGAATTCCGAGGAAAATCTCACCACTTACCAACTCTACGAAGATTCTTGGTAATCCGTTATGCGGTTTATTCGGCAGAAGAAGGCTTGCAACACTCGAGAGCACTTGTTGTTGTATCTGTTTCCTCTTTTGTTGTTGGTTACACGTTATTGGCAAACAAGGCGAATACGGAGCCGAAAGCAAAGTGCAAAAAGGCAAATCAAACAGGCTAAAAGGCAACACGAAAACAGCTGAGGAAACGCCGCGCACGAACCTCCAATCAGAACTGAAACGGCAGGGATGTCGACGTCGACGCAGAAGCCATTTTACCGCATCTGTTGTCCCTGAGCTCCGCTCCCGAGAAAACGGGAGAGAGAGACGCTTTAGAGAGCTTTAAAGGTGGATAAACGAAGCCGAGCTGAAGCCTTACCGAAAGCTTTGATCACGACACGAACTGAGCTGGGAATCATGGAGGTATTGTTAGTGGTAGTGGTAGTGGGCGATTATTTTGATTTTTGCTCCCGTTAAAAAAACCCAAGTGGATGTGAACGGATGAGCGGATGAAATGGCAAGAAGCGAACGTTCGAATGGGGCTCCAAGTGCTTAAGAGTGCAGCGCAGTCACAGCCGGCAGAGAACCAGAGAGAGAGCAGTCCCAACTTAACATTTCGCCGCTGCGTTGGCGCTCTGGCCTAACGCTCTCTCTTTCTCATTCTTCCACTCTCCCACTGATAAGCTTGTGTTGAAATCAATTCTCCTGCGCGCTCGCTCTTTTCCACTGCTGCTCCCCTCCCCCCTTCCCCATCACTGCTGCATCAGCGTATTACGAAATATGACAACAATGCAGTTTCGTCGTCCTCGTTTTCATTCTGCCGACGCAGCGGCTTCTTCTTCTTCTTCTTCTTTAGCCCCATCTTCTGCTCTCTCAGCAGTAAAGCTCTCTATCCACCTCTGACATCCCCAAAGAGAGATACTGTGAGAGAGAGTGGGTGGCTTCTGTTTGTTGGTTTTCTACCCGCTGCATTTTGCAAATTGATTGCATTTTAATGAAGTTCTGCCGAACGCTAAAAATAGTTAACTCTCCATTCTGGTGGGCGGTACGAAGACAAGGGGCGTGGCGCGGGAATTTTCAGCTGTGCGCATTCCAAGTGCAGCAATACATCGGCGGTAACTAATTCCAAATGCCAACTATTACAGAAAACTGGTTTGATTGAAAAAGCGTGCCGGGTATGGCCGACTCTTGATCACTCACCTCCTCCCAACCGCCCCCTGACCACCCAAGCACCACCCAACCCCCTCCCTCTTTGGAGACCGATCGCGCGCGCGCTTCTAACTGAAACCGAAATGATTTGATATTTCCCCACTGCACTGACTTAAGTTGAATAATTGTTGCTGGGGTTACCCTGCACTGAGCAAATATTAAGCTAAAATTCTTTGAAAATTTGCATAATTTTATTATTTTTCTGAAATTTCTTTCCATTGATCATTAAGATGTGGATGTTACAAACATGCTTGAATATAACTTTCCAATTTTCAGAATATTTAAATTCATTTCGGTGTGCTTGTTTTTTTTCGTGTGCCGAGGCATACGTAACCCAATGGTCAAATGCCTGATGGGTTTTGGGATCTCATCCGTTGGGAGTGGGTTGCTATATGGGTAACCCCCAAGCGGAGGGCGTTTCCCGATTCCAAAGGGAGCTGGCTTGGTTATTAGTGCCCATTTGAAGGACCATTAGGCATGCATGGGAAAGATCGTCAATCAAAGCGTGTATTTGGGAACGGGAACATTTCCCTGCGCCCGAGATTATCTTTCTGGCACATATCTAGCCTAACGAATTTTTTGACTTTGCAACCGCTGATAATAGGAAAGGATTGGAAGACAAGTCTTCGGGCGGCAGATAAGACATTATTATCTCCAGTTTTCTGATTATGTGTTGATAAAGATAGTGTCGAGTTAAAGCAGTTGGTCCCTAAGAAGTTTTCGTTAAAATTGATTTGCATGACCCTTAATAATTTACCCTAATCTTTCCTTGCACAAATATTATTGCTTCGCAAGCGTCCATTAAATTATAAACCAATTTCGCTAGAAACCAGAGACAATTGCGTTTATTCTGGGCATGAATCACCGGGTGAAATGATTCAGCAGGGCGATCCAAATGCATCCCTCGGTTGCCTAGTACCCCCACCACTTTTTAAGCCCTGGACTGTAACCAGATAATTTGCATTGCCTTGTGAAACACGGCAGGTCCCAGGGGGCTAACGAGCGTATACGAGTATCTGGTATGCAATACTCGCTTGGCTCAGCCCTCTCTCTCTAAGGGGAACTGCCCGGAGTTCTGGGGCCGCGATTCAACAGGTTTGATCCGATCTGGCCGCCTGCCAGGCCATTTACTACTTGGCTTGGATTTTTTCCCGCTATTCAAAGTGCCACACAGCTGAAATAAATTAATTGCTTAATTGTTGTTGCTGCCTTAGCGGCATTATTTGAGATGAAATTTGCTTTTAATTAAAAACTCTCCACAGCGAGGGCGATTTTGTTTTTCGCTCTTTGGCACGGAGCAAAAAACATTGTTTGAATAAATTCCATGAACTTTATGAATCGGATGTGGTTAGGGTAGTATTCGGGGTATAGTAGAGATATACTACATTTAATTTTAAATAATCAATATCATATATTCCTTTAAATATTATTTTGAATACTTTTGTTATATTTGTCAAATGGCTTTTTAGTTTTTCCTAAAAATTCGGTAATTTTAAATGAGGATCGACGTAAAAAAAAACATCAACATACGTAATTTTTCCCTGTGTATTCTCTGGGCTTTTCAACCTTCGGAGATGCCTGTGCGTGGGGGTTTTCCTCTGGCCATGTGTGCTTTTCTATAGACGTGTGTGTTTTTGTTTTATTAGACCAAAGTCGTGCACTACGTTAGCCAAAGTTGAGTGAGTGAAACGCGTTCTGCGTGGGATTCTCTAATGCGATGGTGGTGGCTGCTATTTGGGTTTCGGCCGACTCTAAAACTGGTTTTCCACTTGGCCAACTTGCCCATCAAGGAGTAGCCGCGAAATAAAATCGAATGGCAGTTGAATAATACGGACAAAAACAAAAACATAAACCATACCAACAAAAGTTAAATTGCGCATAACATTTGAATAATCAAGCGCAGTCTTTTTCGCCTGTTTAGAGTGGTAGAACTTATATATATATTCTGGGACTCTGGGGATTCTCCCCAGATTCTTCATAGAAATTCCTAAGCTCGCCTGACCTAAATTCTTCGCCAGTCTTCCCAGGGAAATCTACAGAGCAAAGAAGGAAACCTTTTCTTCTGCCCACTCTTTCGGTTTTGATTTCATAATCGAAACGAAAGCTGAGCTGGCGTTGTTTTGAAATCCATTACTCAAGTTTCCAGCTTTTCTCTAGGGACACTCACTCCGTCGATACAAAGATGTGAGCTTGGCGTGCCCTTTTGTTTTTAGCTCTGGCGGGACCCGGAAACAAACTTACTAAGCGGGACAGCAAGAGAGTTCCATCTCTGTCTGGATCTGAGTATCTATGCATCTGTAGCTGCCTTGATTTTCTCATTTTCTCACACTCCAGAGCCGCCAAACAAGGAAAGCTACGGGGCTTGGAACCACAAAGAAAAGCTGACTCGAAAAAGGGTGCTGTGTAGTGGGGTGAAGGTGGGGAAATACGCCAAGGAGGCGGGGAATAAAGCTGAAATTGGAAATGAAGAAAGGCAGACAAATATTTCTTTACGGCAGCATCATTTTTTCGGGCTGTTCAATTTTCCTAATTTATATTTTCGACTTTTTTTATGCGGCCGGCTTCTAGCAGTAGATATTCTCCAATCTATATTCCAAATTGTAGTCTTATGAATAAAGGTTAGAAACTAAATCTATTAATCTAAATTTATTAACTTTCTGCAAAGTTATTTTATTGAACAACAACATTCTTAAATGTATTTCCGAACATTTGAAGCTTATACAAATTTTAATACAAATTTTTGAAACTGCTCAGGTTTCAATAAAAGACAACTTTGACGTGATGGGTATAAATACCTACCTTATATGTATCTTTCCACCTCTTTTCGACTCCCATTGCGGGAACGGACAAGAACAGAATTGAAGAAAACGCAAGACACCAGCAGCTACAATCATAATTACGAGGTTAACCTTAAGAGTTGACACAAATCCGGGGCAGAGCTAAAAGCGAGGTACGGCGGCCTCTGCCGCTCGTTCCCAGCAATTAACTTCGAATGACACCAAATGCCACCGAGGCACGCCAACAGTCCACCAGTCCACCAGTCCACCAAGTCGCCATCAACATCCACCATCCAACATCTGAAATCCGGAGGAGCCGCACCACGCCGCCCACCAGCGGATCGCAATTGCAAGTGAACGGCAACTTTGAAGCCGCCCACAAAGCGACAAAGTTGCCATACCCTCGCCGAAGGGTATCATTATTCTCCTCTAGAAAATAGTAATTATATGAATCACTGCTTAGGACGACTTCAATAAAATTTATAAAAATAAGACTCCAATAGATGCATAGAAACATATAAATGTGTTGAATATAAAAGATATGTGTCTATCGTTATGGATAATACCATTTTTGTAGGTATATTTAGCTTGGCTTGATTTTATGATTGTTGTTTTCTTATTAAATTATAGTGTACAAATTTTTAACAGTAGTTCAATTTAAATAAGGGTAAGCTTTCAGGTTTGTTTGATTACAAAGTTCATAAAATATTACAAAAGTTTTTATTATAATATAGAAAACATGCAGGGTATTCAAAAAGGGGACTTTCAGTTCTGATATTCAATTTCGGTTTCGGCTGCTGCTCTACCCGCTGCCGATGATGTTGATGTTGTTGATGATGCTGTTGATGCCTGTTGATGATCTTGGCTGGCTTTGGGCATGGGCAGTTTTGCGGTTTATTTGATCAGTGTTCAACTAGCATTCCATCGATTTGTTATAGGACTAGCCGGGAAAAGGGAGGGAGACGGATAGACAGGGAGAACGAGATGGGAAGTCTTACAATTTTGTAACGATCGAGAGATGTGCCTAGCAGATACACAGAGGTTCCCTTGTGAAGTGCAATTGAAACACTGTGTGAATTTTTGTAGCGCCAAGCTTTTGGTGTCTATGTGGGCCTGTTTATATTTATAAGTGTGAGAGTGCTTGTTGCTTTATAACTCCAACTAATGCAGAGAGAAAAAATAATACAATTTTTACCGAAATAGTCAGATTCTATCAAATCAGTTTCAGAAATTAGCAATGAATCGTTTTCTGCTTTTAGTAATATATTATATTTATCGTATCGATATCAACAATTGACATAATATGGGATCTTATTGATAAGTCATCAACTATGATATTTGTATTACCTAATATGTTACTAATGTTACTAATATAAGTAATCACTATGTAAAGATCAAAAGTTATGACCAATTTCTAAGATATTTCTTCTCCGTGTATGAGCCTTGCTTTGGGCACCACTCCCTACTTCGTAACCTCCCCTGAGAAACCCACGAACTGCTTGGCTCATTCAATTCAAATGGCTCGTGATTTCGTAAGCCCGCTTTTGTTGTTGCCCCGCTGGGAGCTGATGTTGCTGTTGAGTTTGTTGGGTTGTTGGTGTAGCTGGTGCTGCAGCGGATTCGCGATTCGAGATTCGAGGCCATCGAGCGACGACTGCAAGTGCGACTTTGGCTGCAGTTAGACGTCAAGAGATTTGCAGCATTTTTCTCCGTCTCCGTCTGCGTTTTTTCTTTTTGTGTGGCGTGATGACCTTGAGCCGCTCATTTCAGCCAAGTGGCTCTGTGTGTTGGCCAAGTGACTTACGAGTGTGTGCGAGTGAGTCGGTTACCCAGTTCCAGTTACTTTTGGAAGCTCTCGCTCGACCATTTTATCTATCTTCGCAACGCCGGCCATTTTTAGCATTGCTGATAAATACTATATCTCGGAGTAAATCGATATATGTTAAGAATCAACGAAGTTATAATTTTATTTCCTTTTTTTCCTGATAGTTCCTATGGGATCTATTTGATGTAATAGGCCCGTTCCGACTTAACCATATCAATATGGTTGCCGATTTATAAAAAATCATACCATCCTAAGAGGTATGTCACATACATTTGGTAATGTTTATTTGTGATCATATTTTTAAAAATTAATCAACGTAAAATGACAAATTTTAATGCAGATTTTTAAGAATCAATTCACAAGTCTTAACAGATAAGCAACTTTAAAATCGTCCTTAACTTGCTAAGCCCATTTGGGGGTCGCCCATTTAGAAGTCATCGTTAACTTAGAAATAACTAACATGGATTTGGATTTGGATATATGTATGATCCTTGAAATAAAAAGTTATTAAGGAAATGATATATATATATTATGTTAATTATAAGAATCAACCAAATTGTATTTAAATGTCAATCATTTGTCAGTGTAAAAAAACTGTCGTTTAAAATTTAAAGTCAATGGAAATAAATTATGCTGTCCGGGTTTTCATAATTTTCTATTACATTGTAAGTTAATTCTACGTTAGATAATTTCGCCTAGACTAGCCAATGTCTCTCCGATTGTTCAGGTTCTGGCTATAGTTGTTGTCCAAGCGGTTCCTTTGCCTGCTCTCCATCAGGTATCTTTTAATGACCTTTCAGATTTGATGATGAGCAGGTATGGCGAACCGCTGGTCCAGGATCCATTTCGCAGTTTCGAAAACTCCAAGGACAGGATTGTCCTTCAAGCCAAACAAGTAGACGGATTTGATGACAATCAGGGTGGAGAAGTCGTTTTGGAGGGCTTTGACGAGGGCACTGGAGAGGATTGCGATAAACTCCCTTACGGACCGACAACCCAGGCAGGACAAAACCCGCTGACTGCCAGCCTGCGGTTTTGTGGCCCAATTGTTCTGATCATTATCCTGTTTCTACTGTAAAAGATTCAGATAAAATAATTTTTAAAAACTAAAGAAATTGGGTGTACTTTGTGGCTAGAAGCTAAACAATATTCTTTTAGCGCAAACATAAGAACTGGACTGATAATTGGGCTTTGGTTTTTTAATTGACTTTTTTAGCCAATGAAGAAGGGAAGGAGAAAGTGCAAGTCCAAAACATGACATTTACGGCGCATTGCCATTTTTCGTCCAACTTTTCTGCTGTCGTGGTTCGTTTCTTATGCGTTTCGCGAAATTGTGATAGCCACAACCGATGACCTAATTACTTCGGTGGTTCTTGGGCACACAGCCAAGATGCGGGGGTATTCTTGGGGGCCTGTTCTTGGCTTCGCCGTTTCACGTTTACTGAGTTAGCAAGAAATGCCTCGAATGTTGCAACAGCAGCGCTTCAAGCGCAATCATGAGACATACATTTTGGCCATCCGAAATCGAGCGAAGCGAATTTCGCAAATAATTGGAGCAGTTTGCCAAAGCTCACGTTTGGGCAAGGTAACACTTGGCCAAGGTGAAGTCATTTCTGATAGTGCCATATGTGGAAAAAACACAGTGCCACGCCGAACCGAAGGGAAAACTCCGAAATCGATACGTGGTATTGATATTGCCTCCTTATCGGTGGAGAAGGAGGGAGGATGGGAATGAGTCCTGTTGGCTACTAATCGGAGCTGCCTCATCGATAAGGCAAATCAACACTCGATAAGCGTCCTGGGATATGGCCATACCTATTCTTATCGCAGCCAGGAGCTACGTAAATGTATGAGTGTATCCGTTATAGGTTTATCTGCAGTGGAAAAACAATGTGTTTTTTTTTTAAAGGGAAAGGAACTTCGGCCTTAGATTTGAAATTATGATTTTAATGTTATAGGGTTAACCTGATGATAGTGATAGTTTTAAATAAATGTGTTTGAAATTATTACTGTACAAATTAATTAAAAATGTTATATTAAGAATAAACATTCAATATTATTTAGATTTATTTATTATAAATATTGATGAAAACATAAATTATATAATTATTAAAAAAAAAAAAAAAATTATCATTTGTATTCTATAACAGAAATAAATATTGAATAATGTTAAAAGTTAATTTAAACCAAAGTAGTAAGAAACTTAAAAGTGGATTTCTTACTCTAAATTCTATAATTATTATAGCAATCTTCAAATAATAAGTCTATTTTCCCCAGTGTTCAAGGCCTCAAGATTTCTGTACCTGCACATCCTGCTAAACTCGATTCACTATCAGTCACACGATAAAATCATAAAAAAATAAATAAATATTGGACATTATCGTTAAATATTTGAATTGATAAATGGACGTAGGTCCTAAAAAGGAACGTCGGAATTACTGCCCCACAATCAGTCCGTTTTTCTGGGGGCGTTGACCAGGGCTCCGTGCCCGAGGCCTCTTATCAGCGGCGGGGAGGCGAAAACCGAGAGCCGCCAGTCTGGGACATTGTCCGGCGATGACTTTAAAATCCTCCCGGACCATCGAGGGGCGGAAGACCCGCAGAGGCTTATCACAAGACCAGGCGGCAAGCGTAAATAATACAATGCAGAAGAGGGCAGAGGCAGAGGGGAATGCCGGCGAAGGGGAGAGAAGGAGGCAGAGTTTTCCTCGGCCACGGGAAAAGCAGGAGAGCAACGTGCGATAGGCCAAGGGGCAAATGAGCTGAAGGAAATCACAAAAGAAAAACAAGCATTTGCGGCTGGCAAAGTCCATTCGCCTTGCCACGGAATGTCAGTACCAGGAGTTAAGAGTATTTGAAGAAATTTCTAACTTAAAATTAAATATATTATATTTATTTCGGTTTTAAGAAATAAACCTAAGTATTTTTTCTGATCATTTTTGTATTTATTATTGAAAGAAAAGATTAAAATGGATTGAATTTTCTTAAATTCTGACCAACTAAAAGTATGTAAAGCAATATGCGAACAGGATAATTTTTTTCTGCGAGTGTACAGTGGTGCTGGTTGTCTAGGAAAATGGTACTGCTGAAGTGGACAAGTGATAAAGCAAGAAGAAGGCAGAAGAGCGCCGCGTAGAATCCATTAGCAGTCGCTTGGAACAGAATGGAGGAAAACTCCCGATGGGTGGGGAAATGGGGAAATAGGAAAATGTGTAAATGAGGGAAGGGGGGAAAGGGGGAGGGGATTGCCGGAGAAGGCGGCAAAAAGTGCATGTGAATGGGAATGGAAATGGGTGCATGAGGAGTCCGCCAAGTGGCAACCAAGTGCATCCCGACTCCTCTTTCTCGTCTCTACCTCTTGCTTTCCTCGCGTTTTCTTCTGGGGAAAGGGTTCAATGCTCGATTTCCTCTATCTGCTGTAGTTGCCATGGGAAAGCCGCTTTTCGTGAGATCTCTCAATGAATGCCTCTCAGCAGGATCAACCCCCAATTACGTTTGATTAAAAACTTGAGCAAGCTGTTGTGTTATTTGTTAATTCTGCGGGTAAAAAGGATCCCTAGGCTTGATTGCCTTAATTGAGGTCGATGGCAAATTAAATTCAAGTAGTTCCGCCACCGTAAAATGAAAGTAATCACAGGGTAACACGCGTCCGGCCGCATGTCGGAATCTGGAAATTATGCAGGATCGCGGATGCTACCGATTCGGGGTCGAGGAGGAGTCCATGAGGGCAGGATCAATACACTACACTTCAATGTCCGGAAGTTTAGTTTCCAAACTAAAATGGTGAGATATAATAATATAAATAAATATGGTCAATAAATAAAAAAAATATATTAACATTTTTAGAACGGTGCGATTCGCCCACAGTGAACAACAAAAATTAACTTTCAAGTTTATTACGGTTGACCTATTTGGTTTCGAATGCCACTCTCACCGCTCTCTTAACTACCCCGAGTAACCCGAAAAATGGCTCATCAATTTGTTTATCTAATTATAAACAGCCATCGAGTTGAAATGATCCTCGACCGGAGTTCAATGATCCCAAGCAAGAAAAAACCTGAAAAGGGAAAGAACAAAGAAAACGGCTAACAATGACTCGGTAGACAAAGGAAAAGATGATGGGAAAAAGGCCTGAGATAGGGTACATTATGCCACACTGAGTGATAGGGCAGAAAGTCAATGAATGCAGTGAGGCTGATGAGGCCAAAAAGGACGCTCGCCACTCACGTGGACCGAATGCTGATCCTCGAGATGTGCGTGCTGCGATATACGCGTGTGTTCCAGGAATAGCAAACAGGACACGCCCACGCCTACGCCCTTTTAAAGGAATATGATCCCGCAGGAATCTCAATCTGGCCTCTAGTTGGTGTTGAGTAATTTGTGCGCTGCTGAGATAAAAATCTGTTAAGCGGTTACCAAACATAAACATTGTTCAGGGGTTGAAAAGATTAGTTTGGCACTCAGAGAAAAAGGGAGGGGTGTGAAGGAGAATTTTGTAAAAGTCAGAAATCAATCAGTTGGGAAATCATTTTTCGAATAACCTATTAAAATATTTAAAAAATAATTTTCAAAGGGCTCTTGTGACAGAGCACGATCGATAGCAATACTTTTTCAAAAAAGCAGTAGCTTTATATATTTTTGAAACATAAAATAGATTTTTTGAGTGTCGACTTTGCTTAGCGCGGGGGTGTGTGATCGGTAGCTCCTTCTGGTCGAATGCAGGCGGTCTATTTTTGGTTGCCGAATCGGGGCACTTAAGGCTTCATGTGGGTCCTTCCCGGGGGTGGTGATTGCTGGGTCAACTGCCCCTGTTTTGGGGGTAAGTTCGTTTTGGCTATTTGTGTACTCCTGCATTGCGTTGCAGGGGTTTGTCAATCTTCATTACGAGTTCCTTACATCGCCCGCAGATTGCAGGCAGCTCCTTGTTCCAAGGACAATTGATTGAAAGTTCCCACATGAGCAGCAAAAAAACAATTAAGCGGTCCCCAGCCATCACTTATCTTTTGATGCTCGGGAACTTTGTGCGCCTAATGAAGCGTAAGTGATAAATTGATTGTTCGGGATTTAAGGAGGGAACGAGCATTTTCTCCCTTATTTTCAATTAATTAACCATTAGGATGCCAATCACACAATCTTGCCTTAAAATAGAAAAAAACTCCGATATTTTCCGCCTCTATTTTTATGCAAAACATTCAGGTAAGGAGTCTGCTCTTTAGGAGCGAATTCCTGTTCCTTTGTCTATCCACAAATTGCCGACAGTTACAGATACAAATACAGATACACACACATGCAGCACATACAGCAAGGCAAATTGCATTTTTATCTGTTTTCTATTTTTACTTGGAAAATGCCAGCATCGCGACCAATGCAGCTGAGCGCGCGGAGGATTATAAGACCCATCATCGACGACGCCGCTTCCTTCCTGCCGCTGCCGCCCAAATAGCTGTAATAATAAAGCCGATCCCTCTCCAGCCCCTGCTTGCAGTAGGATGCGACAAGAAAAGCAGGAAAAACTCCTTGGCCGCTCACACAGATACACACCGCAGGCAGGCGCACAGTTGTCGTTGTCCTATCCCAAGAGTGGAGATCGTCTCCCCAGACTTCCCAAGACAGTGCTGTTGGGTTGGACGTTTTCCCGCCGTCTGTCTTTTTTGGATCCGAAATAAACATGGGCAAATAAATAAATCCCTTAATAAACAAAGAATTTTATTGATACAAATGTAATCAAATCAAATCTTATCGGATTTATTTTATTCAATGTCGAATCTGCATAATTGATATATACTTCTGATTTCTTGTATATTTTTGATTGGCTATTCTATTTATCCTTTCAGGAAGCGGGCTGCTGGCATCTCTAGCGCCTGCTCCTCTGTTTGAGGAGTTGCCTGGCCGAGTTCAATGAACCACCGTCACCTCTTGGGGCAGAGCATTGCCTATGCCTCCGCAGAGGCATGTCGACTGAGACTGCAGCTGCGACGGAGGCAGTGCCACACAATCCTTTTTCTTTGGACTTTTCTCGTTGCACCCTTCACTTGATCTCGGGTGATCTCTGCGTCTGCCTCTTCGCCTAGTTGGATGTGGAATGTGGTCGTGGTTGCTTTATGTTGCAGTTGCGCCCAAAGGAGCCACGCAGGAGTTCTCAAGGGTTTCAGTGCGATTCGGATCGGCTTTAGCTGGGGGCTTGGGATTTCACTTCGTGTGGGGAAATGTAAACACCGCCGTCATCATAATCGCTATCAGCCTCCCAAGGCTGCTTGTCTTGGTTTCATTTGGGGCAGGGGTATGTATCCCTTTCGCTCCTCTTTTTTTCATCGGAATCCTCCGCTTGTTTACTCAAATGTATATTTGATCTTCAGCTGGGGTAATTTCTTCTTCTCTGCGCCTTTTGACTTTTCGCTGGATTTCGAATATGAAGTGCACTTGTGTTTATCTATAAAGGATTTTTCAAGGAATCACCCAGGGTCAGCCAGCATTTTTTGCTGATCCCATGGCATTTCTTGGCACGGGGGGATCATATTTTCATGCGGTACAGTTGGGTACCGAGTACCGAGGAGACGAACGGGTTTGGGATTTGATGACCGTGTATTATTGTTGTTATTATTATTATATTTCACTTATTTAATATTATATAAATAATTATTTTTGTAACGTTCTATTATATCTAATTATTCATTCCGGAATCAATTATTGATGAAATAAATATGTAGAAATAAACTATATTGTTTAAAAGAAAAGTCGTTTTTGTAAAATAAAACGAACAATTTTGCAGAAGGTAAATTTGTATTATCTGTTTGTATGCTTACATTAATGGCTAACTTATTGTATAATTTTTTTTTGGATTTTATATAATGGGTACCGTACTAGGTATTTGATGACATTTTGTGTTTCCTTAATGAAAAACTATTAAAGCTTATAAAAGTTTCTGTACCCAAATTTCAATACATCAATCACAGAGTTCTCCTTGAAGCAACACCCTTTCTGTGAAGGAGCCAAAGCACCCCAAGTACAGTCACCACAAAGGGTGGCTCGAAAGGATCGGCCAGGGTCCACTCCACACATACGAACAAGAGTCATTGGATGGAAGGAGAACAAACAAATCACCAAACCGAGGGGAATAGCTGGGTGGAGATTTTCTGGGGACTCGAGTCCTCCATCCTACACACACGTACGATTGGCGATTATTCATGACTTTATGGATTGGGTAGCAGGACATTAAAATTGCTTTTACGCCAACTCATCGGGCCAGAGGATCAAACTGGTTCTCGGGCGCTTTGTATGCCTCTCACAGTCGTCGGATTCAGATTCAGTTTGGGATTCAGTCCTCACTGAAAAGTCAACAGTCCTCAGTCCTCAGCCGCTCCTTGGAAGTTGGAATCTGGTGAAACCAGTTTGCTCCGCTGCGGTCTTGTACTCCTCTACCTGTTGAACCTCACGGATCCCACGAAAAAAGGGATACATCGCATCTGAGAGATATGTTTATCCAGTCCGCCTTTGTATGAGTATTTGTGTATCTTGCCTTTTGACGCAATCGCAATCCTTTCGTCCTCGCCACCATCGCTTCTTCGCTTCTTTCAGCTCGTTGCTTGTGTCGTTTTGAAATGGGGTTCCATTTTTGATTCTTCGTTTTTTTTTTGGAGTTTTGGTTTGTTTTCCTTGGGATTTTTGTGTTGTCTTTACTTTCAGTCTTGCGTACAGTTCCGAAGGTTGGCAGGGAGTGGAAGCCTGGAGGCTCCGAATCGGCCAGAAATTGGAGCAATGATGTCGACTAATTGACTGACGGGAGTTATTTCTTAAGCCAGTGGCAGTGGCACTTTGGAAAAACATTGTGTATGAAAAACATTTAAAATCAACGAAACGATACAAAAATCAACCGTCTATAACCAAATTTGGTTCATAATCAATATAAAAACTGAATCTGAAAATTAAATTATAGAAACTGACTCAGAATTGTCGCTTTCTGCATTTGTTGAAGATAGCGGTATAACAATTGCCAGAAAATGTAATTATATAGGGTATGTTTTAAACTTTAAGTGATCTGCACTTTATCCAACGTGTGTTTTCCAAGGGTTGGCAGAGATCCCTAACTTTTTGCCATCTTAAGTTCTGCAATCTGCATGTTAGTTGCCCTCCCATTCTCATAACGAAGGAATTTGTCAACTCTCTTTGTGGATGGCGACTCCGTGCTGTGAATAATAAGTTGAATGAGACTTCTTCACTTCATAACGCGCAAAAAAAGTTCCTCTTTTTGTGAAGTAGGTCTGGGGATGGGAAGGGGTTTTGGTTTTTGGTCTGGGTCTTGTGCTGCAACTGGGACTGGAGCTTGGTCCATTCTTGACTGGCCCATCTCAACCTCCCAAGTGACGACGGAGAAAGGCACTTAAACTGCACTCTTCTTTCTTTCTTTCCTCATTTTTTGCAGGCCTGTGTCTTCGTTGGCCTTTGTATTGTTACGGGAAAATTGTGTGCATGCGCAAATGCGATCAAGAGCAAGAAGTGGAGGGCAGGGAAAATGCCCGCAACCACAGCAGGAAAAACAGAGCAAAAGGTTGCGCGGAAATGTAGAAAAAATATTGTGTGAAAAGTCGGTCCGGATGGGTGGATAGGTGGATGGCTGGTGGTCGGCCCAAGAGTTGAACGCCCGACTCGTTCCAGAGGAGGTGACGTTCGGTTAATGAAGGGTTTGGCGCGGTCGTCGTATTCCCTGCCCTTGTATTTTCCAGCTCCTCTGTTTTTGGTAAGTGGGAAGCCGAAGCCGAAGCCAAAGCCTCACCTGTCGGCGGGCCAAGTTCTCAGGATCGCCGCCTGGGAAAGCACTTAAATGGCTATTCATGCTCGGCTTAGCTTTTCCTCTGGCCAAGGAAATTGTCTCTGCCGCCCGATCTGCCCGTTGCGGTTACCGCGGGCCTCTCAGTTTGGCTGCAGGAAGCTGTGGCAACCGCAATCTTGGCCTGGCCCGTATACGTAATTCGCCCGACCAAGAAGGAACTCGCGCTCAAACCACATTTGCGAGTGGGTCTAGGCAATGAATGTCAGGCATCTGTTGCTGTTGCAAATTGCTCAAGGAAACGCACGAGTGCCGCAGGAGAGAGTTGGCAGCACCATCGACACCACTAGCCACATCCCACAGAGAAAAAAACATAATCCCAAATTAATGGCAAGCTCGTCAGGGCGTTAGAATTACTAAACAAGAGTATTTTCACATTGAAATCAATTCACAGAATATTGCACAGAATAAAACAACTATTTAGTTTTAGTAATGAGTAATAAGACAAAAGAAATGGTGCACGCAGACAGGTTAAGGAAAGCTATGAATTGGTGGCCCATTGCCTTGAGAAATCGGGTAATTTTAAATTAAGTCTAAAGCTTGGATTCCAAGTTCAATGAGGGTCTTACTGAAAAAACACGTAACCTAAGATCCACTATGAGGGTATTTTCTCTCTGTGCAGCGAAAGTTGCTCTCTTTTGGTTCATTCAACCCGACAGACACGAGAGCCTTTCAGCTGGGGATTGCTTTGGCTAGCGCTGCATAGATGGATGAATGGCTGAATGACTGGATGGCTGGATGTGTAGATAGACGGATGGTTCTGTTTAGTGGCTCGGTTTCTAGCTGCTTGGCTGCCTTCAGTGGGCAGAGCAGTCACTACTGAAAGTGCAGCCAAACTGCAACTGCAACTGGGAGGTAGAGTACGATATGACCACACCACATGCAAGCAGAACCAGAGGACTTGGGTATACCAGTGGCCCCCTGTTTTGGCCTCGAATTGCCAAAGCCGAAAGCATGTTTTACAAATGGATTTCATGTTCAGTGCGTTATGTTTCTCGGAAAGGATTTCTTGTCATGGCCATGTCTGGTGGTCGTCGATCGGTTGACTTGGCTGGCTGCTTGCGAAATTAACTAAAATGAAATGAAATGCGACAAAGGCCGTACACATGGGGCATTCAAATGGCCAAAGAGTCGTTGACACGCCGCTTAAAGAGCATTTCATCTGCGGGCGGAAAAGGGCTGGAGATCTCTGGTCTTCTTCGGAGAAAACAAACACACTTTCAGGTCCTGCCAGTCCGCCCTGGTGGTCAGTCTGTAATCTGCCTCATATCCAGGTCAAATGCATGTCAAAGTCATTAAAATGAAACGAAGCCGAGTATCTCGACTCCTGAATCTTAAGGCATCTTTCTGGCTTTCGGGAAAGGGCCGCGGGAACGGAACACAAGGAGTGCGTAATAAAATGCAATCAAAAATGAAAGAAACAATCGTTTTATGGCTTTCCCACAAAAAATTCGTCCAGAAAATGTTTTATGTATTAGGAAACTGCGAAGGGTTAATGACTAAAGGTCTTTTACGGAGTCGCTGCTGGTCGAATATTTCAAAGGAAATGTTATAAGAAGTGATCTGAAGATAAACGAATTGGGCGAGGGATTGAGCCCAAAATGTACCCCAAGAACAAGTAAAACAAACTCACATTTATTCCACGATTAAAACTATTCTATTTGATTATAAGTACACGAAATTATATTTTTTGAAGGTGCTGAAATATAGGGCCTCGAAACGCTCTGTATGCTAATTAAAGAGAGCGGCAATCGAAAATTCAACTCCCGTTCCGAAGGATTGATCGCTTCAGCCCGTCGGATGACATATTATTTAGCAAATTGAAAACTTTTTCCGTTGGCCATTCGCACGTTACAATTACCTCTTTCACCGCGAGTCCCCGATCCGCCCCTGTCTTTTTTGCACCCTCTAAGCCCCCGAAGCGGAGCGAAAGGGATCGCGATTTTTGTTGTTTCCATCTTGAGTCGCTTTTTTTCTGGGTTGGGCCCACTGCACACACATTGGAATGCAAATCACAAGGGGGAATGGGGAAGGCTATAAAAGTATCCTCTGATACATACACTCACTCGCAGCGAGAGAACCGCCAGAGAATAAATAACTTCGTTGAGATCCCCCTTCGCGGCATTCGCCAGTGGATACACACGGCTGACTTTGACAGCGATCCTCGAGGTCTGCACTCCGATTCCATCCCATCCCATTCCATCTCATCCCAGTCGAAGGCAGTACCCTGCACCCTGTGGCGGACCAATTGTGCCAAGGCGGCACGTCCTCGCCTGGGTAGATGTATACAGTGTGCTCCCTGCTGAACTCTTTGTACGCCCGGTTCCCGATTCCTTCATGCAAGTGCTTGAGATTTCATATATGCATGCTACGGTCTTTTGCACTGAGCAAAAATATCACCAAAAATGTATCATATCATCAGTTCTTTTTACACTTGTAATGCCTATATTAATAACTTTATATAACTTAAATTCTGATTCAATATAATATTATTATATATATTTTAATATATTTCGATCAAATGTTTTCGATTGTTACATTGGTTAATCCAAATAATATTTCCGGAGGTATTGTTTGTTCCCTTTTTGAATTTCACTCTGAACGGCCAATATATTTATTAATCCTTTATATTTTGTACGGTATGGTATTTCCACATTGGAAACCCATTACTTTTTTTCATAGTGCACGCACACCCACCCCACTCCTTGAAGCTCCCTCAAGTCGGCGAATCCCCGGCTGAGTAGCTTAAAGTGGCGCAACAGATAATGAAAGTCAACGTCTGTGCAAGGGTACAGGATACGATGTTTGCTCGTCTCCCCGCCTCCTTCTCCCTGGTGCTCGGATCTTCGGGTTTCTTTTTGGTCTCTGCGTTTTCTTTGCCGCTGGTAAATATAGGAGTTTCGGGGGGCAAAGATACGAGAACCGGACAAAGAGCTGGCTTTGTGCGCGGTGCCCCCGGGGGTTGGCGGGGCGGTGCGGGGATGGTGGACTCATCTTCGTGCCTCGCTGTAATTTCCTACGATCTGCTCTGTTTTCCCATTGGCTCGTAATTACATCCAAGTCCTGCCAGAGTACAGTCGCTGCTCAAACATTACCCCGCCGTTCGACTTTAGTTATTTGCTTGTAGTCCCCAGTCCGACGGCCAGGTGTTTGTGTCAACGTCCACGTCTATTTGAAGAGGATCGAGGATTTTTGAGGACGGAGCGCAAGCTCGAGATCTCGAAAAAGATCAAATTGTATCTAAATACGTCTGCGATTGATCCTGGCTGCAGGGCAAAGGATGGAATCGAAACGTGGGAAGAATGGAGTAACAAAAAATTGTTCCCCCTTAACAAGGGAATGATTTGACTTTATGTACATGCCCGTGTGAAAGAGTTACGTTCCGCAGGATAACGAAGAATCGGAGTCAAGGGCCCTTAAGTCGGGAGCCAGGCGAAGAAATCAAAATAAAAATTTAATTTCGAATCGGTTCCCCTTGTGGAACCCTTCTTCTCTTTAACTTCGAGCCACAGTTCATGGGAAATATTTCTCGATTAACCCGAAACCAGTTGAACGAGCCCTGTGATTGCAGGCTGAGTTTTCGAGGGAGGGTGAAAGTGGCTCGCTTGGCCGGCCAACTTGTTGGCTGTCCTCGATTAGGGTCAGGATAATAGCCAGGATCCCGGGCAGCCAACAGCCACAGGTGCAAGGTCCTGCGAGACGGGGGTTGCGGCCAAGGAGCGTGAAAGTTATGCAACTTTCTGTGGGAAGCAGCTCACCAGGCAACCGATTCGGCGTTTCATGGTAATTTTACGGATCTCATGGTCCTGGCTACCGGGGACACGCAACCTACTTGGTTCACACGGGGTTCAGCGCTTGTCCAAAGTGCCCTGTCACATCCGATCCCAGAGGCACTGCGATGGAGAGGGGCGCAGAGCGGGATGGCGACATTTCCGGATTTGAGATCCCAAAAAGGGCCAGCTTTACAGCAGCAAGAGTGTCATTAGGCAAGATACACTCTGAGAAGAAATAGACGGGTCTAACTTAAAATAACAAGTTTTCAAAATACTTTAACACAAATATGTTTGGTTGATACTGTTTCTTAATATGAACACTACTTATCATGGTTATCACGAGGATAATAAAAAATATATTTGGGTTTTGGAATGTTAAACCCTATTTTTCTAAGTGCAATCGAATGGCATTAGAAGCTGTCGACGATTGCTGTTGATTGTTGTTTGTGTGCGGAAGTTCCCACCAGACGGTGATTATGACGCAACACAATTTTTGGGACAGTTGCAGGTGATTGGAACTGAAAGTTGCTCCGCAGATTTGTACGCTTCTGAGCTTGGGATGACGTTCGCATGGGACGCTAATTAAAAAGGAATTTCTTGGCTTCTTGTCTCGGTTTTTTTTTGGCTTACAAGCCAGCAACGGCAATTAGAAATGGGGGGAAGGGGCAGACAATCAGGAGAGTGCTAATTTAGTAGTCACAAGTCAGTCGGCAGCGAAGACAGCCTAGAACGTATCTTATGGAACCGGTTGCCAGGGGTCCTCAGAGACAAGCTAAGATTGGGATGTTCGAGCATATATCTGCTGCCACACCCTTTTTCTCCCCTCGCTAACGGTGCAAAGGTGTGAAATTGTTGTTGCTCTTGATTGGATATCTGTGTTGGATCAGGTGGCACTGCGGCGATCGCAGCTTGACGTCGTGAGCTCACAATTGATCCTCCCCAAGCCAGAAATCAACGGTCACAAACTCAGAGTAGATCCCTGGCTAGCACTCGGGCTATGTCGATAATCTAGAAATCTTTTGTCCGCCAGCTGTATTGACTGGATTTTCCTGGGGAAAAGCTATTTGAACGATGTGATCCCTTCTATCCAGTCATCATCAGGTGGTAGCTGCCTTTTTATATTTTTCAGACATTCTTTTATGTTTGCTTTTCTTATGTGTAAAAAGTCATTTTTCCTGTACATAAATTAATGGGGGAAACATTGTATGCTCGCGTAAAGGGATCCTCGGGGACTTTATCTTTATAATAGAAATATATCCCATGTATATACGTAAGAACTTATCGCACGGCATAATCATATAGTTTTTATCTTTTTGAAGGTCATCTTTATGTACTAAAATATTATCACCGAAGCCCTATGCTCAGACCATTACAACTTAAATCATTTAATAACTGCTTCCCATTAAAAGTTATCGTTTTAGATATATAATTATTGAGTTAATGTCATTTTCTGAGATGTGCTATTGAATAGTAGTAGTAGTAGTAGGAATCCCACTCTAATCCATCGCTCATTTCCAGGGACTTTTTTATAAGCCCCACATGCTGAAGAGCTGACAAACTTTGAGCTGGCAAACAAGCATTAATATTCCTCAAAATGGAATAAGGGAATCCTAAACTAATTTACAACACGTGTAATCGCCCGGAGGTCGCTGACCGAGCGAGTTCTCATTCTCTGGCCATTCTCGTTCCTGTTCCAGGCCAAAGGCAAACATCTTTTCTAACCGCCTAGATTGACAATCGAGATTGAAACGCACACATCTCCAGATGCGGAGACACACAGATACGAAACGTATCTGTGGATATAAAAAGCAGCGGAGCGTAAAAGGTAAGGAATCGCTGCCTAACAGCTAAAGAGCCGAAGAGAATGAGAGGAGGAAAGGAGCCTACGGACAAATAGAAGCACTAAACCCAGTAAAACGAAGACCAGAGAATGGAATTGTAAACAGCAATAAGTACAGAAAAATGGACGGGGGGTTCGCGGGGGTTTCGGCTAGGGATCGGAATAGGGTATCGTCATAAATAATATTGTTTACACAAATGGTTCACGGCGATGAGCAGCGACTCCTGTGCGATGGCCGAAACGAAGGCCCCATCCGCTACGTCTTTTGGGCCTTTATTTTGGGTCAACGGATCCGTTTCGATATGATCCTAAGCACCCCAGCTAAAAATAGACGCGATGGGCTCAAATCGTCATGTTTACGAGAAAAGTACTAAACACAAAAAGAGGAACCTAAACTCCAGCTAACGCACACGAACTGTAAAAACTTATCCATTTTTTTCACATACATTACTTATTAAAATTCAAGACAATAAATAATACAAAATCAAAATTGTATCCAAAATATATAAGATTTGACTCACAGAAATTGTTTTCAAATATTTTCTTTTATAATTTTAACACCAAGTCATAGTTTTTATGATAGCTGCAGGGCTTCAATAGAATCGATTTTAGTAATAAGTATAAATATCTAATAAATATTACTATGATCTTAAAAATGTCTAATGTTACTGTACACAATAAACTAATACAAAAAATAAATATTTAGTTCACTTTTACTTAAATTTTTTTTGTTTCTGGTCAGGAAAGCTGCACCTTATTTTGTATTGCAACAGGTGGGGATTTCATGTTGTTCCTAGATACAAATGTACTCAAAAGTATATGAATACCGATTTTGGAGACTGTAGACATGAGGCGAGTGCGTGCCTTCAAGGGGTGCTGGGCAGAAGGGGAAAAAGGGGGGCAGGCGCTGTGAAGGGGAGCAGGCTTAAAGCCAAAACAACAACAGGTAGAAATCAAATAGAAAACGGAATAGACAAAGAGACAAGGCGAACGAAGGAAATAGCGGAGCAGCGCAGCGACAGCGCGTCGGCAGCATAACGACCAGCAGGCACTCACATAGATACACACACACTCGAGCCTAGACAGGCGCTCACAGATACAGGCACACATGAACACTTGGAGAGCTCGGTTTGTCTATGTGCCAAGGCATTTCGAGTTTCATTTTATGTTTTGACCCCTTTTAAGTTCAAGAACCCTTTTCCTCACAACATCACAACCACACATGCGCAGGGCCCTCTTTCTCTCTTGCTCTCCAGCGCCAACTGAGAGATCATTGGAGAGTTTGGGCTCGGCTCCACTCTCACCAATACCAGGAAACACCCCTGAGAGAACCAGAGAGCAACTTTCCAAGCGAAAAGCTTAGCTCAGTGGAGACTTGGAGAGCAGGGATTGTTATTGTTTTGAGGTGGGATTTCTGTTTTTTTTTTGTTTTTCTTGGACGCAACAAGTGTATTTCGACTTTTGATTTATGCCTGCGGGTTCGAATTCCGCTCTCAAAACCGAGCGGTCTGCTCTGCACTGAACGGAATTATTAATTGATTGATGAACACTAATTATGTTAATTGGTTAATGAAATGCAATGTGTCAAGCGCCGAGCTAGTGGCTAAATTGTGACGAGCGAATCGGAGCTCTTCCGTCCTTTCCTCGCCAGAAAAAAAGCTTTACACCACAGCCGAACACCGCTAAAACAAATTTGTTTAAAGACTATTTTATACTTAACGAAATGAAAAAATATTTATATTCATAGTTGCATTACAAAGTAATTGGTAACTAAGAAATCTAATAATTACAAAATGGGTTTCAATATTATTTGAGGTCGTCAAGTTGCTAATAACTCATTAAAGTTGCCCTGACCTCAACAGAATAAATTTTGTTAAATAATTATATTTGTGGAAAATAGAACTGATATGAAAGCTGTATGGAGAATGTCGCCATACAAATGGTAAATTATTAAATAATAAATTGTACATTCATTACACAGGTGTATGTACATGTTAGGTATATGGAAGTTTGACTGTACTCCGCTTTTTTTCTCTTTGCAGGTATTGCAGTTAGTTGTGAGTCACTAAGGAGAAAAAGCTGTTTCGAGCAAGTGCTTTCGGGGAAAGCGATCGCACTGGGCGTTGTCTGTGCCTGCTGATGTCATTGCAATCGGGATATCTAGGGGCCCATCTCCGAGTATCGCTATCTTTGTATTTATTACAAATAAACAGTTACATCCTCCGCGCACAAACTGAAAGATACCAGGCACCAACAGCTGTCGAAAAAGCCGTTCATGGTCATTGTGCCATAAATGGCAAACGAAACGAAATTGAAATTAAGCAAATGAGTGGGAAACCAGACGCTAAAGCGACCAAGGAGAAGAACATCGGGGCAGCAGCAACATCAATAGCACAGCAGCAATAGCCACTTCGGAAAGCAAGTTGGTAGAGTCGAGGTCCAAAAGCCGAATCAAAATCCGAATATACCAGACGAAGGCGGATGCGCACCTAGAAGCCAAATGAGGAACTCTAGCGGATGCTGTGCCTCTTTAACTGGGACAAAATCAAAGCAACTTCAACGGCAACGTTGATAAGCAGTTCACACTGGAAACAAATATTTTTAGGTAATTTGGATTTTAAATTAAAATTAAAAGGTAAATTTACAAGCAAACTTTATCTTCTTTTTCCATCCAAGTTTTAAATAATATTTATGAATACAACATTTGTTGGTTGACAATAGGACATTGCAAGATTTTCTGATTTCAATTTTGAAAGAGTTAGTTAGCTTAGAAATTATATTTTGTTTTGCAGTGCAGAGGCCGCAATAACCATGACTTAACCACATTGGGTTGGCAGTTAGTGTTGGCCCACATGTCCCACGCTTCCATTTTCATTCTCACACAGACGCACGTATTTAAATCCAAGCGGCTAACGGTAACTTTACGCAATCCCAAGACAAGAATGCAGCGGAAAGGAGAGAAATCCGAGAGATACGATGTAAGAGCGGCGGAGAAAGGGTTTTCTTTCAAATCAGCGGGTATCATAAAAATAAATAAAAATGCGCGACGCTTTTAACATAAAGAGAAAGAAACAAAATAAAAGGGGGAGTGTAAAGAAGTGGTTTCCGAGGGAGGAGCGGGACCAGGCGACGCATGTAAATTGCTGGCCATGTAAAGTTTACTTTCCACTTTTGGACGGAGCGTCAGGTGCGACGCCTGCCAAACGGATTCGGGTTTTGGGCGTGTGCCCATTTGTCGGAACCCCCATACCACCCATCCACCTTGTTACATAGCGCTGTATATGTACATAAAGCCCATTGCCTTGCCTGCAACAGGTTCGTAAATAACCATCAAGTTGCGGGCGTAGCTCTGGGCCAAAGTCCTAAACGCGTCTCAGGTTTCAGGGCACCGATCCACACGCCCACACTGAGAGAAAATCACAGGATTTATCAAATTAAACATTTTTTAAAATGGAAAAAATTGTTAAATAGGGTTAAGTTTATGGGTCTTATAAAATATATTTACGAAGGTTATAATACAATAATGTTAACAGGAATCTTTTTAATCTAAATACAAATTCATAAAATTGTAAAGAGTTTTTCTTGGCCATTAGTTCTTATTTTCTAGATTATAACATTTTGGTCAGTGTTTTAACAGGTTATGGCCTTAAAAAGAAAATAATACAACAGCCGCCAAAATAACCCAAGAAAGCCGATCGTCCAAGTCGGGCTCAAAAATCCAGACTCGCTGCTTCACCGCCAGTCGTACGCATTTGAAGCGTTTTTACTGTTTACTGTTACGACTCTCGAAAGCGAAGATCGCTGCTCCTCACTTCCCACTTCCCACTGCCGAATGCCCACCACTCTCCTCTTCTCTGCTCCCAGTTCAACGACCGAAAAACGGACGGACCCTCCGTACCCCCACCTACCCATTTCGGGGGCCCCTTCTTCGGCGCGGTTCTTCCTGACTGCCTTGCCTTTTCTTCTGGTTCGCCTGCTGGCTCGTCTAGCTTTCTATTGTCTGATGATTGCCCAAAAAGAAAGAAAGACAAAAACTGCTCGTGGGTTTTAACCCTATGAAATGCTGGGAATGGGAATGGTTAGACCGTCTCTCTCACGCTTCAGCATTCCATAACCAAGATATCGACGATGGTCTCTTCTGCTGCTGAGGATTAATAATGAGTCGATCTCTTGCCGAAAATGTCCAGAGAGCGTTGCGCCGGAGATTCTCGGAGCTAGGGTCCGCCGGTCATTGACTTTCTAATTATGGCCAAGGGATAGAGGCACTGTGCGGGATTCCTATTTTATGATTAATGGTTTTCTTCGCTCCTAACTTTTAGCCATGAATTCACATTGAAAGTCCTCAACACTAAGGAGATCAATTATAAGGTGATCAAGAAAGGCCTCTCAAAAATTAGAACCAGCCTCAGATCGAAATTTTACGTAAAACTAAAGAACATTTTCCAATGCTTTGTTTTTATTAAATAATAATGAACAGTCTTTATAAATCCCTTTTATATTGAAATAGTTTTCAAAAGTTTTTCCTGGAACCCTATAAGAGCAGTCTTACCCAAATTGCCTACACCTTCACTTTTTATTTAAATGTGTAGGTATTTCATATATTACTAATTTTATGGGAACACCGTAATACATAGGAGATCACTAAGTCACTCACTTTAAATCAATCATTTTATGATCCGAAAATCCATTCTGTGAAAATCATACTTCACTTTCAGGCAGCTCATTACCATGCATGCAGTACAGTCTGCCATTAAATCGTCTACCCGGCCAATAAAATCACTTGACAAATTATGCAACAGGTTCGAAAAGCACAACCACCTGGGTGACGAATCATGGGAAAATGTCAACTGCACGAGAGGAATCAAAGGGGCTGAGTTGTGGGTTTCACTGTAACAGGTTCACGCATAGTGCACCGCACAAATCCAGCCGGGGATCGTAAATAAGCCACCGTAACGCCCTTGCCTAGGAGAGCTAATTAAAATTCCATGTGAAAATTGCCATAAAATCTATTTGATTTTTATTTCACCTGAATTACACAGTGCGAAAAGAACAGTTGTCATGCCTGCAAGATCTATAAATCCTTCTTATCATTTCGTTTTTAAGATATTATAATGTGTAGGTCTAACAAACATTAAATACTTATTTAATTTTTCTATTTTATTATATAAGAGATTAGAAATTAATCAAAAACAAATATCTTGTAATAAGTTTAAATTTACGGATCAACTTTTAAAATTAGACACACATCCTTAGTGTTCCTCTTACAAAGGGTGTCCAAAGCTTTCCGTGCGAGATTTTCCATGGTTTAATAGAAATGACATGGGGATCTTTGGGTCTGAAATAGCGAGAGCCCCCCGACTCGAAAACATTGTTGTAATTATTCACCCCGCGCAGTAGTAGTCATGTGAAGGCATTTCCGCTCGGCTTTGTCCCTTCTGCACTTCCGTGTCCCGCACCCAAAAGGAAATGGCCAAACACTCACCCTCGCCGCTGAGGATTGGACCGCTGACCCTTGCGTCCAAGTGCCCGGAAATGAGATGCAAATGTTATGTGGGACTCGGCTCGGATCGGAAGCGATCCTTCGGAGACCACCCCCTCACAGTTGAGTGGGCATGTTCAAGGAGGTGCGCCCATGAGGGTTGCTCATCTGCTTGATATATAGTAAAATAAAATATATGCACGAAGATCCCCAGCAGGAGGGTAAGAAAATTGTCTTGGCCTTCTCCGCGTGCGTTTTCCCCAGCAGCGAAGAGGGGACGTAATGAAAATAATGAAAATCGCACTGCTTGAGTGCGCTTGAAGCGCGTAATTTGGAACCCTAGTTCATGCTTATCGCGTCTTAAATATCTAGGCTGCCATTTAGTGGAAACTATGCAAAGCTGGGATGGTCTAGGTGTAGTCTATAAAACAAAAATTGTTTTTTCTTATTTACAGGTGCCTTTGTTCCTTTTTCCTGGGAACAACTTTCTCGCAGATGCACTATAAGTATGTTTCATAGTTTGGTATTATGGAAAAACGCACCTTAAAATTGGAGGTAATAAAAAAAGCTCATCAAATGATTTCCTTTTTAAAAAACAGCGGCTTGCCGAATAAAAAACTCCTAGACTTTTTTCTCTGTAGACTTCGTCGTAGATTGGAAACTTTGACGGATGTAGGTCAACTGAATCGTAATTGCAAGCACATGTCTTTCTAAGCTCGCAGCTCCCGACTCTCGACCCTATTTCATGTCCGGCTGGATGTCTTGGAATTATGTGATTAAGAGATTTTTAAACAAAACGCAACTGAAGTTGGAGACTGCAAGACTCACCATTTATCATCCTCGCTGCCGGTCGGAGTGTGGATGCAAATGTAACCCCCTGATCCGATCGATCGTCCGCTAGCTAGGCGCGATTCGTCAAAGGCCGGGTTCAGTGAACCATCGGGGAACTGATTGAATTTCCCATCTCCCTGTCTGCGTCCCTCTCTCTCGTTTTTAGGGGGGACGAAGACGAAGGCAAGGCGAAAGCGTAGAATGCCGCAATGTTAATGGCAGCTGGAGGGGAAGAGCTCCCGAGGAGATACAATAAAATGAGCTTGCGACGCGTGTGTCTCGGGAAAAGATCAAAGGGGTTTCCACTTTTGCCAGCAGGCTACTCCGTGGATTTCTCAGTCCTCTTTTCCCGATTGTCAAGTAAAGTCCAAGGCTGATCAACAAGATTTTCAGATTTTTGTCTATAAAGAACATAACTATAGTAATATCTAAATAGTTTCACTTATTTTCCGAAATGAATAGATTTGATTTTCTTAAAAGCTTATGAACTGAATGTTTTACTAATGTCACTCTTTTCCAAACGAATTTCATCAGAGCCCAGTCCCCTTAAGAACTTCCTTTCGGGTGCTTTCTCTTGTGTCTTATTTGATCACCATCCGGCCGTTGGGTTCAACTCCCCTTTCATTCCCTAATATCTGTGGTCCTTGAAGTCAAGTGCTTGTTTCCTTTCCTTTCCCTCTGCTGAGTTCCTTTCTTCTTCGGCTGCAAGACTTCAAGAGGAGACGAAACTGGGACGGAAGAATGGGCAGGAAATATTGAATTAATAATTATGCAGATAGCACTTCTTGATATCCGCATGTTTTTACGATACACTGTTTGCTCCGGGCTGGCACTAATTAGGGCGCGCCACATTTCCTCAAGCGAGTCCACCAGGGGAGAAATATCTTGAAGGTACTCATCCTGACTTCCGAATATCCTAGCAGGCTGCTTTTCACCGTTTTTCCAACCACCCCTGGATGACAACATGTATACAGTCAAACCATCACTTCGCACTAGGCGAACACGAGAAGGAAGAGGAGCCAAAGAAGAGCCGATGCACTGAGATTGCAATGGTGGTGCCATTACCTGGGTGATCGTAACGTCTGTCTGGCGGAGGGTTGCTAGACCATCTAATTATCATTTTTTAACGTTCAGGTGTCGCAGTCAAAGTCGGAGTCAGAGTCATCATCAGGTGTTCGGCCGTTGATGAATACGAGAATTCCTTGTTCGTTTTCTGCGGCTTAAGGATTTTTGAGACGCACGACTGATCTTCCTTTGTGTTCCGGGCTTCGGGGTTCGGTGTCCCCGCTCCTTATAGTTTTTTTGACGCTCCTAATGCATTGTGTTGCCGGTTCTTTTGTGCGATCCCTGAGTGGATGGATGACTGGAATGGATCGCTGGTGTTGGATGGACGGGCTTTGTTTGGTATTGACTTGTAACTTTGCTTCGCTTTTCGAGGGCCATTTAGGGCAGCGCACACTGACAAAAAAGTCGATATTAATTGCAAAGTAAGCCCCTGTGGATGTTATTTATTAAAGGCACTTTCGGAGAACAAGTAATAGGGAATTATTAAGGGATCAGTTAGAATCAGAACTTCAGAGCTTAACAGAAAAATCAAAAAGAGAGCTTACAATTTGGTGGAAAAGGAAAGGCTATTTTTCTAAGTGTATAGCAAAGCAACCCTCCGAATTCGGAGTGTTTGTGCGGCATCCTGTTGCTTGCTGTTGCATGAAACAGGATGCCAACGAGCGTGTAATGCACAGTTACCCCCGATTTCCCACCCCAAGGCCGACCCCTCCGCCCCCGCTAATTGCCCACCATTGAGTGCATTCAACTGTTGCTGTTTGATTTCCAATTTGAATGCTCCGAAGGAAGTGATAATTGGATGGATATTGCTGTTGATTCCTCTTCCTGTTCGGCTGGGAACTAAAGCAATTTAATGAGTTTCAAACAGACATTTCCCTGGGCGAAAACTTGAATTCAAGGTTGCCAAGCCCCTAACAAAAACTTCCAATTGCCGGGTTGCATATGCAGCGAAAAAAAAAAACAAAACAGAAAACTCGAAAAAGACCAAACAAATCAAAATCAATTTGTCAAGCGACACTTGCCACCATAAACAAGAGTGGCCAACAGCAGCACAAAAAGCAACTACAGCAGCAACCGCAACAGCAAATACGGGCTAAAAAAAAGACATTCGAACGGCAATCAGAAATCAAAACAAAAACCGCTAAAATAACATAAAAAAAAGCAACAACGAATAAAATACAAATGAAAAAAGACAAAAAGGCGCGCATGCGCAAAACGGGTTTTCGGCTGGGAGAACAATTGAAGCATTTTTAAGCGGCGAGCGAGGAACGTGTGGATGGATAGAAGGCCCCCACCCATCGATCCCAATCCTCAACCCAATTACTACAGTAGATTTAGGACCACGAGGCGACAGGGCAGCCCATGCACTGTGAAAGCAAATCTTTTATATCCAAAGCCTTATCAGGAACTAAGCTATAACATTCAAAATACATTGTTAAACTTCTTTACTTCAAAATTATAAAAATCATACTTCTTTGGTAGTTCTAGTTTTATAGGTATGACTGGGCCTTTACTCCTTTTTCTTATTTATTGGAATGGCTTACCTCGTTGAAGTCGTTATAAAATTGAGCAACGTTAAAAAGGGGGGAATATTGAATGTCTGTAAGAAAAGTGCAGGTTTTAGGCTACTTTTCTGCACAGCCATTTTTCGAAAATTATAAATAAAATCGACCAAAAATACAAGCGAAGTTGAAAACGCAGATTTTTAGGGACTTAAACTACAATCATTTAGAAGTATTCCACTTTAAAATGAAAAACCAAGTTTAAACCATTTGTATTTGTCAGTGTAAAAAAGAAGCAGGGTGAGCGATAGATCGACAATTGAAACGGACTACCGGCGCTGGACAGGATCCGCTCTCCCCGAAAGGGGAACCGGGTGGCAGGGGGAGTATGTAAATTGGTGGCAGCCGACGCGACAACTTTATTTGTTCAACGGAGCTCTGGTGGCCAACGGAAACGCAACCGTTGGTCTCAAAGCGGAGTAACGAATGGTTGGGGAGTGGTGCACCGTCGGGAATGGGAGTGTGGCAAGTTGATGCACGTCGTCGGCCAATTGAGGTTAAGTAATGCAGTCAAATGCGTGAAAAATGGACAGGGCACAAATAAAAACCACAGCTTGAGGCTGAAGGCACAAGAAACGGTCGAAGAAACTGGGCGGTGTTCCAAGGAGGTAGGAGAAGTCGACCTCAAAAAGGCGACTTACTCGTAGGACTCGATGCATGACGGCGACATAAAACGAATGCACGTCGCCAAACGATGTTGTCACCACCATGTGGTCATCATTATCATCATCGGTGCCGACAGAGACCTGATCCGCGATTAGCATGCAAGCATTCCTGCGATTGAATTTTTTGGGTCACCATTGCAAAAAATGATGTCTGTCTGTGGTTCAGTCGGTGGTGCGTGCTAGCACACTGCAAATATTGTGTTGGCTACAAATGAAGGATAGTTTCTGCAAAAAATTCCACTGTTGTGGAACACAGTATTTGTGTAATTTAAATTTGAAGACATGTTACAAATTATCTACAGTTTAGACTTTTACTCGACAGCTTCATCCCAAAGTATTTTAATAAGAAAGTATTTTCTAAAGAAAATGTTAATAATTTCGGAATTTGATTTTGTATCATCTAAATAATATACATATGTACCACCACACTCGCAGTTCCCAATTGAACTCTTTGCTGACATTGCGCTTGCCACAGGTGCAGCTGACCCCCAAGAGCAAGTCGAACTTCGATTCAAGCTCGGACTTTGGTATATATAGTATAATTAATTTCGGCTTGCCACCTAGTCTGACACTTGCAGCGGACACCATGACACCATGACACTTGCCCCCAGCGAGCCAAAATAAAGCAGTGGTCCACACCTCCTCCCTTAGATCCTCTTTGGAACACCGGGGCTGAACTCCTCGGGCTCACAAACTGGTTGCCATTGGCAGCGCAAACATTTGCAGTTTGCCGTTTGCTCTTTGCGCGAGGCTAATCCGTTTGGAATTTCAAACACGCCAAAGTGGTGGACCGGCTGTTTTAACTTAGCGAAGCATGCCACGGACACTGGAAAAAATTGCGAATTTACGAATTTGTATTTAACAAGTTTGCAAGGCAGTGAAGGAGGTCAGCACCACAAGCATCCTTATTAGCGTTTTACGCAATCTAGTTCTTCAGTTTTAAAGCTATTCGGATGAAACAATCGAACATTTTTCTCACAGCTGCAAGGTATTAAACTTCAACCTGCCGTACAGAGATTTCTTTGGCTCTGATTGGATGTAGGTCGAATTTTAACTAAGTTACATATATCACTTAGAAAAAATTTCCAGAAAGTAATGAACACCGAACTTATACTTGTTAAAATTGTAAATCTGTTATTTCTGAGCTGATTTAGCATAAAGATAAAAGGTCAATTTTGATTGCATACGAACAATAGTTTTTGAAGTGTTTGGTTAAAGCTGCAGCCACAGGCTGCCTAGCCAGGTTACACACTTGGCCTGGCCTGGCTTTGATTTCTGCCCAGCTGAGTGGCTGAATGGCTGGCTGGTGTCTGCTGTTGGCAAAATGTCAAGTGTGTGCTGCCGCGGAAATGAGGCCGTTTGGTAACTAGACTCCGCGGATAGTCGAAGATGAAGTTGCTTCAAGTACTTGCATGAATTGTGACATCTTATTTGGCAGAAGGATTCTTTGAATTTCGTAAATTATTGTGATACTAGTTTTGTTCGTTTATTTCTGTCTTAACACCTTGAATTTCCTTATTTTTTAACTGAAATTCATGAATATTATGTATACGCCACGTAAGCCGCATAACTTACCAAATTTTTCCCAATCTTTAATCTTCATTTAGCTGTTTATAAACAAAAATAATTTCCTTTCGCCAGTCAAGCGTCACACTTTGGATTTGATGAAGGAGCACAAATCTTTCGATCTCCCGAGCACACGCCACGCGAAATAATAATAACAGGCCTCTCGTCATGAATCGGCCGCCCAATCACTTGATCACATGTTATGCAATCCCGAAGAGAGAGAAAAAAAATAATAATAGCCGTATGGCACTTACAGGCGGGTAAAAAATGAATTTTCACGCAACCTGATGGAAGTGAAATAAACCGATGACAAATGCACAGAAAACAAAGTTGAATATGAAATCGGGCGGAAATCGGAAGTGAAATAAACCGATGACAAATGCACAGAAAACAAAGTTGAATATGAAATCGGGCGGAAATCGGAAGTGAAATAAACCGATGACAAATGCACAGAAAACAAAGTTGAATATGAAATCGGGCCTAGGATATTTAATAATACAAGAAATTAAAAGTATTAATTAATATTTGATCAAGTTTTCAAATCCAAATTGTTCTTTAATAATTGTATTTTATCATGCAAAATCACTGCTTTTTCTTTCTGTGTGACCAAAGAGTGCCATTTGCTAGTTTTTCCTGAACAATGAAGGAGATGATGGGCGGGTCGGGTACTGTCTGCGATTCGGCCAGTCAAGACATGCCAGTTCCCCGCCGAAATACCTCCATTCCCGATCCCGAGCACTTGCAATTGCATGCCGAATTCGCCAAGTCAGCGGGGCAACGCCAACCAGTTTTACTTGCGAAAGCAAACAGCTTCCATTTCCATTTCATTCGAGAGTAGACCGCGCTGAAAGTCGTTTCGGGCCAAGCAGCGCAATAATCAAAAGTAAATCCCAGTGCAGCCACGCGAAATGAAGGAGGCCACTTTGGACGATCAGTATGACAACTTTCCGGAGATCAAGAGATCGGAGGTTCAGAAGTTTGTCGACTGGATCCACGCTCAACCGCACATCTCGGATAGATTTTCGGAGGGCGAGGCCCTGCACTTCTTTCACGCCTGCCGCTACAGCATGGAGGTGGCCAAGCAGGTCCTGGACACCAATCTCACGGCCCGCACCCACCTAGATGAGTTCTTCGTCAATCTCGACTGCGAGCGGCCCGAGATTAAGCGCGCCATGAGAACCGTGTGGGTTGCATCCTGACCTCGATTCATATTTGAATTAATCTTTTTTAATTGACAGCTGTTTTAATAACATAACTTTACTTATTTTCAGATCTATTGTTCCTCTGCCAGGTGCCACTCCCGAAGGATATCGAGTGATTCTGGCAAAGCTGGATGACTTGAATACGTCTAATTATAACTTTGCAGATGTTATGAAACTGTGAGTACATGCGAAAATTAGGTCCAACAATGAACCAATATTACAAGCCCAATTGAAACTAGTCTCTATGTGTCTGGTGCAACAATTTATATTTAAAGGAAAACAAATAAAACAAGAAAGGAAAGCTAACTTCGGGCGAAGCCAAAGCTGATCTACCCTTGCAGAATATTCTGTATTGTTCGGCCGAAAATAAAGTCAATAAAAAATCCCAACTTCCTAACTTTAAAAACACCAAAGTTATGGCATTTCCAATCGTTCAGAGTATATAACGTCTCGTTTCGACTTATTTACTACCTGCAATAGAAAGACAACTTTGGGGAAATTTGTAAGCAGATAGCTTTAAAACTGAGGGATGAGTTTGCGTAATTATATATATATTTGCGTAATTATATAATTCATTAAATTAAGTTATCCTACAAGTGGTATATACTCCGATTATTCCTTGATTGTCTGCTAGTGATGGTATCGCCTTATGCCTCCTGCAAACGCTTCCCAATAACACACACACACACAAAACCTGGAATTATATAAAAAAAAATGTACATGTAATGTCTTGATTTTAAGATGGATCCAAGCATCAGCATGGTGTTCAATCAAAAAAAAAGATGGTATCACCCGGATCACCTGATTTTTCGTATTTAATTAATACATTATATAAATAAATTCGTAAATTTTTGACATACCCCTTGTTGACATTTTAAAAGTGCGTTCTGAAGTCCAGTTTGGGGTTACGTTTGCTTCGAAATAACGAAGGATGTCTGATGTCTGAAAATATAGTCGCTGTTTTTGGTAGTCCATGTTGGCCAATCAATCCGACTCATCATAAGGATCGGACGACTATATCCTATAGCTGCCATATAACTGATTGATCGGAAATGCCATAACTTTTGTGTTTGTTAAGTTAGGAAGTTGGGATTTTCTATGGGTTTTATATTTGGCCAATCAATCCGACCTACAAAATTTCATAAGGATCGGCCGTATCGGAAATGCCATAATTTACAGAATATTTTGCAAGGGTATTTTATTTATTTATTAAGAATGAATCAAATGCATAAATTTGGAGAGTATAATAAAGGGTATAGCAACATCGGCTCCGCCGAAGTTATCTTTCCTTTCTTGTTTTTGTAAACATTGTTAGTTACAAAAGAACGGACTATTACGATAGGTCGATCAGACTAAAAAGCTTGCTTGAGAAACATGCGCAAAGAGAAATAGTTATAGAAAATTTGAGATCACATGTTTAACTGAACTTTTATTAATTATTGTCAGTTGAGCGCAATTTTCACGTCATTAGTGGCATAATTATGACAAGGCACACAGAGCACGAGGAGATTGAAGGGCCAAATTGTTTTAAGTGAACAGTGTGCTAGCCCGAACCGAAACCTCAAACTTAATGTAACATAAAGCACGCACGGAACATTTTGCCATTCCGAATACATATATACTCAGATACTTTGCCTTAATTTCCAGGCACTCACAGATCATCAACCACTGTATGTTTATAACGATCGTTATTATCTGCTGTATAATGGCAGACAATTAAGAGATTACAATAAACCAGCTTGACAGACAAGGGTGCAGTTCAGAGGTTGCACTTAGGGAAAAATAGGATCTTTTCTTTTAGTTTTCAAGTTTTTATCAAGTTTTGTGACTTATATTGGAAATAAGATTATATAAAATCTTTACTTTCAGATATTGCATGGTATTCGATTTTTGGATGTATGAAGATGGCATTCAGCCGGGGCATTTGATCGTGATCGATCTGAAAGGTACTTCCTTAGGTCACGTTGCTCGCATAGGCCTTCTGCAAATGAAGAAGTTTCTATTTTATCTGCAGGTAAATAAACAAAATTTGAATTTAATGAAGAATTGTCCCAATCTGATTTTTTTAGGAAGCGGCTGCCATCAGGCTGATAGGCTTTCACTTCATTAATATTGTACCTTTCATGGACAAGATTTTGGCGCTAATGACTCCGTTTATGAAAAAAGAGCTGTCCACTGTACTGCACATGCACAGCGACTTGAACGAATTCTACAAGTTTGTGCCCAAGGAAATGCTTCCAAAGGAATACGACGGTCAAGTGGAGGAGGCAAGATTGGCCAAAGGTGGGTCAAAAGCTTCAATTTATAATAAATCGTGTTAAATAAAAAATATCTTTTATTTTCGCAGAAATTTACTACAAAAAGTTGCTCGATAATCGAGAGGAATTTTTAGAGTTTGAGACGCGTCATCAGGTCAACGAGAAACTGCGACCCGGCAAGGCCAAAAATGCCTCAGACCTTTTCGGCATTGAGGGAAACTTTAAGAAGTTGGACATTGATTGAGCTAATCAGTATATATAAATTGTTGTTGTTTCACAGGTGGTTGATTGCCTAATAAAAGTTTAAAGTTACATTTATAATCAAGATTTTGTCAAAGTAGAGAAGTTTTACCAAATTTCTATTCAAATTACATAGTATTCATTACGACTGCAGAAACTTTCGTTTCCCTTAAAAAGTGTTGCATACTTTTGGGCAACCGATTATAATAGGATCTAAATCTAAACATTACGTAGCATACTTTTGGTCAACCGATCGTAACGCATATAAATATTGCCACCAGGTGTCGCCTCCGGCATTAGCATTTAATATTGCCTACATTTCGGCGCTGCTGGGTTCTAGCAGCAACTTACTGGAACTTCTGTTCGCCTGGTGTTTCAACTCGAGAAATCTCCCAATTTGACCGACAAAATGTGTTACAACCAAACCCAAGCTGATCAAAAATCCGATTTTTAACACTAGGCGACCAGAATTCCTAGAATGTTTAAAAATTTATTTTACACTAAGTCCTACTAGCGTTTATTTTCGCCTGGTGTTTGAAATCGGAAAATATAAATTTTTAACAAATCAAGTATTTTCCATACAAATTGGCAATTCCTGATTTTGATGTACCAGGCGAACAGAAACCCCAAAAAGTGATCAGCAATATGAGCAATTGTCGACCGATCAGCTGTTCTTTTCATAATGACCGCAACACAGCGGAATTCCATTGGAAGGCTACCGTTAGATTCGAAAAAGGTTGGCACGCGCACATCTGCAATCAAGCGTCGTTCAGACGCATCAACTCATCGTCGCCTGGAGTGTAGAATACAAAAATCTTTAAATTTATCTGGGGAAAAATGTGTTCGGCCTAATGGCGTTGCCTCAAGCAGAGAACTTTGCCACTGGCCAAAAATGTAATTTATTGTTTATTCTTAACTCACTTTGTAGCTTTGCTTTAAATATACATAAAATGTATGTAAAATATATGATAGAAACAATTTACAGTATGCTTTAAATGAAAAGTGGGATGACCTTATGGACTACTAGTCGCTAAGTTCGTGCAAAAGTCCATCTCATGGCTTCACAATCGTTCTTACTTACTAGACGGTTAAGTTACAGTAAAACCAGCGGGACTACAATAACATACATAGAAATCTATATCCTTAACCTAATTATTTAATGGTAATATTTCTTTACACTTTCGTCTTTTAGCGGCATTCAATTTGGGGTATCTTATCTAAAAGCAAATAACCGTCCATAGCTGCGCTCGTGGGAATTAAGTTAAATATGTAAGGTTCAAGTTGATGTTTGGTTATCGTACAATTCAATCAATCTGTTTCTGAGTTTCTTCGGAATATCAAAGAAATAGTTTCCTGAATTACAGGCAGTCTCTCTTTATGGGTGGAACAATTGACTCATTTGATTCTGGCGCATACCCTGCGGATTGGTGTGGCTGGTACTGCTGCTGGTACTGCTGCTGTAAATTTGGCGCATTCGGCTGTTGTTTTTAGAAGAGTTGCGAGCAGTTGGTTTTGGTAACTGCTTCTGATGCTGCTCGGCCATGAGAAAGGCCGCATTCGTGTTCACGGTGATGGGTAACTAATAAACAAACAAAAAGTGAATTAGCTTGTTTGCAGTAATTGTTTACAAATAACTTACGGGTATATTAAAGCGCTGCACAGGCATGGTCTGGCTGGCGGGTTTGGGGTTGAAGTGAGGGAGATTCCGCTGAGCGGGCATGAGATTGGCCATGTGGTTTCCCGTCGATGGTGAGGGTGTCATAACTACGTTATTGCTGTTGCTGTTGTTATTAACAGGTGGTGAAGTCGTCACCGTAGCTGACATCGGCGTCGTGACAACTTGCCGCAGATATGTGGTGGCAGGCAGCTTCAGCACGGCTTCCGAATTCGGCTGGTTAATTAAAGTCATCATGGGCGGCCACTTCTTAGAGCTCGGTACGCTGGCAACAGGAGCAGTCGGTGGACATATGGACGCCGTTCGAGTTATTTGCGAGCTGGGACTGGGACTAGCTGATGGTGGTGTCGCTGTGGGCATTGGTGCTTTGGATTTGGCTCGGCCGGGTTCGATTACGGGAGCGGAGGCGGCAGGTGGAACTGGAGTTGCGAGTGGTACCTGGACCGCCTGACCACATGAGGCCGAGTGTCTGGGCCAGTGCATCTGCTGGCAGGGATAATCGCAGTAAGAGGTGTTCCAGCAACAGTACAGTTGTGCCTCCCGCATGCAATTCGCGCACCACTGCTTCTTCTTCGCCTCGTCGACCGCCCGTATCCGCTCGAGGGCGTTTTGCTGCCGCAGATCGCTGATCACACGCTTGTGCTCCTGCTCCAATGTCTTGCGCATTTCGGCGATCATAAGTTCGCTAGTGCGCTGCAAGTCGCTTATCTGCCGGTCGTAGTGCTGCTTCAGGCGCTCGTTCTCTAGGGACAGTCCGGCGATTCGGGCCTGGAGAACGCTTTGATCTCCAGTGGCCATGTCGCTGAGCGTGTCCTCTATGACGGAGATGAAGTAGTCCGTGATCTACGGGTGCCAATATCGGTAATATAAAAAACTTCAACGAAATAATTTTTACAAGCAAACATACCTTGTGCGCATTCTCCTTAAGTTTTTGCGAGACGGGCCCAGCTTGAGAGGGGTAGATCTGGGAGCCATCCGACCGGAGTGGCCCGCAAGGACGAGCCACCAGCTTTGGTGCACCGGAGCGCAAGAGCAACTCACTCCAAGCCGTGGCCAAGCCCGAAGTTATGGGCTCATTAGGGATGGGCTCACTGGGGACAGATTCGCTTGGTAATCCGTTCAAAGCGCTAGCCAGCAGTCCAACTGGCTCTCCACTGGTTGCCACGGGCTCCTGTGTTGTGGGGTTGGCCATTTGAGGAATACTTAAGCCGGCTAACGGCGGCGGCATTGTTACAGAGCTAAAGGGTTGGCAAGTCGACGGAACGGGAGAGTGCGTTGGTAGCGTTGATGTATTTTGGAGCGTGCTTTTGGAAACTGCTCTCAACGGTGGAATCGGTATCGTCATGGGACTGTGCGGATTGCAGATGCCCGCCTGCTCAACAGGAATCACCACCATGTTGGATCGGAGCAAAGACGACGTGGTGGTGGCAGGTGCCGTTCCTGGTGGGGAAGACGGATTCGGCGCACGGTCTGTTTTAACCCGGGATTGCTGTTGTGACGGTGACTTTCCCTTTAATGAATTCCCCTGTGGTGCTGGCTTACTGCCCATAAACGGGGTAATTGGCTTTGGTGAGGCCGAAGGAGATGGTGCGGGTACTTGGGCTGGCGAGTGAGCCGGAGAGGATGCCTGGGGGACAGCTGGCAGGACATTATGTTGCGCTCCCTTTCGTTTTGCGACTGTGTCCGTTGTTTTAACTCCCTGCTTCTGGCTTACCCTCTGGATGGTGGTATCGCCCACAAATCGAACCAGGTCATTTGTAGCGGGAGTCTCTTCTCTTAGCGGCAAAGGAGGAGGCGGGGGCATAGGCAGTGGCATGGGTGGTATTGTTTCAAACCGTTGACTAATATTGTTCTGATCTGTTTCCATTTCATCCTCACTTAGAATTTCCTCCTTGATTTTGACTACCTCAAGAATTGGATGTTCAACTGGTTCGGGTTGGGGAACCGGCACAGGGACAGGTTCTTGCTGCACCCTGACCCTCTGATTCGGCTCCTGAGGAAGGGGAAGTTGCTCAGTTAAAGGCTGTGCAGCCGATGGTCTAGTTTCTATTTCCTCTTCTTCTGCTTCCGACATGACTTCCGTTTTAATTTCTATAAATGGAATAACTTTCTTGATAAGTTGCTGCTGCTGCTTCTCAACCTCAGATTGTTTTGGGTTCGTTGCATCAACTCGTTTTAAAGAAATTGGCTTGGTTACCGATGTCGGAGGAGGAGGTGTAGCTGTGGACGGGGGAGCGCTTGGAGGAAGAACTGTAACGGCTGCTAGGTCTTCTGAGACCGCGCCCTGTTGCTGTTCGCGTGGGATCTTGGTGATGGTGACGCCCTGGCGACGCTGTACCAACTCCATCACAGAAACAACAGTGGCGGATGAAGTTCCCGTTGAAGAGTTAATATTTTCTTTTACAGAAGAGTCTTTTACCGACTCTGGATCTGGTGATTTATTATTCTGTGCCAAACTGTTCGGAGACTCGGAGGGTTCGGTTGCTTTTCCTTGCCCTCCAACATGCTTATCTTGGTCTTGTTGTTTCCTGGTATGTTTTGACTTCCGTTTATGGTCGCTGGATTCACTGGTAAAGCTGGCATCGCTCAGAGAATGCTTTCGTTTCGTGGCAACCACTTCCGGAGCTTCCACAGACTCCGAATTTGTCTTGGCAGCCAGAGATTTTCTTTTGAGCAGCACTTTGCATCGAGAGTCAGTCAAAGATTCACCAGATCTGGATATAACCTCATAGTTGTTGCTCTTGAGCTTGGAATGCTCGCTAGATCCCGGCCCTAATACCGGAACACTGTCAACCTCCGGAAGCTTTTTCGAGGGACTGGGCGACTGATCTGATTCGTTTCCCGACTCCGTGGTCTTGGTTTTCTTCACTATGGACAGCTTATCGCCCGCCGTCTTGCGGATGAGGAACTGCAGGGGCGTTTTGTTGGCCGGCTCAAGTTCCCGATCGATGGCTGCATACACGCCGGGCATCATCTGCTCCAGCTGCTGTTGCTCTTCCATCGGATCGTACGCGGTGCGATAAGCTGCGTAGTTGAAGGCGCCAATCTTGCGCTTGATGTGGTCGATGTGCACCTCAACCTCCCGAATACATTCCGCCAAATCTCTTGCTGATCTCCTGCTGGTTTGAGTGTTCGGATTCTGAGCCGAGTACAGGAAGCAGTCCTTTACGGGCACAAATGCTCGATCGTGTTTGCCAAAGAAGCGAACATTGACCAGCGCTGAGGTGGATGAGCCCATCGCCTTGGCGGGCCAGTAGGGAAATCCCTTCAGCTTGGCCCAAAGCAAGAGATGCGGATGCCGGCACACCTTCACAAACCACTCGTCGCTGGAGTTGGCGTTCAGGTAGCACTCGGGACAGGTGTCGATTTCATTGGCCTCTTGCCGGCACACCTTTACTACGGTCTTTGAGGCCTGTTCCACTTTGGCATCTGTAACAAATTAGTCATTAATCAGAATATGTTTAGGTGAATAATTCAATTATAGATTTCAAGGTTGGAATTAGCCAATATAGATAATTAAATCGGAATAATACAAAACAAATTAAATTGTTAAAAACCAAAATTGTTTGGATAAATATAAAATATGCGTAAATAAATAAATTATTTCCCTTTAAGAAGCTAACTTTTAGAAGATTGTCAGGCAATTAGAAAAACCATTCCATTCATCGTCAATGATCATAAACTCACCGCCGGCGTCCAGGATGAGAGCGTTGTGCTGGATCCACTTGACCTCGCAGAGAAACTCCTCGGTGCTCTGATAAGCCCCCCTACGGATGCACTGCGCCAGACTGTCGAAACTCACCGGGTTCACAAAGTACTTCTTGTACGTCAGCGGGAAGACCTCTTGCGGCGAACGCAGCTTGTGGGCCTGCGGATTAAGATGAATTCGAAAAGGGAGAGGGGTGCATAAGTGACGGTGGCGAATTCGTCGCGCGGCGAAGAGAGCGTTCGTTCGACGAGATTCTATCGGATGAAAACAAGTTCTCGCTTGTCCCCCAGATATAAGTATACGTGGGCATTGCATACATATGTTTGCCCAGGCCTTAACGCAAGGGATGGAGAAAGAGGTCAGGCGGTAAGGCAGGAAATGGGAACGAACGGAGAAAATATAAGTTATTGCTATCTGCTGTTGCTCCTTGCTCGTCTTCCTGCTTCTGGAGTTTACATATACATACGCCAAACTCGGTATCAATAGAAACCACAATTATTCGATTATGTATAGTCAACAAACAAGAAGGAACGTTATGATCGACTGGCACGACTGTCCAATACCTGCTACTATGTAAGCCAATTAAAAAAAATTCCATTGAAATATGTTTTCCATGTAAATATTTCCAAAAATATGTCTACCATGTTGATATCGAATTTTATGATTTGTGGTTATTACAGGGGGCGTGGTAAGCTTTAAAGAAAACTTGCAATGCATAGTCTCCCGAGATTCCGACTTTTATAAGGACGGACATTGATACATGTGCATACATACATATGTAACTGATCTGTGTATGTTCCCTGATCATATTCTATATTCTACCTGTTACATACTTTTTAACAAATACTCTTTTACTCTTCGAGTGGCAGGTATGTACATATATTGAAAAAAACTATCAAAATAGTAGCAAACGAAATTTGTAATTTAGTAATTTATAATACTTTTTTTTATTTGTACTGCAGTTGTCGAGATTTTTTGTTTTTCTTGTACTTCAATTACATATGTATATCTTCATTCTTGTAGATGAAATCAAAATAGAAAACATGGTACATGGTACGACTGTAAGCGGGAGCTTGGTTACTGGCCAAGCGCTAATAATAATAAACTTATTAATTAATTTATTTTCTCATTCGCAAGCATAGACAGGAAAATTAAATTTGACTAAACTCACATAAAATGGGTATAATAGAAATCTTATTTACTAATGTTAACAGCCAAGTTATTTTGGATTAATAATAAATCTATTCGATACATTTATATATTACATATATTCTCATTCTCTTGGAAACAAATAATAAGTAAGATTTAAGTTTTTGAAGAACATTCATTATTCTACGATACCATCTCAGAATTGAACAAACCATTTGCGTAGCTCAAACCATTAAACCTCATTATCATGTACACGAGGCCCTCACAAACACAAGCCCAGTCATCCATTAGCCACACAAGCAGGCCTTTGACCATCGCAGTCAACTGGCAGATAAGTAAACGCAGAGAAATAAACCACGTGAGTCGTTAAACAGCTCCGATGAAGTGGCGGATTCCGAGATGTGGCGCTGTAGCCGAAGGGTCAAGGGACCGCAAAGTGAACTTGGAACCCAATAACCCAGCGAGTGAGCGAGACATTTCAGGTGTCTATCTGCTGGGAAAACTGAGCAAGAGTAAAAACTGGGACTGCAGTGGAAGCGAGTGGAGGCGACAAAGAGCGCAAAAGCACAGACCCGCAATCCATTTCAATTTCAGCTGGGGGCACAAAAATGGCACCCTTAATTGCAATAACGATGCTTCTAATTAATTAGGACAGCTTTTATGCTTGATTTTGGGAGTAACATTTTGAGTTTGCATACATGATTAATCAATATGATAAATCGCTATTGTTCCATTACTTTGACCGCACAATTCTTTCGCGAGACTTTTTGAACAGAGAGCGACGTGTGAGAAGATAATGAAATCTCGACAAGGGGCCGAACATACAAAACCGATGGGATATTTAATGGCCCCCAAAATTAGTATAATCACTCACCCCGCGCACATGCTTCATGCGATCCAGGGCGAAGGAGAGCAGCTGGCTCAGAAGATCCACGGAAACTCCATTGCGCCGCAACCTGGAATATACAAAAATCGTTTTACCAACGAGTTCTGCTTATACGGGAATGTTAGAAGGTCACCTTTTGGGCGCTGTCTCGATCACTTGACATTCGGGGCACTTCCATGAGGAGTCGAACTTAGTGGTGGCGGGTCGCACGCAGTATGTGTGGAAGGAGCGCAGGCACTTCGAGCAGGGCATCAGCTTGCCGCACTTCCGGCACTTCCAGCAGAAAGGGTCCCAGCCAGTCTATAATGGAGAATTACAAAAAATGAATAGGGCTTTAAAATGACGAAAAATGGATTTCCGAATTATTTTGGCCTGAAAGGGCACACAAATCTTAAACAAATCATCGTTGTTTTATAAATGACATACAAACGACTCTATACATACATTTTTATATCAACCTAAGAGAGGTTTGATAATATATGAATCGCTATGATTAATACAAATGGATAAATATGTATACAAATAAATAAATGTTTAAACGGTATATACATGTTCTTATTTGTGGATCAAAGTATGTGAAATCTTTATTTATAAAGATTACGATGTTTGAAATTTTAGGATATTTGGGATGCTGAACTAAATTTTAAAGAAAATATTGGAATCCCTCACCATGGGAGGCTCCTGCCAGATGAGACGCAGTCGCTCGGCCGCCTCCTCCTCCTGGGTTTTGGCTGAGAAGAGTGAGCTGTTGGCCTCCAGTTCGCCGCTGGGCCATCCCATGTCAACGTCGCCATCGCCCTCGCCCTCGCCAGAGATGTTTAGCATCAGCTCCGATCCCTGGTCATCGTGCATGACGAGATCAAGAAAAGCACTGTTCTTCTTGGCGAACTCATCGTTCTCGCTGCGTAAGTTGTTTCGCCTCGGTGCTTTCTCGTCGTTGCTCCAGCTGTTGCTGAGGGAGAGGGTTTTGCTGCGGGATCGGCAGCGAGTGAGCATTGTTTCCAGAGGACTGCTGTTGCTGTCTTCCACATTTAGCTCAGGCAACCGCTCGCCATTATCAAAGGCCATCGAGCGTCCTCGTGGCCTGCAGTTCTTAATGCCGCTCTCGATATCGTCATCCTGCCAGTCGTCGTCCGAGTCTAGGAAAGGAGCGGGAATGCTCTTGCTGCGCTTAAGCGCCACCTTGAGAGATTTTTGTCCGTGTTTTGAGGGGGCGTTTAAACTGCGCGACAGGTCTGCGCCTGATGCCTGAGTGACAAGATTCCCGGGCGCATGGCGCGACTTCCGGCGCTTCAGCTTTGCGACCTCGGTTACAAAGTTACTTAGAACCTCGGATTCGATGTGAGACCGCTGTAGAGCGAGCATCTCCTTGGCCACTTTGGCCTTGTTGTTGGGCATGGAGCTCCGGGCTGTTTGTTGTTGCGGCTGGACTTTGGTCAGCTTCATAGTGAGTGAGGTGCCCACGTTGACGTTCGAGGGACTCGAACTGGAGGATGGGCTGCTGCCGTTAGCCGATCCCGGAGGGGCACTGACCACGTACTTCTGACGCTTGCTGGGCACGGTAACCGACTCCATCTCGATGTGCCCATCCAGCGAGAAGCTCTGGGACTGCAACTGCGGTTGGGGGCTGTCGATAGCGGATAGGGCCTCGAAGTCCGGCCGGGGAATGGATTTTAAACTGTCCCCACTGCTGTCACTGCTATCCGTGCTTTCCATGCTCTGCAAAAGACTGAAAAAGAGTTACTATTTAAGTCAAATTGGATTAGAACTGGCTAGTCACAAGTACATTTTTGAAAAAATAAATTTTAAATGTCCATTTTAAATTTATCGTTTATTTTTAGTAATTTTTGAGCTATTGCAGATTCAAAACTATATAACAAATTTCGGAAGTAAATTACGCTGTATCTTTGTGTTATATTATAAGTACCTAAAAATAACAAGAACATGACCTTTGTGTCAATAAAAATATGATACGTTGAAAAAAATAACTAAAAAGGAGAGATTCTGTTGTTGAACTGGGGCAGCTTATTTACATGATACAATTAGTAAACTATAAAGAGATTTACAAACTAAAGAGTTTATGAGGCTGAGTTGTTTGTACATAAAATCAGGTGGGTGGATTCAAAAACTGCAAATGTGATGATATATGTACCATAGCAACCAGACTCGCTGAAGTGTGCGAAATGTGACGAATTCGCCAAATGGCAAGTCTATGTATAAATGCAAAGTGTCACGATATCGTGCGTGTTTTTGTTTGCCGTTCTTTTTTGCGTCACCTACAAAACTTCAGCGAGTGTTTGCAGCGTGTTTATCTTCTTACTTCCTGGCCATTTCCATTTCCATGTCCATATAATATTACCCACCTGCGAAAAACACGCTAGGGAGGCCTTACTGTGGCCACTCTTCCGCTGTCATTTTCCAAGCCGGAACAGGAACTAATGCGATTTATTTCGGGACGATCGTTTTCTGGGCGAGATTCTTTTGCCGGGGTATCTGCAAAAAATGTGCACTCGATTAATTCTGTGTTATTTATTCTGCATGCTCAATTTGTGAGCCTGAAGGGGGAAGCGGGGAAAGGCCAAGAGAATTCCCTTGTGCTCACCAATTTCTCTCGGTTGCAGGCGGAAAATCTCCGCCACCAAGTCCTGGGAGACACCAAGTCCGACGCCCCCAGAAACCGGATCTCGAGACTTCCGGGTTAAGTGTAACCCGCTTTCGCCTTTCTGAATTGATGTAACGCAGCACTTTCCTAGTTTAATTAACGGTTTTGTTGTAGTTTATTTTTCCCAATGTACGCTCTTCTACGGCCAAGTGTGCCTGCATCTTTATGAAAAAAAAATACCGAAATTCCTTGTTCGCTCTCGTTTTCCCACACCGTACACAATTGGCAACGCTGGCTGGGAGTGTAACTTGGATAAGCAGAAAAGTTGGCCATATTGTTTGAAGGATTACTTCGCTATTTAAAACTGGATTTCAATTAATTAAAGAACCGCTCTGTGCAACTTGTCGTATGAAGGTGACCCAAAATAGTACTTGGTACCCACAACGTTACCACAAACCTCTACAGGTTTGTGTTTTGGTTCTCTTATTGTCTTTGTTAATTGTTTACGTGGCTGTTTTTAAATGTTCAATGTCCTCTATAAAGGTGACCCAAAACTGCACCTAAATTTAAAGCCGATTTTCAGTTGGGGTCCCTCTAAAAATTCGTGACTCAATTTTAATTAAAATGTAAAATTCAAACGAAGAATAAATAAAAAAGTTATTATATTGGCCAAGTGAAAAAATGTTTCGCATTAATAATTATTTAATAAAAACTTATCAAGTTTAAATGAATGATTACCTTGTAATGCAATAAAGAGCTCTACATTTACTACTAGTAAGGGATTAAAGTGAAAAACACTAGAGGCCATAAAAATAAATCAAGCGGATAGTGGGACTTAGGCATGCATCATAATTTCAGGTAATTAAGTTCGGTTTTATGCGATGATCTGCTCTAATTTGGCTTTGGAAAATAATGAGCTAAATTATGACCAAAAATTCAGAAGGATTTACATGAATTTATAATGGAGCGAGTAACCTTGAAACTGCCATAAATCATTGGGCAGCTTCAAGAAAAATCTTTTATGGCAATTCGAGGAGTTTAATTAAAATTAAAAGGCTGCGCCGAAGAGACCTGGACCTGGACTTTCTCTGGTAACTGGCAACAGTCCCCGTCTAGATATAACCCTGCTGGCAGGTAAACAAGTTATGAATCCCATTACATAAACCATTTCCCAGGCTGACAATCCCCGGCGAAGTGGGTGGTGGGCTGTGACTGTGACCCAAGGACCCCACAACGGTTGAACTTCTACAAACGGTTTTCATATATTCATGGAAAATTATAATGCTGCGAGGGTATAAAATGCGACGAAGAAAGACAAAAGTTGGCCCATTCATAAGGGTCACACTCGGGCAGACATGGCCTGAAACCCCCTCCCACTGTGCAGCCTATTCGGCTCCCACCTATAATACACCCATTCCCGTATACCAAAATAGCGAGATTGTCGAGCTGCTGCTGGCCACGTGTTAACATGCATCTCCATATATCAATAAATTGAGATTACTTACATAATTTGTATTCCAAAATCCAAAAAACTGTTAAAAAAGTTGCCTTGGCCCCTTTTTCATATGATTGCCCGTTTGTGTGTGTGCAGTACACGAGTACATTGTGGAAAAAGTTTTTCTTTTTTTCGAGTGAGAGTAGCTGGGGAGTTTTCCTCGGGGAGCAATTCGGTTAATATTCCGAACATAAATTTGCAAAGGAACCACTTTAATCAATGGCCAGGTAGGGGCACCTGTACAAGGGGTATGTACAGGGCGCAGGGATCAAAGGGCACGCCCACCCATTCGCCTCTTCTCCGAGGTGCAATGTACCATTAAGCGGCGGTATTGATTTGCCTGAGAAGAGCAGAACAATGGGCGTGCGGCTGCGATTTTTCCGGCTCATTCGCAGCTGATTTGGCAGGCAGAGATGCAAATATCTGGTTAGTTTTACCTTCAAGATTTTAATAAAGTTGGTTATTTTAGATCCGAGATTGTTCATAGAAGAAGGTATTTGTTTTATAGGATTTAAAGAAGATCGAATTAAAAAATAATATGGTATTGCCAGCTTTCACTGGGCATATGATTTGTTCATCGACATTTTACATTTCAATTAAAGGCATGCATCCACTATTCGAATGGATAGAAATTCACAATGGCATAAAACTTCTTTACCTTGAACATCATAGTATTTAGTTTTAATACAATTTTTAGCTAGTCTAAAGTATTTTGTTGTACCCTATCTATACATTTAAAAGCAATTCGTTTAGCATCGTCGTTGGCAGTCATAAATGGCGAAGCACTCCGGCTAGCCATAGGGGTTAGGATCCGGGAGTTCGTTCCGGACATTCTTTGTTTTTCTGGCGGAAAGGAAGATGAAAATATAAACGGAACAGAGGCAGGGGTCCGGGAAACTAGCGATGCGTCCCATTTATAACCCATATTCAATTTCGTTTTGCAGATCTCGCGCCGCAGGCGGCAGTTCTAGGATTCTAGGACTTCTGGAATCGAGAGCATCGAGTGCATCCTCATGGCCGCCGGCTTAGCCAACTTGCATAATCACTGCCATAGACTTTGAATTTATAGAAAGCTTTGCGGGCACCTGAGTCACAAGCCCATAACCCTTATCCTTAACCCCAGGCCCGCCCACTCCCACACCCACCCACTTGAACGCCCACTCCCAATCTACTGACCAATTATTGAGCCGTTGCCAAATGCAAGCGCATAAAATGAGCGCACATATTGCCGGGACGAGCTGCGTGGGGGATCGGGGAAGGAGCCGGAACGGGACGGAAAGGTGCGGAGTGGAGTGCAGAGCCGATGTTGGCATTAGTTTTGGAGGAGGAGCACCAGGAGGAGGTGCTTGTGGCAGCGGCGCAAAAACAAGAGCAATAACTGTTTGGCAAACAGATTTATTTTTGTTCCTAAGGCCGCAGGAGCGGAGTAAGTAAACCCCTAAGGTTTCCGGGACTGGTGTTAATTTATTTCCAATTGAATCCTTATTTTTTATCGAATATTATAAAACTAAATTGAATATAATTTCACATAAGATATACATAAATAGTTTTTACCAACACCGATATTTATTTAATAGGCTAAAAAAGTTCATGCTGGTTTTTTGAAAATTTTAAGTTACTTAAAGAGTTTTTGCATCCCAAATGTAAACTTTTATAAAACACCCGTATAAGATTTGTAAATATTTTATATATAAACCATTAAAACTAATAAAAATAATAAAATATAATGGCATGTTAAGAAGCCTTACTCAAATCCATAGGTTTTTAAATATATGTGATTTAAGTGATTTCCAAAGTTATGTTTTAAAAGGCTTTAAAGTATTAGTAATACATTAAGGTGGCACAACATTGTTATCAAGCATTTGGCTTTCAAATCGAATTTTCCTCAATCGTCCTTGCCCTAATAGCCCCAAAATAATGCAGTATAGTGGCAGTTCTTTTTCATCTCTTGCCCCGAGCATTCCAATTCCTAAATGTTCACAGATTCAAACGAGCCAAACTCGATTTCCCATTTAGGGACAGAACAAACAAGGACCGCTCCTGGCCTTCCCTCTGGGTTTTTGCCCACGGCCCGCACAAATATTGGTTTCCAACTTTCATTGCCACTGCGGTGTGGCGTCTGCGGAGCCCGGTCAAAAGTAGAAAAGGCCTTCTGCCTCCTGGCTACGGCCTCCTGGCTCCTGGCTCCGGCTGGTGCTACATTAAGTGCATGTTTTGACTGCGCTGCATGCTCCCAACCCCAACTCGACTCTGACCACAGACAGGCAGGCCCGCACACATCCTCAGTCGCCCCAAGCCACCCTTCTTTGGGTGGCAAACGTGGGCCGCGAGGGTGCAGTGCATCATTTTCGCATTAGAAAAGTGCAGGGCCATGAAAACTGTAAATAACCTGGAACACATAAGACTGAGAGCCGGGCCAAAGTCCCAATGGCTGCGCTGCTGGGCCAGCCGCAAATTATGCTTGTCAAAAATGAATGTTGCATACGTAACGCAAGGCAAGGAAAGCTGCACTGCAAAAATATTGTTCTTTAAACTGATTAAAAATTAAAAGCCCTTCCAACCAAATAGTTAAGCAACCAACTAAATGGATTTAAAGCTTATTATATTAGCAAGAGATATATGATATAGTTATAGCATATAATAATTAAATGCGTCTTGGGGACTGCGCATTAAAATTCGGGATTATCACGCATACGCAATGTTGCCTTTGATCAAAACTTGTGTTCCACCTGACTCTCCATGTTTTATGAGTAATTTTTACGGAAACATTAACTACATTACACGGTGGTAATAGGTTTTTTTATTGACCCCCATAAGACCATATTTTCTGCCTGTGTATGTTCCGAGTGGGCGGGCGCCCTGCCAGGAAAAGCCACAAAGTGCGAGGGGTGGGGCTGGGGAAAGCGAGGTCGCTGCTAGAAATCGCAGTAGTTTGCGGCTGTCGACGTCGGCGTACGTGCTCGATGCGTGGCAATCGGATTCCCTCGAGGGTCCGCACATGGCCCACGTATCCGCACGTCAGGCAAGCCAAAGCCGAAGTCGGTGCCAACGGGCCCCGAATCGAGGCCCGCTCCTTGGTCTCGGTCTGATTCTGGGTCTTGGTGGTTTTGGCCAGGATGTGCTGCCACCGATGGAGCTCAGCTGAGCTGCAGATGACGCTGACGTGGCTGCTGACGCAGACGCAAGGGCAACTTTTGACTAAATGGGCTCCGAGTGCATTAAGATGAAAATGCTATTACAGGCAGAGGTGCTTTTTTTTGGCACGGAGAGAAAAAAGTGGCCTTTTCAATTAATTTTTAAGGAAGTTTCGGTGGATCCTTAAGTTCCCACTAATTATTGTTATACATTTTCCCAATTCTATATTTCCTTACTAATATTTAAACCAAGTCTTGTCAGTCTACACACTTGTTATGCAATTTCTATGTACTCCGAAACATCCAAAAACCAAGTAAATTCAGTTTCATTTTAATATCCCCTCAAGTGGAAAAGCCTCTTCCATTGGATTTGATTGGCATGCAATTTTAATTTTCTTCTGTCACTTAAAGTTCCATTTTCCAGTTGAACGGTAAACGGTACTTCGGACATTAAAGCCCTCTTATAGACGTCGATTTCCCTAAGTGTACTTCCTCCGCAGTCATTATTGAAGCATTTGTAAGGTGGCTGATGGCTGGTGGCACTGGGAAGCGGAGATTAGGCGCGGAAATGCTCCGAATGTTCGTTTGGTTATCGCCAGCAAACATTTCAAAATGGCAATGGCAAAAGTCGGAAATTTGATATGCCAAAAACCGTTTACGATCAACAAGTGATAGAAGCGGGGCCCATGGCAAATTATGCAGATTGGCTGGGAGGGGAGTGCGGGAGATATATGCAGGGAGCAGGGCCTAGGATATTGAGGAAGTTGGCTGCAGTGTTTGGCGAGAACTTTCCATCAAGTGCGCAGGAAGAGACATTGATTTGACTGCAGCGAAGTTTTCCATTATGGAAATGTCATCAAATCGATTTTCCTTTTTTCCCCATTTGCGTGTGTTTGGCCTTGTTTGTGTGTTCTTGTGCGGCTATAATGACGGTATGCTAAATGGTAAATGGCATTGACAAGAGGCGATTGCAGCTGGAAAAACCGGCATAAATGGAAAGGCTTGGTTTTTGGTTTTATTAAATTTATTCATATTTCTCTTTGTGTTCGCCTGTTACTCGTATTATTACTGTAATAATAATAATTATTATTATTCCATCTATGTTAATATAGTGTGTAATAAAGCTTGACAATCTATTAATGCTATTACAATGTATTCTCGGTTATATTGTTTGTTAAATGTTCGTTTTTTCCGGTCTGTCATGTCCGAGTCCGTATCCGTGTGTCCTGTCGACAACTGTAGTCGTGTCCTGTCGGGATGTTTTGTATTTATAAATGCGTATACGAGTATACAAGTGTGCACGTTCATGATGGATTCTGTGTGGCTGGTAGGATTTGACTAATTTCAGTTTCGAATGGAATTCAAGTTAAAATGCAATATTCAATGCGTTTTTATGGTATTGTACAAAATTTGTTACTACTATTCATCATACGAATTTAATTTATTTTGGCAGCAGATCGCAGCGCTCATAAAAAGTTAATTTAACCGCTTTTTCGGCCCTTCAATGGATGCCACATGCTCCGACCAGAGATGCAGATACTCAGATGCAGATACATTTCGCATATAGGTATCTGCATCTGTGTGTGCCTCCCATTTGCGTTTGAGCAGAGTAATTAAAATCATAGTTACGTTTTCCATCTCCGTGCGGAAAAACGCGTGGCGGTCGTGGGAAATGGGAATCGTAGTTAAAAGCATAGTTTAAATTTCCTCTAGTCGGGGCTCTCATTACCCATTACTCTATTTGCGTGTTTACACTCGTCTTTTGCTCTCGCTCTGTTGGCGGTTTCCATTTGGTTTTAATTAGTTAAAACGATTTAAAATGAATAAAATATTGCCTCTGTCCGCGCGAGTATGATGTAATTAAAATGACCTATGTACAGGGTCCTCCCGTCAGATTCAGCTTCAGATCCCGTCCATTAGACCGGACAAATAATGCTTTGATTGAATCATTCATTCTGCGCTGTCAAAAATGAGGTACGCAGGGAAAACGGGGGGAATCCAGTTTAAACTAGAATGTTCTGTTTGCCGTGTTTTGTGTGCGCCGTGCAAATTTGCTCTGGTTCAGTTCATAATACCAAAATACAAAAATCCCTTCGCTCGGCACTCGGCACACATTAAACAGCAACAGCGATAAAACAAATAAAAGGGGTAACTACGGGGTGAAGGGGTGAAAATCTCATGGAAGTTGTGCAAATATTTGCCAGCATACTTTCCCATAATTATTATAGTAATTCATTGCATTCATGTGTTTAATTATTACGCACACTCACACACACATTCATTGGGCGAAGGGGGCGGTGAGTGGGCGTGGTCATGTAAGTAGAATTTATTGTGTACTTATATTGACTTCTATAGCTTACATTTTACATTACCAAGCTCGAATTTGAAACTTTCTACAGACACAAAAAATCCATTTAATGCGGCCTCTGTTCTTGTGTGCTCCCTCCTCTATATAGATATCGATAAATGTTTGAACATATATACTATATATAAGATATACACATCGATATAGCCTCGCTTAGGTCGTATTTGTATTTCATTTCTTTCTACATTCAGATTACACAGAAGTACAAACGTATGCAGATATTTATAAAGATAGTGTACTTGATGTAGCTTACAGAATTTCGAGTGGGAAACTGGGAGGAGAAACTAAAAGTGTTGTATTCTGTATGCTCGGAAGATGTGATCTAAATTTAAGATTGACTAAATCAAAGGTACTAAGTGTTCAGCAAATCCTACGGTTTCATAATTGAAAATAGCTCTAACAGGTCTAAAAAATCGCATGAGGCTAACAGGTTAAAACAGACTTTAAAAACATTTGGCATGGCGTTCTGTTATATGCTTAACCTTTTTGGTTAGCATAAAACTATTTTGATTTAAAAGTCCCTAAGCAGTTGGGAAAACATTTACATATGTACAAGAAAGGAACTCTTTTACGGGGCTAAAAACTAGATAAAGTATTTATATATCCACTGCACATGGAGTATGGTATGGGCTTATATGTATATGGGTCATAATAGATCTGGCTAACATTTTATATATATGCATATCTAGAGATATCATAGTTTATGCTTCTCATCCCTTCCAAAATTAATTCTAATCCTATTCAGTGTCTGATCTCTAAAACGTTAATGGATACTCCCACGAAAACTCTAGCACCCCAGAAGCAATGTCTAAGACTCGACCAGCTAGGGATCCAATAATATGCGATTAATCATACTATACACCTTATGAAGATCAGTTTTGGTCGCTATACCTTCTAGAATACATCGCTATCGATCTCTATAAATTTACAGACTTCAAGTGGACTACTATCGAATGCTAACTAGGATTGGGACAGTATGGAGATCTCTAATGGAGTACACTATAAATATTAGAATTATTGACTTTAACGGTATCTAGTCTGAGAGTGCGATCCGAATGGAAAATATTTGTAATCTTTGCTTGCCTCTTTGTTAACTTAACATTCTTAAATTCTCTGATTTTGATTGGAGTTTGCTGTCAGTAATAATTGGGTTTTCAATTTTACATATTTTGGTTTAAATAAATAACTGAAAAATATGAGGGATCGGTTCTTAGATTAAAACAAACCTAATTTAAAAGAAGAAATTAGGAGCGAAAATAAACTTTTGGTTTCTTTTGGAGAATTTATGACACTTATAAAAGATAAAGGATAATAATATAAATCATAAATAATATAAAACCATAAATAATTTCAAATATATACCAAATAAAAATAATAAATAAACAATACATACGTGACATGAATTTTGAGGGATCGGCAATTATAATTTGAAAAATCCTTTAAAATGAAAACCCAAACAGTCCTGTCCATATATCCTTTTGATTAGGTGTGAATTGCTCATTGGTTTTTAGTGTTTCAGGATGCTGTGATGCAGTCAATAGATTGTGTGGGGTTCTACATATAAATATTTTCGTTTTGGGCACTCGCTTCTCAAACTGATATGAACAAAACGATTGCCAAGGATTTCCCGGAGGTTGTGGGGGACACGAATCTATTGACCTATTTACACCTGGGTACCGTAATACTAGAGCGACACGAACTCGCCAGTACCGCCGCCTTTATCCTGGCCTTGAGTCGCCTCCTGCGGCTGGTGGAGATCCTGCGGCTGCTCGGGGATTCCCTTGGATGGACCCTCCGCCTGGCCGAAGAGCGTCTCGTTCTCGTACCGCTCCTCATCGGGCAGGGAAAGGGTGGAGCCACCCAGTCCGCCGCTTGCCGTGATCCTGCGTCCCATGTTGTCGTACTTGGGGTAGGCGGAACTGTCCAGTGGCCGCATGGGCGTGACCTCGATGGGCGGCGTTTGGCAGGCGGAGGGCTGCGGCGACGAGCTGTTGATGCAGGTGGCACAGTTGCTGGGACTCGGGTGGTGGCACTGCACCACCGCTGTGACGGCAGGCGGCGGCGGCGGTGGTGGCAGCTCCAGAGCATTGCTGTGGTACGCGGATTGGTGGGGGTCATAGCTACTGGCCTCCAGGTTGTAGGTCACGATTTCGTCATGAGTATAGAGTCCGGATTGCTGATGTTGCTGTTGCAGTTGCTGGTGTTGCTGTTGGAGCTGCTGCTGCTGCTGCTGTTGCAGTTGCTGCTGCTGCTGAAGTTGCTGCTGCTGATGTTGCTGCTGCTGATGTTGCTGCTGCTGATGTTGCAAAGAGGTGTCCTTTTTCAGTATACCCCTCCTGGCTGCGTGCCTGGGTAACGTAGCAAACTGACCCTCTGGCACGGCCACTGTACCAGCACCCGTCTCCTGCACATCCTGCATCCTTTTGGGAATATTCAGCAGATCCGGATACATGTTTAAATCCGCACCGTCCAGCATGTCTTGAGTAACAGATACTCTTATAAATATGTTCCCCCCAAAGGCCGGATTCGGTACAATGTTCGAGCAGAACTCTGGCGGCGGTGGAAAAACTCCGACGTTTAGGGGAAACTCCTCGGAAATCTGGGCAGGATGCGAGTGGGCATGGCCAGCCATCGAGGTGGGCACACTTATCATGCCGCAGGTGGGATCCTTGACCTGCATCAGCTGTTGCCGTATACCAGGACCTCCTGTAACCTGCTGTTGTTGCGGCTGCTGCTGCACCAACATACTTCCATGGCGATGACTTTCCACCGCATGGATCTCTATCTGGTTGAAGCCCATTCCGGCCGAGTCCGCCTTGTTCAGACCAATGGATGTGGGCTGGTTGTCGATGCCATAGCTGTCACCTCGATCATTGGTGGTGGTGGTGACACTCGAGTCCAGCAGCTTCTTTTCCTGGTCATTGAAACTCACGCTGGACTTCACACCCGCCTTGTTGGCATGACGATGCTGCCGGGTGGTGCGTTTGCACAAACAGACCACAAACGAGATGGAGATCAGCAGGAAGACGGTTCCGAAGATTCCCATGATAAGGCCGAAGTACCAGAACGTCTCAGGTGTCTTTTCCAGGACATGCTGAACGATTTCGCTGAGGTAAATGCTGATGTTTTGCGTCATACTGCCGATGGAATTTGAACCCGTGCAGGCATAGGTCCCAGCATCCAGGCTAGTCACATTGAGAACGGTGAGATTGCTCCACAACTTGTCCGAGGAGATACTCTCCGAGTCAAAGAGTACGTTGTCATTGTCCAAGATCTTTCCGTTCAGTTCCCAGGCGACCTCCGGCAAGGGATCCCCATAAACCAGACAACTGAAGGTGGTGTTACTTCCGACATCAATATTCTGCACCTCCTCGTTGTTGAAGATCTCCACTCTCGGCGGACAGCCAAAGAGCTCATCATCTACACTGTCCCAGGAACGATCCTTCTGTGCCGGAGGACCCTTGCAAACCAGACTCACGGAACTCAGGCGACTGTTGACATACCAGCCCCTGAACTTTCGCAACTTGCAGTTGCACTGCCAGGGATTCTCCTCCAGGGAGAGCGTCTTCAAGTTGGCCATGTGCTGGAAGACGTATTCGCTTAGGCTCTCCAGGAGGTTGTTCTTCAAATTGAGAAACTCCAGCAGATTGAGATTGGCCAAGGACATCGGATCAATGTAGGAGATCAGGCAGTCGTGCATGTCTAAGGTGCGCAGGTGGGGCAAAATTGGGAACTGGTAGGCAGCTAGGCGCTTGAGGGGATTCCCATTCAGATACAGTATCCTCAGACGATCGTTTCCCATGAAGGTGTCCTTGTCGAGCATCTCCAGCTTGTTGTCCGACAAGTCGATCTCCACCAGGATCTTCAGATTCCGAAACGACTCCTTGTGTATGTACTGCACCTCGGACTTCTTGAGGTAAATGCGCTGCAGGTTCAACAGACCCAGGGTGAAGAACTCCTCCCGGTTGAGATATGGTATGTGGTTGTCATTTAGCACCAGCACTTGGAGCTCCGTGCTTAGGGTGTTGGGAATGGTGGTCAGCTGCAGGGAACTGCAGATGGCCGACTTCTTGCCGTTGGTCCACTTGCAGGTGCAGTTGGAGGCGCAGCTCAGCGACCAGTCATCCGCCAAAGTCCAGGCCACTAGGCACAGCAGCATCCAGCAGACTGAAATAGGGGTAAAATAATTATAATAATGAATTAATTATAAATAATAGGGTGTAATTAATTGAACCGGAATTAAGCCACTGTGTTAAAATTAGAATCCAAACTAACAATTGGATAGTTTTTAACAAAACTATTTAAAGGATCAGAGTCACCAATAACAAAAAATAAAAATTTTACTTGGCTGAATTTATTTCTGCGTTGTATTGGCCACCTTTTCGACGCGGCAGGTGCTGCCTGGGAATGACAACTCACCTGGCAGAGCCTTTGGGGTCCTGCTCCTCCTGCGCTCCATGCTGCGATGCATATGGCTCCGTTCGGCGCTCCTGCTGCCGATTTTCCACGACCCTGGCAATTGATGACCCTAAATGGCTTTGGCTGATTCGATTGCCATGTTTCACATCATGTTGCCGCCGCCAGCAAAAAGGTCTCCATTACTCCACATTACTCAGCACTTTGGCCACACTTCTTGGGCACTATTGATTTTGCCGTTTTGTGTGCTCCTCCTCCAGTTGGGCTGAGTTCTTTTCTTTTAATTCGCTTCGAGTGGAAAGTTGGTCCTTCTCGACGCTTTTACTCCTGCTCCTGCTGCTGGTATCCTTTTAAGAATTCTTAAATCTGCAAAATGTAAAAGAGAATCCGGTATTAGCGTGAGCGGCCCAACAATGCCCATTGTACTTGTGTAGTTCTAGTTGTTCTCACTGCGCCCACACTTCACCCATTTGTAATCTCTGTTTACCGAGTTTGGCTTGGGCCCCTGAATAGAGTGGGCGGTCTGTGTGGGTGGTGCCAAGTGGCCGGGGCTTTAAAATCGCCTTTCAACAACATTTTGTAATTTGTTGTACGTCCAGCTGGACGGCACAACAAAGCAGCAACCAAAACCCGCAGGGGCACAGGCTCAAACTCAGGGCATGCCCAACCCAGTTTAATTCTCATTTTCATTGGCATCGACTCCGACATTGGCATCGGCATCGGCATCGGCATCTTTACAAAATCAGCATCAATAGCCTGTCGAATGCTTTTTACTTCTGTACTCCCCCCCGGGTTATTTGTTTGTACTTCTTTTGAATGAAAAGGAGCGGGACTGAACTGGAAAAAAGCCAACCAAGAGCAGTTTTAAGGTTGGGGCAAGTTCTACTCAGCGGGATTCATTGGAGGAAAAATAATGCTCTTCAAGCTAGGAAGTAATTTTTAAATCAGACATCTAGACTAAATATGGCTTTGGAGTTACACTTTTCGTTATCAAACAAAAGACTTATACACAAGATGAAATTATAATGTTTAAAATATAAATATTAATAATTATTTATATTTTGAACATTTGTTAACATTTACTAACAAGTGTCAATAGTGTGATGAAAAGAAATCTCTCCTAAACTGATCTTTAAATATTGATAAGCTTATGGGCTTTAGACTTTACTCTAGGTGCAATACTCCCTTCTAGCATAAAAGTAATTTAGCTCATCGGAAAATGCCTAATTTCTACACCGCACTTACTGTAGCCAACCACAGTTGGGCCAGATTCGCTTTGCCCTAAGGTTTCCTGGATGGCTCAAAGTCCCCAACCACCGCACAAGGATGGATCCGTTCCGCTGGCAAAGTAAGAGATACAGTCAGACAATGAAAACGTAAAAAGCTCAAAAGGTTCATTTGTCAATTTGCCATTTGAATTTGTATTTGAAAATTCACTTGGCCGCTTGTGCGCTTTGTCCTCATGCCACCCAACCGCCCACCACCCAAGCACCCAACCACCCAGCCCCACGACCTCAGGAACCCCTCCCTGAAAAGGACGACCAACAAAGCCAGGCCAAAACCTTGGCAGCCTCAATTTCTGCTCATCGCTCGATGCTGGCAATGCGGATAATATTTCCTGTGTCAGTGCAGCAGCAGTTGGCAGTTGCAATTGCTGGTTTTTCCTCAGCCTCAGACCACTTTTCCTCGCCCCCAGTATTTTCCACTTTCCTCCAATCGTCGACAGTTTTATTTTTGCTGCTTTATGAGCACACAGATAGAAAAAGGTTAATCGTTTTATACTTTTTTATTCCCAAATGAGAATTTAAGAGATAACTAATTGGGTATGCCAGAATTGGATTGTAACTCTGCCTCTGATAAGTTTAATTGAATTATATTTAAGTTAAAGGAATGTGTTTGAATGCTGTTTTATACATAAAAGTAATCAAAGACACTCTTTTATTTTAAATTGTAAAAAGTTTCCCATATTAAGGTGGAAGAAGTTCCACGTTATACTCAAAATACATTTAAATACAATTAAAACATTTATGATCGTCCTTTGACCCCTCATTAAATCCGAATCCAGTTCCGAATGATTTTCTCTCAGTGAAAAGTGGGGATAGAGGCACTTAGAGACCACTCTGGGCTGGAACCGCATCGGCACTCACAGGTTCGTTGATATTCATAAATGTGGCACAGTGGACCAAAAAAGCAAAGCTAATTTGATGGCCATTTGCCAAAAGGAGGCCAGCCAATGCGCGCACCAATATTAAAAATATTATGTTGGAATATGTTGCAAAAGGACAGACTGCAACCGCAAGTCGTAAAGCAAATCAATTAACTGATGCCCCACAGACATAGGTTCCTAGCATGTAGGAGATGGCCCAGAAAGATTAGGGCTCCCCGAAACTCGCATTTTCCCTCTGCCAAAGGCAGGCATACGAAAATGACGACTCGGAGATCTGGTATCTGGCTAATCTGCCGGAATGGACAGAATTGTTAACCTGTAAACGAAGGACTTGGCAATTGCCAATTTGATTTCGAATCCAATTCAAGATAATCTGCGGCAGTTTAGCTGCAAATTGATTTTGGGTTTCAGCTCCAACCAGATGCAACTGCGCGTACCAACAATTATCTAAAAAGGTTTTTATGTGAGTTAATAAAGCAAAAAATATTTTATTGGGTTCTCTTCACTCATTTTCCCCATGGGACTTATATATCAGATATTTTTAAATCGAAAAACATTAATATTGAAATTAAATAAAAACATAAGCAGTCAAATGAGATTACATGAATGCTAAGTTGATTTAATTATTCTTAATTCCGACGATAGAATTACTGTATCACTCAAATTGTGTCAAGTATGTCAATAAAAAAGATAAAAAGTCTCATCAGAGTACGATTAAAACTCCAAGAGAAATTGAGCGGCAAAAATTAATATAATACTTTTCGCCAACATAAATGAACACACATTTATTAAAACTTTGTTGACTGAAATGCCACTTTGAAATCGGCTTACTTATGGTAAAGTTATGCACTCTAGTAATTCAATTTCAGTTAACCTCTTTACAAGTCGTCGGAAACTACAAAATAACTAACATAAGAATGGTGATGCTGATCAGATATATATATACTTTATAGGGTCGAAAATGTGACCTTCACTGCGCTGCAAATTTTTTCTGAAATTATAATACACTCTGCATGAATTTAAAAAGCCTTAACACTCCAGGGCACTCAAATTAATTATGTATGATAAATATATAAGCGTATTTCATAATTCCTTTCAATCCTGCTGGACTTTAAAATGCACATTCCTGCCTTAATCTCTGAGAGACAATCCATTGTCTTTTACCTTATCTTTTTTTGTCGAAAAATAAATTGCCATTTTTAGAGCGCCACGTTTTTTGGTACTCCTCCTTTTTTGTTGGTCATATACAATTCCATTTGACAATTGGAATTCAATTTCAATTTTTAGCTGGCCGAAAGTTAACTAAATGTCCGCCCCCGCAGCCTGACCACGCCTCGCTCATTTGTAAAACTTCATCAAATGTAATTGTCGGAAAACAGCAAAAAGTCCTTGTCCAGGACTAACAATTGGAGGCCATGCTCCGTGCTGCATTACCAAATTAAAAACAAAAACAAGAGAGAACGCTATAGTCGAGTGCCTCGACTATTAGATACCCGTTACTCAGCTAAACAACTTAATATAAATATGCCCTCTTGTATGTTTTTCGCCCCTCGAATTAGCTCCCGATTTTTATGTTAAAATCCCAGGGAACACCAATTTGGCTAACTTGATTTGATTTGCATAGTTCTTGGGATATAGTTCGGTATTGAAAAATAAAAGCCATCGCAATTTCCTTTAATAGAAAACATCCAGAATTAACGTTGACTCTGTTGAGCACCTTGGCCAGCTGTTCCAAATTCATCCGCTAGATGGCGCTATTGTATACGCCATGAAGGCGGAAATGTAGGCGCTAGCCAGGCTTAAGTGTTTAATGGGTTTTTGGGCGTTAGAGTGGGCGTGGCAAACTTTTATTTGGCCAATCGATAGGTATTGACGAAACAAATACATATCAAAAAAATTTTCATAATAGCATCTAAACTGTAGCCACAGCTTGTGGCTTGTGGGCGTCAGAGGGGGCGTGGCACCATTTTGAAACAAACTTGCGCTGCGTAGGAACTCCTAAAATCTTCATGCAAAATGCCAATCTTCTAGCTTTTATAGTTTCCGAGATCTCAGCGTTCATACGGACAGACAGACAGACGGACAGACGGACAGACGGAGAGACGGACAGACGGACAGACGGACAGACGGACATGGCTAGATCGACTCGGCTAGTGATCCTGAACAAGAATATATATACTTTATAGGGTCGGAAACGCTTCCTTCTACCTGTTACATACTTTTGCACGAATATAATATACCCTTTTACTCTACGAGTAACGGGTATAATAAACTAACTTTTCTGCTTTTTTCTTTCATTCCGATTTTTTGCTTAACATTTTTTCATTCGCATTCCTGGAGCGTAGACAGGGGCGTAGGTCATCGACAAGGGGTTACTTTAGCGATTTATATTATGCAAATGCGACGGTGTTATCTATTTATTTATGTAACTGCGGCCGCTTTGCTAGCTGTAGTGGTTTGCTATGTTTTAATAATGGCTTTGCATATGTCAGATAAAGATTTGCTTTCACATGTAACCTGTCAATCAAAAATTTTTAAATTCACACCCTTCAAATATTTAAAAATTTGTAAGTCTAAATAGTATATAACATTTTTCTTTACGATACTAGTTTTACGCATATGAGAATGGTATTTGGTATTGAGAAAAAAATACGTTACGAGGATCTTCGTTGGAATACCCTTAAGACTAAGCCGCTGTGCGTATGCAAATGGTTTCTTTGCCGCCTGGCTGAGCACTTTCTCCGCCCCAAAACCCACCTACCGCCCATGCTCCGCCCATGCTCCGCCCACCTCCATTCTTTCTCCAATTGTTTTGCTGTTGCATAAGCACGTGCGAATGTGCGTGCAAATGCAAATGGCGATAGAAAACTTTTTAAATTGAGCAAACATTAACAAAAAGGCAAATCCAGAAGTGGGTGGAACTTTTCCTGGCAGAAAGTGGGGGGCGTGGAGGCGTGGCACTTGCATGGTATATACAAAATACAAATACAAAAACAGGAGAAGGTCGCTCTTATCGCCTGTCATCGGGTGGCCTATTTGTTGTTCCTTGTTAAGACCAAGACTCGCCAATCTTTCAAGGACAGCCGCCACCAAAGTGTAAATTGCAAACTTTTCCTTGGATTTAAAGTGGATCGGGGCGTCCGTCGTGCCACAAATCCGCACATAATCGGAAAATGTCACAGAAAAAAACAAGCAAAATTAATGGCACTCTAAGCGCCGCCAGGCCAAGATTAGATGCCGCTGACGTTGACCGTGTTGAGTTTTATTGCCGCCCGGAAATGGTTTTCATAAATACACAAAACTCCGCAAACAGCAAGGACGAAGGACCAAGATGGCGGCAACAGACACTTATGGACGGGGGCAATGCAATTATCTGGGGGCAGAGTGCAAAGGCTGCACATTGTACGTGCGAAAGCGAGAAACAGGACATTCGCCTGAGCCAAGGAGACCCGGGGATTCCACGGCGGGGGTTCCGGGGATTCCGGGAGTTACGGGGATTCCAGGGGCACAAGATGTACGGCGGAGAAGGACATAAACATGTGCCTTGCTCTTGCGTCGACGGAGTGCCAGCAAATGCAATTGTTATTGTTTGCCGTGGCCTTCGCAACGCGAAGCATTGTCAATTTATCATGAGCTCTGCTAGGATTACACAGAAAAAAATTATCGTGAATAGAGCAAAAAAGTTATCAAAAAACAAGAAAGGAAAGCTAACTTCGGGCGGAGCCGAAGTTGATATACCCTTGCAGAATATTCTGTTAATTATATTCTCCAAAATAAAACCCTTAGAAAATTCAAGCTTCCTAACTTTAAAAACACTAAAGTTATGGCATTTCCGATCGTTCAGTTTTATGGCAGCTATAGGATATAGTCGGCCGATCCCGTTCCGACTTATATACTGCGTGCAAAGGAAAAAAGGATGTGTGCAAAGTTTCAATTCGATATCTTTAAAACTGAGAGACTAGTTCGCGTAGAAACAGACAGACGGACAGACGGACATGCTTATATCAACTCAGGAGGCGATCCTGATCAAGAATATATATACTTTATAGGGTCGGAGATGTCTCCTTCACTGCGTTGCACACTTTTGACCAAAATTATAATACCCTCTGCAAGGGTATAATTACATCAAGGTGTTTTTCCCACGTGTTGGGATAAAGTTGCTTCTATCTTACATTTGCAGTTACCTCGCTTATTATTGAATGCAAAACAATACATTTTCCCCTGGCGAATCATTAAAATTGGTCCGTAATCAGCCACCTGCAAGTCTTCGTTTAATGCGAGGCTATGAGTTTCATACGAAACCCATTGAATTAAAGATACCTCCATTGTAATGCCGCATAAATAATACTCGAGTAACAGGCTCTAATGGAACTATTGTCTTTCCTGGCAGGCCTCTAATTTCTCTGGGAACTTCTAATCAATACGAACCTGCAATTGAAATGAGCCGTAACTAGCCTTCGCATCACCAGCAGCAGGGCCTTTCAGCACTCGCTAGTCATTCATTATATTTTCATTTCGTTTCAGTTTCAAATCAACTCGAATGCAACAGTGCGTGCAAACAGTTATTTAACAGTCAGTCAACAATAACGAGTAGCCGCCCTGTTGATTTCATTTGAAATTTACCATTTACCATTTCTGTATTAATAGGAAAGGCGGTATTGATTGAATTCGTTTACTGTCAGCTTATAAATAGGAATGTTTTTTACACCCCTTCTTGGAGTTTGTCCCCTACTTGATTTAATTGGAAAATTTAATCAGTGAATAAGTAAAATAACATATGTATGTCTATACAAAAACTCTGAAAGACTTATGTTATATTTTACTATTTATCTGCATATCGATACCTTAGCTTCCGGTTTAATTTTTTGAATAACGGAAGAACATAACATAAAAATATGTGAAATTAAAATTGCATGCGATTAACCTGTATACAAAACTATGTCAACATCTGAAAACATGTTTCCCTGATTCATGATACTGTACCCGGTCTATATAACCCATAATAGGAGCTGTGTCAATTTGATTGATGGACTTAATTGATTGAAACCCACTTAAAGCCAAACTGCATGCGGCGGGGCCTACCCCAAAAAACACCCATTATTATTTGTTCCCCTTTGCGAAGAGAGTATCTCAATTTCGGCCTAGACCGCAGATCAACATTTCGCAAATGTCGTGTTGCTGGTGGCATTGTTGTTGCCACTGTTGTTTGGCTGTCAGAGCTTACAATTGTTTGCCATCCTTGTCATCGTCGTCCTGGTGGTTTTGCTGCAATTCCGTTTCATGGAGCAGCTGTACCTATAACTCGAGTTGTTGCCGCTGGATGCTGCATTTGGCTGTTGTTGCTGGATGCTGGATGCTGCATGCTGCTCGTGTTGCTGCTGCAGCTGCGCATGCCGGTCTGCACTTGGCAGCTTTACAACTGCGAAACCATTCGAGTTGATGCCGCCCAGCCGAGTGAGAAGAGTGGAGCCTCGCCAGACATCATAGTCGTCAGTTGCTGCCCCATTGTTGCATTGTTGTTGCTCTTGCAACTGGCGACGCCAGCGACATGACCTCAGCACACAATTTTCGGGGGCAGGCGGCGGGTAAGGGTATTCCCCGGATTTGTATGCGTATGCCATGTCCTGTATGTTGTGCACACTGAGCACTCTGCGAGCCATCAGTATATTTGTGTAGAACCGCAACGGCCCACACAAACGGGCCGAAGGATGCCAGAACGCCAGAATTCCAGGATGCTAGGATGGTGATGGTGGTGACGAGCGGCGGCGGTGCTCATATTTTGCCCAGCGCCACAGTCAGGAGCACGACCAATAGGAGCAGCGAGAGGGACAATTACAATGCAAACAATACAGAAGAGGCAGGGAACAACTGCCGGAAATGGGCTGAAGAAATTGGGAAGATGCAACAGCAAACGGCAGCAGTGCTGCTTGATATTTATAATAAAATTATGGTTTATCATAAATTAAAAACTATTTTATAGCTATTTTATACTATAAACTATTTATGTATAATATCAATAAAATTAGGACATTTGTCTACGTACTTGCTCCTATTTAGATTTTAAATTGTATTACTTTATATATATGAGTAAAATAAGCTCTTTATTAATTCTCCTACACTATAAACTTTAAGAGTCTGCTCCTTGCTACATTTTAAGGAATAAAGCAGTATTCAGTATGATTTCCTTAAATCCCTTTAAATATAAAGTATCCTTTGGAAAATAAATCCGAAGACAGGCAATCAATCAAGGACAGGCATATTGTGCGATGCCTCGCTTATAAATATTCTCAGGATATAAAAAGCTGATGCGCCGGCAGCACTGGGCAGCACGAAGAATAACCAAAAGATGGGGGAGCGCAGGAGAAGGTGGAGCGACAAATGTTGTGTCCCGGCAGATAAGAAAGGACGAGGCCGGCGATCTATTACCACAGCTGCACAACAGCCACTTCCTGCTGCGTTGCGTCCATTGAGCGAAGTGTGTTAAGCAAACAAAATGCTCCTGTGGCTCCTGCTTCTGCTTCTCCTGAATATATGGCTCCTGCAACTGCAACAACAATGCCTTGAATAACCAAAAAGGATGTTGACTTGCCGTTTGCTAAAAGGAACTGCAGCTATTCCGTTCGCATATACTCATATATTCATTTACTGGGATACCGCCAGATGCTGCCGTTCAGTGGGATGTGAATGTGGGTCCTGTGTGTCCTGGCCAGCCCGTAAATTAGTTGCACCCATCAGCCCGCTCCCAACTATTTCACCCAGCCGGTCTGAAACTCGGGCCCTCCGCAACCGCAGCCTCTGAATGCGGCCAAAGCAATGCGGAAGAATATTAAGCGGTTTTTAAGCGCCTGCATATTAAAAAGGATACAGAAAGGATACCCCGAGACAGAGAGAGCAGCTGAACCAGTGATGCTTACTTGGTCTACGCCGGAAAACTCTGCTCTTAATGAGTGCATGGCTAATTTAAAATTGAACATTGCACATTATTTAATCCCGTCTTTTTATAAATAAACTTTGGTCTCCCCATTTACGAAACCCAACCTCTTCGACTTGAATATTGAAAAAATAACTAAATATTTCTTGAAAACATCAATTAAACAAACTTCAAATAATATAACATAATTTTGTATTTCTTTAACTTTAAATTCGTTGTTATTTATATACATTTTTAAACATTCGTCGTTCGAGTAATAAATATTTTTAGTGGCTTTAAGAAATGAATACTTCAATCGAAATACAAAAGTGCGATTAGTTTGTCTTTTTAAATATTTTCTACATTAATTTAGAAAAAAAGAAGCATCTCTGATGAACTAAACTCCAGAATAAAAAACAACAGAGGCAAAGCGAAAGACATTCGGCGGCAGCATTCGCATTCCCTTGGCGGCTGGCAGTTAAGGTTCCTTGGATCATTTGGCGATTTGCAAATTACCAACAAAATTCTCCGGACCAAAGGACGAAGGGGAGTTGGGCGGCTCGAATCCGACCGGCGATTGTGCGAAAAGTTTTGCTCCGACATTTTTATTTAACTTTTATTTCTCTTTTTATTCCGTTGGCCAACTGGTCTAATACGTCCGTTGGGTGCTCGATTTGCCACTTGGACTTGGAATGGATGGGGAATGCCATCCACTTGGCCTCCACTTTGGTAACCGTACCCTTTTCCATTCAATCGACCGTCACCTTTGTTTTCCGTATGTCCTTTCTGTGCATCTGTGCGTGTTTGTGTGTGTGTTGTGTAATTAACTCACATTTGCCACGCCCACAATGGGCGACATTGCCGGCTTTAATGAGTCACAAAACGGTTTTATGTGTCAAACGTTTGAAAATCCATTCGTCCGATTGAGAGTGCAAATGAAAATAAAAGAAATCGGAGCAGACTGGGGAAAAACCTGGCCCAGATGATGATGATACTCGATGATGACGTCCGCCGGGGCCGTCAAAGGGTTCATTTAACAGCTAATTAAATGTTTAATCGGATATCTCCCTTATGGCGAATAAAAGGACATTTCTGCTCTCCACACAAAAATCGAGCGCGTTAATCTATTGAGGACATCTCCTTCTGAATAGGAAGGGTATTATAAATGTATACAATTGAAGTCCTCGAAAGCAATCTATTAAATTAAATGTCAATGGTGACATGATTGTATTAAATAACTTATAAATCGTCTATAGCTCGAATAATTCATTCCAAACTTATGATAAAAACAGCAATCAGCTTAACCACACATTTATGGTTACTTTGCATTCATCTGTGATATAAACCCCATTCGCATTCGCTCGACTTAGTAGGATAGCAATCATAATCACGAGTCCATCAGATAAGCAATCCCGAGGGCCCTTTAATTACTCAATGTCCAATTTCAATGATTCCACTTCTTTTTGGCTTCTTTAAGCATCGACAACTTGTGTTAATTACTTGCCAGCAAAGTGCAAACCAACTAACCCAATTAGGATTGGAAAAGGCCAGACACTGACACACAGCGAGATTGAGTGGGGAAATGTGGAAAGCTGCGGGAAAGCGGGAAAAGGCGGGAAAGAAAGCAATAAACATCAACTTTGCGCTTTGATCATATCCGCGAAAAGGCCAACCACCCGGTGAAAAGGAGGTTGAGTAACCAGGAGTAGTAAGCAAATTACTGGAGCTGCAAAATGTCCTGGATAGTGGACTTCTTTGGCTTCTTCATTTGGAATTCAGTTTTGTTACTGAAATCGCTGAATTAATTTTCGTTAGCGAGGAATCCAGCTTTTTGAATTACCAACTCTGCATTCAAGCCCAGTCGACCTCCACCTGCACACACATTTCGCAGGCTTTCGTAGTCTAACAATTAGACTCCGGGTTACATTCACAAATTTTGAATGGCCCCCGAAAGTTGGCTAAGTTTCAACTTCTGGGGGGGGCGAAAAGGATTTGTAAGACGCTTGGAAATTAGCTTATAAATACGCAATCTCAGACGGACAGTCTTGGTCTTGGTCTCTGAAAATCTGAAAAGGAAACCCGGTTGACGGCGAAGGACATCAGAACGACACTGACGCAGTTGCTGCATTTTTCATGGGCTGTGCAAAATAAATTAGTGAAAGCTGTAAATATGATGAACTGCTGCTGCTGAAGCTGATGCTGATGCTTCAGCCTCTGCTCCCCCTTTTCTTTCCCAATCCTTTGCAAGTCATCCATGTCCTGGACCCAGTTTCGCTCGAGCGACAAACTTGCAAAAGTTTTGTTGGTCGCCAGCGGCGCGCATTTTCAACAGCTGAAGCTTCAGCCAAAAAGCTGAAGAGAAATGCTGCACTGAGAAAAATTATGAAGCAAAAAAAAGAAAACGATCCATCTATAAAATTCTTCTTCTGGCTCCCCTTAATGCAATTCGAATCAAATATCGCTTTACGGGAATTGTCAATTCCGAAATGAGTTATTTAATAGAATATAAATTAGTGCAAATCGGATCACTTATTTTAAAGTGATTTTTTTCCTGTGTGATGGAGATTGGTGGTGGCACCTTTCTGGCGGAGCATCCTCTGCAACCCAAGCATTTGTAGCCGCTTTAGTTTAGTTTGATTCAGTTAGTAGTTTTAAGAGTTAAGTAGTTTTCAAAAGTTTTATGAATTATTAAGAGGATTTTCGAGTTTTACGCTAGCCTTTCATTTTCGCTTTCAGTTTACTGCCAGTCCCCGGTCGTTTACGCCCCCTACCGCCCCCTATCCCACCCAAAGCCCCCGGAAAGTCCGCTTTTAAGCGCTCGTCAGCCGTTTCCGCTGGTGTCCGTCGTTTGCCATTTTGCCGTCGCCCGAAAAGCTGTCGAAATATTTTGCAGATTTTTTAATTTTTCATGCCGCATTTCCACACTGCTGTTGGTGCCTTTATTGTTGTTCTCCCCGCTGAAGTTGATGCTGATGATGATGAGGATGCTGGCATAGTCGTGCAAACATTGACTTGAATGGCAGCAGGGAGCAGCCCTTTTTCTCCCATCGGTCGCCCGAAAATTAAATACATTTTACTGTCAATAAAATTATAAATGCAAATTATAATTTTCTACTGCCTTTTCGGACACTGGACGCACAACAATTAGCCAGTCCTCCCCCAAACCCACAATTTCCCCGCAGCATGCTGTTTTGCGAGTGGAGCACTGGAGATAATACTCCCAAATTTCTCTGCCATGGCCGAACACTGATTGTGACGTCAATGGCCAAATTAAAACTTTAACGTGTCGCACAGGCGAGTGGTTAGTGGGGATTGCAGATGGCAGGCGATGGAATGGGTGGCTTTCACGGACAGAGCTGGCAGTTCGTCATTGTTTCCCGTCAACTTTGGCTTTGGCTGGGTAAAGCATTTACCTTGTCACCTTTTTGACTTTAATTGATTTTTTAAGAAGCGGTTTTCTAGTTTTTAATGGACTCTGTTGAACAAAATGCTACTACCGTTCGTTTCCAAGTAGATTGTTTATCCAACCTAACAGGGATGGCCCAGCTTATAAAGTTACTGGATAAGAGTTTTCAACATAGGAATTCAGTTCTATCTACATTTAAAAAAATATTACAAGTATATTACTTCTACTATTTTTTAAGAACTTAACTAATAAAATTTCATCTTTCATACTCATATTACAAAAAAATCTTGTGAAATATTTTTTTTCAGGCACTAGTGAAAATTTGGCTATTATTTATCGCCTGGTGCAAAACTCGACAGCACTGCGATGGGTTAGAGTGGAGTTCGCTTGGTTAGTTGGCTGTCGCTTGGCTGCTAAGGATGTTGGCATGTTAATTCACTTTGCAAATTGTTGCGATGCCTGTTGTCGGTGTGTATAGTTTCCCTTTTTTTCGAGCTGTGTGTGCGTGGAGCGCTAATTTGGTTCGGCTAGGAGGTGTAAGCGGTACGTGCAAACTTCGTTGATTCGCTAAGTGAAACTTCGATTACACAGACACAGCTCTTAGTGGGTTCATTTGCTCCATTTTGGCGGGCCTTCCAAATTTTCGCAATTTTCGGCGGTCGTTTTCCCATTTTGCCCGGCTGCCGGAATTGCTGGAGGAGTATAAACTTTCGCCACGTAACATTTGTTATGCTCTATTTCTTTGCAAAGCAATTACCGACCCACATATCCAGACAAATAAACAGAAACCAACAACGCACAGCAAAAACGGCCGGGCAAACATGCCTTCCGTGGAACGTCCTATGCCTATGAAAAGTGGGAAAGTGGGTGGAAAATCTGGGTGGTAAAGAAGGGGCGGCGAGGTGCTTCATAGACGTGCATAAATGGATTCTGGAGCACAAAAAACGGGGCGGACGGGTCGGCAGGGGGCGGGGTTAAAGCTGTGGAAAGTGAGTGCGCTTCTAAATGAATCGCACTTATCACGTAGTGGCGTCGGCCTCGAGTACAGTGATGCCTGGCGTGGCGCGATAATGAATGCAAGTTAAGGCAAAATAATATTAAATTTAGTTGCCAATTAATTAGTGAGGTCAAAGGCTGGAAGGTGAATGAAACTGTTGGCGATGAGTTAACGCCAAAGTGGTTTCATACGAACAGGAAGTTGTCATTTCTCGACATGAAAAACTTCGTAATGAAGTTGAAAGTGAAGAGAGCGTAGTGAAAGGTGGTTAGAGTGACAGATAATTCATTGAAACCACCTCCGCTAGTTGCAAAAGGTTGATTATGTCTGAAAGTTTTTAAAATGAATGCTCAAAGAAAGTTTTAATACAACTTTCTGGGCTCTGAGGACAATTAATAATATATGTTGCAATTAACATTTAAGCATTATTTTATTACTACATCTTGAAAAGAAAATGATAAAACTAATACCGTTAAAAATTTGCCTAACCCGAAATTATTTGAAGAACACAGAAGAAGTATAATTTACAATATAACTGAGTACCACGTTAAATTTGTGCGATTGGCAAAAGTAACCAATAACTTTTGTGAAATGACAGGTTTACAAATTTTTGGGATAAAAGCACAAATAATACAGTTAAAGGACCCATTAACTTTTACTGTTAACACTGTACAAGAGACATACTAACAGCCCAGCTCCCGAAAATTATTACCACGTAAAATTTGACCAAGTTTTGTTGCATTTGTTGCGTTTCTGAATAAATAATCGATAACTTTTACGCAACAGCACCGAAACAAGCCACCATTGACAGCCAGAGGGGGATTGAGGACAATGGGGACTGAAAGTGGGGTGAAATGGGTGATATAGAATAGAAGGGGTACTGGCTGATGGTGATTTGCACAGGCGGAGGCCAAGTAAATTTGCAGAGCGAAAACAAATTTATAAGCGCATTAAACGGGCGCGTGTAGTTCTCGTGATTTGTGTTCCGCAACGGGGAACGACCGAAAAGGAGGGGTCTTCAAAACGGGGAAGGCTTCCAAAGCCAGGGAATTCGACGAACAAGGGAGGTCAGAGCACAAACTGCTTACCAAGCGCTTAGCGATTAATCAGTTTGCCAACAACGAAAGGCGATAGTGCACTTGGAAAATACATTGCACCTAGGTTATTACTAAAAATATTATATTCGTGCAAGGAAAATTTGTATAATGGTGGCCGTGGTGAAGTCCAAATTTAACCGAGACTTTAGACAAAAAATAAGTAGTTTTTACAGATCATACTTAACTATTTTTATCTGTTGTTAAATTTTTGTCTCTCTATAAACGGTTGACAACGGTTAAGCGACAAATTCCCGTGGAGTCGTATAGTTTTGATGCGAACCATAAAATGCATAGGTCTCTGAATCAGAGCGCAATCTTTTTGCGAGTGCCAGACCTTTGGCTGAGGGTTTGGCTCGTGTGCCGTGGGATTAGAGCGGTACTCGGAACTTTGGAGTCCTTGAGCCTTGCGCCTACAACCTCCAAGGAGCATCGACCACACAAACTGCGAACTGTACCTCGGCGGCTGGCTGCTGCTTCTAGTTTTGCTGCTGCTGCACTAACGCCGTTTTGGTGGCTAATTAAGTCAATTATGCACTTAGGGCTTCAAGTGGCGTGCGCCACCAATGGAGGCCGTGCCCCACAGACATCGTTGCACCACCGCAGCCACAGCCACAGCCACAGCCGTTGCAGTCATTTAAACATCAAAGCTCGTCACGCTCAAGTCCAGGCCACGCCCACCGCCAGCGTGGGCTTCCTGGCTGCTCTCCCGCCTTTTTTTAATATTAAAAAAACGGAGCTCGACTGTGGAAATAACTCATACGCACCGTATGCCGCGCTCGCCGCACATCAGTTGTTGGGTTGGGTATGCTGTTGGTGCTGGTGTTGGTGTGCTGGTCTTGGAGCCTTCGCCATTGTTGTTGTCGGCATAAGGACGTGTTACTTACACTTTGCCTTATGTACTTTGGGGGCTGATACATACATATGTAATATGTAGCAAGCTGTATATACCGAGTATGTAAGTACAAGGCTGCCGGTTTATGTGTTGGTGAGGCAGGCACGAGAAACGATTTATCTCAATTTACATACTAAATGACAGGCAGAGCGGCTCATGCATTCCTTTTCGTGACTGTCGAAGGATCCCCGACAGCCCGACATCCCGACATCCAACATCCAACATCCCAACATCCGAAGACCACGTCCTTGTACTCGCAGAACTCCCTTCCTGTGTTCTTGGACGTACAATGGGCAGAAGATTGGTAAATGAGGCATAAACATTGATTTTCAGTTTAAGTAAACACTTAATTGAGTATAACTTGAGTGGATATATACTCCAGGCACGCGGTGAAGGCGCAAAAATCGCTTAATTATTCAGGGCAAACAAAGTGACTGACCGAGGGAATCATTCATTTTTTAATCAATCGAATCGATATCCTTACGCGTTGAAACACGGAATTAAAAATATCTTAAAACGAGCCTTTCGTTAAACATGGTCCTTCTTCCCGATTTTTTATATAGGCATTGATTTCTTTGGCTATCAATCAGATATATTTAACATTTTCCCACAAAGGTAATCACACCTCTTTATTGTTTATACCGAAAAAAACAGTCAAACGAATTTATTTTCTATACATTTTTTTAGCTTCTAAATAGTAGCTTAAAGAGTGTCTTAAAAATATAAAGAAATCGTTTGGGGATTTTACACAAAAATTAACAAACGAATTACCATTGTAACTTTTATTATATGTTTGAATTCGTAGTTTATTTTAAAGCACTAAATGAATAAGTTGCCTTGTTCCTGTAACATCAGTTATTCTGATGTTTATCCTACAACCGAAACTAAAAACGTATTATTAGGTTTCTTTAAATACAAATTATTCTTAAGTTTCTTAAATATAAAAATGGTTTTTCGTGATAATATTCTCAAATGCTTGAGTTTCGATATTTATGGAATTTAATATGAAAGAAAACTAAATAAGTTCACCCAATCAGAACTGATTTAACTGATCAAAAATGTATGCAACGCAAACATTGTTAATTTATCGCGTTTTTCATTGTGCTTTAATTAACCCTGCACCAAGAACTAAAGTGAATTAAATCATGTTCGGCTATTTAATCTTTAAATTGAAATCTACAATACTGTTAATTTATTATTGTTATTTCTATATAATTGATCAGCTATTCTAGCAAATTATCTACTAAATTACATTAATTTAATTAATTAGAGTAATTTATTGGACTACAACTAATAGGGTTGTGAAGCCGCACAACCCCATTGTTTATTGGCCCCACTGTGCAGCGCCAACGCTCAATTCCGCATCACTTGTCAGTCCTATATAATGTAATGAGGGCGTTCGATAAAACAAATGCAAAATTTCAAAGACGTAAAAACGAAATTACAGGCGACCGGATGATACAGACGGTCTGTGAAAGTGGGCTTTTGCGAGGTGACGGTGGAGTTGGGAGTGCGATTGCCTGTCAACAGCTGTTTTCGGGCTCCTGACAAGGGGAGTAAAAGAAAGTACTTTACACGGCAACCACACACATATATTATACACACACTGGCAAAGCTAGGGTGGTCTTTTCTCGGGAATAATTTAGATAAATTACTTTTAACTATAAATTCTTGAAGGTAAAAAATGATAAAGGTGTTTAGTTAAACAATATATTTTGTTTAGAAGAATTTATTGTGCCACTAAGATAGTAATAATATTATCGCTATATTAAAGACATTTACGAAGGCAGCTTAAGAAATACCTTCAAATTCATTGCTGAAATACATCACTTGTAACAAATGTGTCCTTAAATCGCTTCATTACTTCATGTCTAAACGGAATCTTTTTGCGAGTTTCCAATCATAACTGTAGGACGCAATCGCGGTCCACCCCAAAGGACACACACGCCCACTCAGAGCCGGAGATTGAGCCCCAATCCCAGCTAAGCGGCTTCGGGCCGTCCATTTGTCGCCACCAGGGGGAAGTATTGTAATTCCCCGGCGATGCAGCGTACGCACATGACTTTTTAATAAATATTAAACAGTGCGTCGAAAAAGAAAGCGCCGCCAGGACAAAAGGGACGGCGACGGCAGTGTTGACATGACGCCTGGCGAAATATTAAATTACGATAATAAAATATTGAACAAAGATTGTTTTGTTCCACTTTGAAAAAGCCAGAGTCCTGCGGTTCGTTTTGGTTTTCAGTTCTGTTCGGTTTTCGCTCTCGGTTCCGTTCGCTCTGGTATTTTTGACAAATGTTTTTCGTTTTCGACAGTAGGGTTTTTGTTTTGCCAGCCAGTCCTTGGGAATTCGCCATCCTCCTTCCTTATGTGGTAATATAACGCTCTTTTACTACGAAATTTGCCCCAATGTCTGGGGTTATGTTCGCCGTTCCCCTGCGGCGCTTTGGTAAGTTATATATATTTATTTTTACAAAAGAGGAGCAAAGTTGCGTAAATTATTGTTAACGGAGGCGTGAGAGGGCGGCTCCACCCACCTCCCTAACTTTGTTGGATCGTTTTTTTTGCGGGCCGCCTTTTGTGTATTTGAACTTGGCAGTGCGTTAAATTGTAAAGGCCCTGCCAACACAAGCACACAACACTCGTATTGTTAGCATTTAGTAAGCTAATCCCTTGAAGTCTTCAGGAGATTTCGCCAGATTACAGGCAAATGCGAATCGAAGTGACTTTCCCGGTCTTTTTGGGGTGAGAGGGCGATGGCTAAAAATAAACACACAGCTCTAGATCATTTTAATTTGGCATTTGATTAGGCACGTGTTCGCATCGGAAGCAGCTTAAGGACATGTGTGCGCACAAGGACACGGGCACACAGACACTATATCTATCCTCATTGTCTGGACCTATTTGCAATGTCAACGCAGAGGTAAGGCCCCCGGCTCCACAAAACTCAAAGACAAAGAGAAAGTGGACGGGTGGAAGAGGAAGCAAGCAGCCAAAGCAATTGCAAATACTCCCCTGCTATATGAATATTTATGAGCGTGTTTGCGACTGCTTAAGACACTCAACTAGCTGCCAAAGTAGGCGGGGGATCGGAAATGCGGCAACGTTGCAGCTCAGATACACTCAAGAAAAAGCCCGGATATCTAAGCCAAATGACCAAATCTGTGAAGAAGTTAGAAAAAGAGAAACTTAGGGAATTACACTCGAGGAAACTATTTGCTTACTAATTATTTAAAAAAAAGGAGACACAAGATCCTTCTTTTAATCTGCATCTAAATAAAATTGTCAGCAATTGGTATATTATTGGTCAGTTCAAATATGTTACATGAACAAACGCCTGAAAGCGGTACTATAAATTTCTACAAATTACGAATATTGCTTTAACCAGAACCAATGATTTATTTTGCATTGTGCATTTGTAAGCACTTCATGGGGATCCTTGAGCATATATGGCTTCTCCATGCCCGGGTCTAAGGATTAGCGGACAAGGAGTGCACACAAATGCTGCCCGCAAATACCCACACTCTGTTTCAGTCACTTGAGTGGGTGGGTTAGCAAATGGCCGAAGCCATTTGGAAAAGGTACTTGGGATCCTGGCTAAATTGCGGGCTATGAAAATGAAACTATATTGTTTTGCCATTGCCATTGTTTGTTTATTATTATTACAATGCTTGTGAATTTGGAATATATGCCCAAAATCCTACTGGCCAGTGAAAGGACGAATTCGTCTGACCACTTGATTGTCCCTGCCCAACAATTAGAAACTATCAACACGTTTGGCCAATCTGCCGGCTCTTCATTGTCATCTCTATCTCCGCAGCCAGCCGTAATTAGTTGACTTCCTCGAATTAGTTTTAAGGTGATTAAATTTAATGGCCTCCACCGGCGCCTCGAATATTTACCACACGAATGCAATTACCCGAATGGCTACGCAGCCAAGACAACAAATCAGCAATTAAGCCGCATCGCACCGCCCGTTCTGCCACCTGTCACCACATCCGCTCTTCGCCACCCACGCAGGGCCAGGAACCAGGGACCGGGGATGAAAGCAACCCACTTTCCACCCCGTTCGGGGACTCTTGATGCTGACGTTAATGACCGCCAATAAAATGCGTGCTCAAGTGGCAGGAAACTGCCTCGAGGCACTGCGACTCCAAGGATCTGGCTGGGCCAGCAATTAATGTCAAAGTCAATATGCCTTATCGCGCCGTTAAATGTAAAGGGTATTATAATAAAATAAATAACGCAAAAATCAGCAAGGGCTGAAATTAAATCGAACATCAACAATCTGTGGCGAAACAACAAGGCAAGCAATCAGTGGGTAAGGAGAGTGCTCTGCCTCGCTCCGCCCGGAATCAACGAGCCATCCGGCAACTTGGTTATCCATTCCATCGACATCGACATCGCCATCACCATCGCCATCGCCATCGACTTTGGCCGGGAGCGCTATTCCGCGATGCTTTTGGAGTGCAGCTCGTTAGGCACGAACGAGCAGAGCAGCAGAAAGCCCGGAGAAAACCAAGGAAAACCAAGGAAAACCAAGGAAAACCCAGACAGATAGACAGACAGCAGGCAAGGACATAAACAGCCAGCTTTCCATTGAGTGGGACGAGGAGGAGGAGGAGGAGTAGTGGGTGGTGTGTGGTGAGGACCGACACCCATCTTAAATGCCAATTTCAGGCGCTGCATTTCCCTCACTCAAAGAATGTCGGCACTGTTTGAATACTAATTGGCAACGGGGGATTTCGTTATGTCTGAATTTATTTTCAAGTAATTACAATTACCAGGCCATGCAAGTTCTCAGCGGAGCGACATAAATACGGTTTAAATATGGCCAAAATTAAAAGCTTTTGGAGGCTATTCTCCGTCATCTATATGTAAGTAGTTTTCTTTAACCTTTACATTTTCTGCGCATCTTGAACGCCGATTTTGAGAGGCTGCATTTAAGTCACTGCGCGAAAGTCCTCGGAATTATTTTAAAATTACAGTTTGGGGGCCAAAACTTTGAAAGCCAGTGAAGAAGACATTTCCGACCCTATAAAGTCTATATATACGATTATATATAAGATTGTGAGATCAGTGTCACCAGGATATTCGACCTAGCAATATCCGCCTGTCCGTTATGCAAACTAGTTTCCCAGCTATTTATTAAGTCGTCCCTTTTTGTTTCGGTTAGTTGCACAGCTTAAACCAGAGGTTGAATACTCTAATATAACCAAAAGATTATCATTAAAATTAAAACTTTCCATTTTACCGTAGCTAAAATTATCTTTTAAATTCACAAGACTCCCGTTCAATTTTTGCAGTGCAACATTCATCCGGGACTCGGGCAGGGCTGTCCGTCGAAAAGCCAATCTGCTCAACACTTTGTTTGCCGCCGCCATTGTCGATGCTGTCGACCCCAATTTGCAGAGCTCCTTGTCGCGCTCACATTGATATACATAGCTGCGTCTTTGGAGCATCCCCCATTTTACCACGCTTATCCCCCGAACTCCTGAACCGCATCTTTGGTGGTTTTTTAATACATAGCAAATCTTTATGCAAACAAGGCGGCCGAAAGAACGGGAAAAAGGGGCGGTCTGTCAGCTGGTAACAGGTAATCTCCTGCCAGGATGGAGGGCGCGAATAATTCAAGGCAGCTCACGTAAATTTTAAGTTTCGTCATTAAGATTATTGGACTAAGAAAAATTTGGTCAATGCATGCACGGAATTTTTCATGAAGGGGCGCCGGAGCAATCAACTGTGAATAAAGCCAAGGGGCCAGGTGATGAATCGAGGGGTACGCTAAGTAGGTTAGATCGATGGGGTATACAGGACACTGTTGCGGTGTCCTCGCTTTCGAGGCATTTCACCGAATTAGATTACAATTTAACTTAGTTTTCTGAAGAATAGTACAATTTCATGTATTAGATTTGTCTCCCATTCACTCTAGTTAAGGAGGCTGAGTTAAATTAAACAAGGACTTCTGTGAAAATTACTGGGTCTCAAATGCCTAGAGATTTCTAAAAAAATTTCGATTTGTTATGTTTCAAAACTACTGTCTCAAGAACCGAGGTAACATTTTAAATTTATTTCCAAAATAATTTTAAATATTAAGTAGCTTTTGTTGGCCAATATGTTTGTGACAGCTGTAAAAGAATATAAATGACAACTCTTTGGAAACCACTTATTTCTAAGAAAAGTGATTCCAAAACGAAAGCTAAAATAGACAAGAACGGCCGTCTGATTGATTCCCTAGCTAATTTTAAAATATTATTCTTAATTAATTGTGTTGATAAATAACAACATCCTTTTGGGTTGACCCATTGAGTGTGAAAATGGAAAACCCGGCTTATCCTTAGCCGTATCCTTATCCCTTGGCATTGTGCATTCCGTAGAGGACCAGGACACGTGTCCCGTTAACCTTTCATGGCCATTCCATCAAGCCCGAAAAGGTCTTCCAGCCAACTCACTCTCGGAAAACTTTCTCTAAATTCTTTCATACATTTGCTGCTTTTTTCTGTTCTTTTCTGCGCGTTTTCTTACTTTGTGTGTAAGCAAATTGCCCAATTTTGTTCCCTTTGGCTGCCTTTTTCTGGGGATTTTCCTTTGGCGGGGTTATCAACGCATTATCTTCGTGAAAAGGAGTGCAGTTAGAACTTGTTGGGGGCAGCAGGAGCTGGTGAAACAGCAGCCAAATGGAGAGGGAAACTGCCGCGACGCCAACAATAACACACAAAGAGCGGATGGGCACAAAGTGGAAAAGGAAGATTGCGGAAAGGCGGGAAAATAGGAAAAACGAGGAGTATACTCGTGGCTGGCCAAGAGCACTAGTCGCCGGCTGGGTGAAAAGCAATAATCTAACATTTCAGCACATTTTACAGTTCACTGAATTAAATAAAGAAACTTTGAGCTCACAAGCGCACGCACAGTGGCATACTCACACACACACAGATTAAAACCTATGAGCATAAAGCTGCCGCTGTCTACGTGGCGTATGCGTATTTTCACATGTTTGAATGTTCTCTTCCTTACACTTTATACCCTGAACGAGGCAAGAGTATTACTGGTCCCAAACGCAGGCCTAATCCCTGATCCTTTGGGATGTTTATGGACAAACTATATTGTTATATATATATATGCTAATATAATGAATTGATCAAAACGTATATCAAAATATGAAAAAGTCTCAATTATAATATGAATTTTAATTTCCCATCTATACAGTAGTTACACTTTTCGAAATTGATCTAAACACATTGAAATGCCTCAGATTAAATTTTTAATCAGCAAATTAGAGTTTGAAAAGTTTATTAATTTGGTATTGAATGAAACTAATGACCAATTAGATCGATTTTATTATCAATTGCGAACATTCTGAAAGGGCATGTAGTGGGGCTTGACGTTTTTTCAGATATCGCTGGCCTCCAGATTGTGTGTCTATACGAATATATAGGGCTGCTCCCTCGAATGTTTCCACAGAACTCAAACGGGACGAAAGACAGACAGGACAGGACTCATCCTATGCAGCATCTTCTGGCTGAGAGCAAGGACTTCCAGGGTCGAACTGAGTGACTGAACTGAGAAGCAAGCAAAGCAATTTTTATGGAAGCACAATTCTACAGGAGGAACGCAAAATAAATGCCGCGTTATGGGACCCAAGTTTCCGAGCTGCGAGTTTTCCTAGCCACTGGGACAAGGGCACGGACGCATGCTGGAGGAGCAAGGAAAAAATGAAAAGCACAAAAAAAGGAAACACCAAAAGGGAAAAACTGCTGAGCTAACGATGTGTGATTTTTCTGTATGGCTGGCTGACGGAGAATGGCGGATGGATGGGGGCGACAATTGGGCCGGGGTTAGGACTCTTTTTTAGGTTTCTGGTTCGGGTTCGAGCTGGGGCGTAAAAAATAATAATAAATGAAAGTGTTGGCGCGCTGGCTCGTGGTACGTGTAATAACATTCAAGTGCGCCAAGTTTAATCTTTCAAAATGCTTATGCACAAAAAATAAGCTATAGCTATAGCGCCAAGTCAGAGAGACCGGGCGATGGAGTGTCAGCGGGCGAAAAATAATGGGGAAAAAAATAATAAGCCAGGGCAACGGCGAAAAAATAATGCGAGGGTAATTTACGTTTAGAGCCTGCAAAATTATTCAAATTAAAATTGTAAGTATTCTAACGCGTCGCAGGCATCTGTGGCCCACCAGCTGTGGTGCGCTGCAGGAGCAAAAAGCAGGCAAATACACTGAGAGATTTTTGTACTTGGAGAATTTTTAAATCAACTAAATCGACTACAAGTAAGAAAAAAAGTAAACAATCAAAGAATCGAATTGAAAATATATGCTTATACATATTTATAAATATGATTTAAATACGAATTGTAATATAATTCTTCTAATTGTTTACATTAAGTAATTTTTTCTTTCTGTGTGGGGCGTAAAGAAAGAGGGAGAAGGAAAGAGACAAGCGAGGAAGCGAGAGCGCTGACCCAGCGCTGTGTTAAATTAGCTGGGACACTTAATTTCTGTTGACGCGCACATTTTTCTATGGAAATTAACGCTAAATAATTTTTGGATTCACCAGCGAATCGTTCAGCCAGCAGACCGAGGCGAAGGACCACCTCCTTCCTCCTCGAAGGACTCTCCATTTGCTTTCGGTTTGGGCTGGAGTTGGCAATTAGGCCCGGGGTGTTTGAATTAGTTTCGTGTTTTAATGAGTTTCATAACTTTTTGGTTCCGTTGTAAATTTTGCAGTAGCAACAAAACACACATAAAAGATGCGTGCAACGGTTAAAACGGTGGGCGGCTGACGGTGGATTGTGGGTGGAGCGGGAAAACCAAAAGGAAAACGAGCAAATTTCCATGTTACTACTGAGGGAAGCCCTTGGGTGGATTTATGTATGTATTTGTTAGCCATACCCAGTTGACATAAGCGAAAGCAAAGTGGCAAAAGGCAACATGAAAAATGCTTTAAATCTTGTCAAGCGGGGGGGTTTTTTAGGGGCTGGAGGTCGGAGGTCAGGTCTCAGATGTGCGTCTGTGTGTATGCTAATGATATTTTAAGAGAGCTTTCACTGAGCCCGCACATGTGTGAGTGGGCAAAGTGAAAAATTATTTATGTTGCCTACTTATTGGGGCATGCAAATGCGCATTGTTATGCAAAACGTTTCTAAATTCCGTCCATAAATTGAATTATCCTGCAAATCAAACTATCCAGCAATTTGCCATGTAATATTTAAGAGCTCTCTAATTAATTAAACATCACAGTGTTCGGAACAGCACACTCCATCTAAAAAATACAGCGAAAAGCATGACAGGACTTTCCGAAAAAAAAGGAGCGAGAATTCCAATGACAAATGGGGCTCGCTGTTAAATATTTGCATGAAAACCCTTTTTCAAGCATAATAACGGAAAAACACCAAACGTTTCTATCTCCTTTGTACACACCATTTATTTTCCCTCATTCCCAGTTCCCTCCCTTTCCCCATTGTTTGTAGCCACCATTCAACTGTAATTACTTAGGTAGACCCGATCCGTAGCGATACGGGATATAAGCCTCTTTTGCAGAGAAAGAAAAACTTTGAATTTTCTTTTAATTTTTCATTGTTAAATTGCCATTTCGGGGGGAGGAAAAAATGTGGCATGTGCAGGGATGCGCCAAAACAGAAACGGAAAGCAAACCAAAGCAAAACAGAAAACTGAAACTGGAAAAGGGACAAACAAATTGAAACTTTATACAGTTGGCAAAAGTTGAACGGAGCAAATCAAAGGCAGCAAACCCGAAAGGGTTAACAAATTTGCAACATTTTGCGGGGCATGAAATGGGGACCGATTTTGATGTAGGTCAGGTCGGACGAGTATGAAAAGATTTAAACAAATTTAATAAAGCCAAAAAGAATGCGCGGCAAACGGTAAGTTTGGCTCTTAAAGAAATTAAAAGGACTAATGAATGTTCATACATGAATATAATGCCTCTCACTTATTTTAAATCAAAGCTCTTAAATGAAGCTATATAAACAAATTGGGCCAAGAAAACAATAATAAAACACTCCTTTCTTTCAATAAAAAAAATTGATGCAAATAAATAAAATGTAGACAAAACCAAAGAAAATTTGAGAATTGATATTTGTTTGAGCCAGTTCAGGTTTATTGGCAAAGGTCTAACCGAACTTAATAAACCTAATAAAGGACAGAAGCCAGCGAACCAAATTGAAATTCTACACAAAACAAATTAAGAGCAACTGCAAGATATCAAATAAATTCCTGCCAAAGGAAAAAAAAAACTAGAAATAGATAAAAGTCCAAACAAAAATAAATAAAAATAGTTAAGAATAGCCAGTTCCTGAAATTAAAGCAAAATCTTGAACTGGAACTGATTGCTGTGTTGTAAATTTAATAAAGCTAAAAAAAGAACTCCAGCCGGTCAGTTGAAATTGTACGCAAAACCCATTAAAAGCAGGCAGGAAAGCATTCATATCTAGACAAAATCTTTTGCAAAATAAATGCGGAGGGAAATAAATAAATATCAAACCATAAATAAATAAAAGTTGTGAACAAGCAAATGCACTGTCCACCAGTTGGCAAACATTTACAACTCCAGAAAAACGAGTAAAAACAGAAAAAGCTGAAAAAGATACAAGATACACACGTCAGAATCGGCTTTGTGTTCTCGTATCTCGTGGGTAGTTGCGGTCGTGGGCGGCGACACGCCCCTTTTCGCACAAAAATCAATATGTTGATTTGAACTTTCTTCTCGCTTCTTGCTTCTCCCCTTTTTTCTCTTTAGCCACAAAGTTTTGCGCCAAGGAATTATCAATTTCTTGTCTTGTTTTGGCCGACTCCATGAAAGAAACGGAGGCCAAATTCTGACATTATCTGCTTACACATTCATGTGTATGTAGCATTAAATTTCCGTATGTATTTCTATATATAAGCGGATATTTTTGACACTTCAAAAATTGGAATATCTCAAGAGCCGAGGCGACAGGCGAACAAAATGCCCTGTGTAATTTTTCATGACTGCGTCCCATCTGGGACCCACTGGGTACCAGTTCCATTCAAAATCGTAGTAGATTGAGCTGTTGAGCTCGTGGGCGAATGAGAACGGGCATCCCCCATATACACAAATACGGGGGAACCAGCATGACAACTGAGCCTGTTCCTTTATCGCTCCTCCGTACTTCGGTTGGTTGTGGCCTGCCACTTTTTTTATTATTTCGCAAATATCGATAAGGGGAGATAGGCGAGCATCGCCAAAGAGAACCCAATGCCATCTCCGTGTCACTTCGTCTGTCTTTCCCACTTCGCCTTCGCAATATTTGGCGACAGTAAATGTTTGCTAAATATCCTCAGTAAATACTTGGCAGCTTATGGGGATGCTGCACACACACAATCATTCCCAAATAAATAAATAAGTATGTTCTACAGTGAAATCATGGCGTACTTACAGTGCTTAACGGCAGTGATGACTCAAAGGAAGTGCCCAAAAATCTGCAAGAAAAAAACAAAACCGGTCTGCGCGATGGGTCATGATATCCCTTAGACTTGATTACAAAACCCTGTTACACTGTATAACAAAAACATTTTTGTTTGTTTAATTTAAAATAAAACCACAATTATTTACACGTATGATACTTTGAAATCGAATGTCTTTAAGAAAAGTTATGGGCTTAGAAGTGCAGGTTTTAGGTCACTTGTTTGCAAAGCCAATTTTCGAAAATTTGGAGAGGGCTAACACCATAAAAATGACGAAAAATCGAAGCCCAAATACAAAACAAATTAACAACACAGATTTTAAGATAATTTGAGAACCACAATCATTTAGAAGCATGCCACTTTAAAATCGCATACCTGTAACAAAAGTTATGGGCTTAGAAGGGAAGGTGTTAGGTCACTTTTTCTTGCCTTTTTTATATGTTTGTTTTAAAGCTTATGCGAAGAGATAAATCAAAAAGTTTTTTAAATGAAAATCTCTTAAAAATGCCATTTCTGACCTGATACAGGACAAAGTGACATCTCTGTTCAACATTTCGGCTCAATGATTCGATTCCTCAGTCCTTTGAGGTTGTCAGAAGTACTTACTGTACTCCGCTGAGCCCGGCTTTCTTTGGATGTCTGACAGCAGTGAGTACTGGGATATAACGCACTTTAAAGCTCGACTGGGACCAAAAGCGTAATGTGCGAGAGCATTATTAATGAATTTATGTATTCGTAATCGCATCCAATACCCGCCCAATCAATGCTGCGGATACAAACCTCTGGAAGTTGAAATTGACGACAAGACTAACCCAAGGAATTGGTTTTATTTAACATACGTTTGGGTTTCCCAAGTCTCGGGCGATTCATTAGTTTCTATTTCAGTGGCTGGCAATTCAATCAGGTTGATCAGTTTTCAATATTGGAGCTATATTGCCTCAGTCTATCCCGCTCTGCTTGGGCCTCGTTGCCTTTCTCTCTAGGATTTCCCGGGTGTTTGGGCGACAGTAAAGTAAATTTAGTTAACCAACCATAAAAAATTGTGTGCGCAAATGTGGGTGAATGCTTGGCCACTGCCACAACTTTTCCTTTTCCCCCGTCATCTTACCCCACCCACTGCACTTGTTATTCGCCCTGTTTTGCTATTCACACATATTACGTATACGACACATAGTTGCGGAAAAGTTGATGATGTGGTTATAGTTGCTGCTACTGCTGCTTCTGCTTCTGCTCATTAGAACCGCGTTCGCGCCGAAAATCTGTAACACATAAAAGTATGCAACATGAAATGTGCTAACGACAACCAACACAGTAAAAAAAATCAAGAATTCGCGGTGGTTCCTCAAATCTATACAAAAAAATCTTATTTAACTCATACATTTAAAACTGATTAATTTTTGAAGTCGTCTTTATATTTCGATACAAATAATATTTACCTATGAAATTGTATTTAAAAAGTTTTACAAGTCATACAACTTTTTCATATTTTCACCAACTTCCTAGTCATGTGAAATGTGACTTGTTCACTGACCCAAATTTCGATATTTTCTAGCGGTGCAGAATCGAAAGAGAAAGCAATGGATAGGCATAAAGAGCGAGTGCTGCCGGGTGACTCCCAGATATTATCAGGAAAGTTATTGGCGGACTGGGTGGTCAGTAGGTGGCTTGAAGGGGGTGGTGAACTGCTGCTAAGCATTAAATTTATGAATCCGCTGCGAAGTGTCTTGCCTCACTTGGTGGCTCATAACTTGAAGTCAGCTTAGAGCCAGGATCCTGGATCCACTAACCAGTAACCGAGGCGACTGTGGCGCCGACAGGAAGTTACGTGACTCGTGGGCATAAGTCCGAGCTGCATTTCACCTTATTTGCTTGGACTTCATCTGCCTGCTCCTCTGCTACTGGTGCTAATGGCTAAGTCGGGCCAAATAGAAACGAAGTGGACGAGAAATTTACATTATCACGCGAGCCATTCGGCTGCTGAGCTCTGGACAATATATAGTTATGCAAATAGCGTCACGACTTATATGAATTGCGTATACGCAGCGTGGCCCAGACACATTGATATAAATTCATATTCAAATGACCAAAAATGGAACTTGGGGAAAAAGGAAAACATTTGCACACCATTTGAGATATACTCTCATATCTCTTACTTTTCTGTGTGTTGGGGGCCCGTGTCTCCGGCAAATTAAGGCGGGCGCAAAGGAAAAAGGACAAAGGACCTGTAAAGAGCGGAAAATGTTAAACGACCGACCGTCTACCATCGACGTCGGAGGTACGCAAATTGATATTTTTCTACAACATGCAAATAACACGAGTAATGCGAGTGCAGAGGGGAGGAAAATGGGGAAATGGAGGGGTGAAGAGGCCTTGCCCTGCGCAAATAAATGATCTGATAAGACAACAACAAACGTAAAAATTTATGCACGCCAACTAAAGCACACACACGCACACCCACCGGATGTGGGTGGTAAATGGGGTGGTGGCCACGTGTAGGATGCTGTGGAAAAATGAAATAAAGTTAAACAGGATATTTCAACATTCTTACAACAGAAGCAACAGAAAACCAAACAACTGAAAGTAAAAGCTAACGAGAGGCGGAGGCAGGGGGCGTGGCAAGGACGTTGCCAGGACACATTCCGATTCGGTGTGTTAAAATGTAATAGCAACGTTAATGAACACGAACGCAGTCGCAGTCGCAATGGAAATGGTCACATAAAAAAGGCAACGATTTCGCCCGGCCTCTGTTCCTTTTATTCTTTCCTTTTTTTGCGTGTGCCTCCCCCTTTTTTCCGCCCACCCCACAGGTTGTGGTTGTAAAACACGCACACACACTTGCCCGTAGAAGGACTAAGGACTCACACCCTTACAAAGACAGGACATTAGCAGGGAGAGCAAAAAGTTAGCAAAGCGCGGGAAGAGCGCGGATGAAGCAAATCTCAGCCTCGCACGTCTTTGGCAGCCTCGTGTAAGCCCCCGTCCCAGTAAGCTTTCTCCACTTTCCCCCAACTCCACCCAATCGTGGTTCGCTTTCTGTGTTGTCTTCCAAAAACCAATTGCCTTGTCGTCGTCATCGTACGCCACAGATGCACTGGAAGAAAAGCCTCTGTAACTCTGTTACGCGAAAAAAGGAGCTCCAGTTATACAAATCATATAACACCGAAGAAGCAGGGACTAAAAATATTCGTGCACAGATCATATTTTATAAATTTATCTTTAAATTTAACCTAAATCACCTAAGTCTTCCATTTATATTTCGCCTTTTTCATTAAGTTACCCAAAATATACATCTTTGTTTTGAGTGTTTCAGATGTGACTGCCTTGTATGCTGGTTTCGCGGTTGCCGAGGCCAACTTCATCCGTCTCCTTCTCCGGATCCGACTCCGACTCCCTCCCCGGACACCCGATTCCCGATCCCTTGCCAGGGTACGCACCCAGTGCTCGGGGAACGTCACCACTCTGGTGATGCGTAAACAGTCGCAGACAGTGATTCAATCACTGGTATCTACCGACTTGATAGTATGCGAAATGAAAAAGCAATATTTTGTAGGACATGCGACTGTTAATGATTTACAGATTGCATTAGTTTTGAAAGAAAATTAAACCTTTTTTCATTATACCCTTGCAGAGGGTATTATAATTTTGGTCAAAAGTGTGCAACGCAGTGAAGGAGACATCTCCGACCCTATAAAGTATAGGTATTCTTGATCAGGATCACCTCCTGAGTTGCCTGTCCGTCTGTCTGTCCGTCTGTCTGTCCGTCTGTCTGTCCTTCTGTCTGTCCGTCTGTCTGTCCGTCTGTCTGTCCGTCTGTCTGTCCGTCTGTCTGTCCGTCTGTATGACCGTCTGTCTGTCCGTCTGTCTGTCCGTCTGTCTGTCCGTCTGTCTGTCCGTCTGTCTGTTTCTACGCGAACTAGTCTCTCAGTTTTAAAGATATCGAATTGAAACTTTGCACACACTCTTCTTTTCTTTGCACGCAGTTTATAAGTCGGAACGGACGGGATCGGCCGACTATATCCTATAGCTGACATATAACTGATTAATCGGAAATGCCATAACTTTGTTAAGTTAAGAAGTTGGGATTTTCTATCGGTTTTATTTATGGCCAATCAATCCGACATATCAAATTTCATAAGGATTGGCCGACTATATTCTATAGCTGCCATATAACTGATTGATCGGAAATGCCATAACTTTGGTGTTTGTTAAGTTAGGAAGCTGGGATTTTTATGAGTGTTAAGAATGCATCATATGACTAATTTTGGAGAATATAATTTACAGAATATTCTGCTAGGGTATTTCAACTTCGGCTCCGCCCGAAGTTAGCTTTCCTAACTAACTTCTGTCTGTCCGTCTGTCTGTCCGTCTGTCTGTCCGTCTGTCTGTCCGTCTGTCTGTTTCTACGCGAACTAGTCTCTCAGTTTTAAAGATATCGAATTGAAACTTTGCACACACTCTTCTTTTCTTTGCACGCAGTTTATAAGTCGGAACGGACGGGATCGGCCGACTATATCCTATAGCTGACATATAACTGATTAATCGGAAATGCCATAACTTTGTTAAGTTAAGAAGTTGGGATTTTCTATCGGTTTTATTTATGGCCAATCAATCCGACATATCAAATTTCATAAGGATTGGCCGACTATATTCTATAGCTGCCATATAACTGATTGATCGGAAATGCCATAACTTTGGTGTTTGTTAAGTTAGGAAGCTGGGATTTTTATGAGTGTTAAGAATGCATCATATGACTAATTTTGGAGAATATAATTTACAGAATATTCTGCTAGGGTATTTCAACTTCGGCTCCGCCCGAAGTTAGCTTTCCTTTCTTGTTTTTCATTGAACCTGTGTTCATTTTAAAATGAAATTTGTTTTAAGTTTATATGTCGTATATAATTAAGGACCATTGAAGTGAATGTTTTAATTAATTGATATATTTGTTATTTGCTGACTTGCACGCAAAGACGAAATTGTTATTTTATTTTTTTCCACAAAATATTTAGTTTATAAAAGCATTTAATTTGTATGCATTTTCTTACGTTGCCTCTTATTTTGTTTTGAAAATTACTTAAACAACTAACAACTTTTCTTACATTTTTAAGAAGCCCTTTATGTTTTAGAGCCCCAACTTCGGTTTACAAAACTCTCATTTCCGATTTGTTTTTCCTTAGCCCCCGGTTTTAGTCTCCACAGTTATCCCCAGCGTGTAAGAAAAGCGCTTGTGAGCTTGTGAGATTATAACTCCCTGTCTTCGATTCCCTCGCTCCAGTGACAGGGGGAACCCCCTAACTAAGCCGGAGCTTAATATTAGTTGGATTGGATTCCTGAGAACACAAGGGTACCAATTAACCACAAGGGCGAAATGCGAGTTCTGCTGCAGCAATTATAAACTAATTCCTGTTTGGCTCAATCACAGTTTCGGCCCATCACTGTTATCCTGTTTTTCCCCGGAAAAGAGTGGGAGTTTCTATGGCAGGTGAGTGGGTTTTCGGAGCTGTCTGTTTCAATGAGGCAGTTTACACCGTTTGGCTGGTATTTGATGAGCATCTCGTGCGCGACACTTTGGCTCCATAATGATGCGTGTGTCTCTCCAAAAGCCTCCCCTTAGCAATCCCCACCAAATTCAGGTCCCAATTTACGGATCTTGGCTTGCTGCTCTGCTCATAAACATCGCAGCTTACTTTCTCGCGAAACATTTTTATGTCATCCGATCCGTTAACGAATTTTCCAATAGGCCTTTTGCCCTTCGCCATTCGCCTTTCATCGGCTGCTCAATTTTCAGACCCTGAATTACCAAATTGGATGTCCAATATTTGCCGGGGTTAAGCAGCAGGCAATTTATGAATACCTTAATACGGTTTATGGTCGAAGTATTTACCTACCAAAAACACAGGCCGAAATGCAAGACCATCCTGACAAAATTATAATAAAAAGAGGAGTCGAGCAGCCTGACAACGCGCGATGGAGATGTCGATGTCCTGACCGAGGGGGGTAATGAAAATAACTGGCATTAAGCAGATGAAGCGGTCCTGGACATCGTGGCCAACTGAGGGTTGGAACATGTGGAAAAAGGGGCGAATCAGTAGGCAGGAGCAAAGAGCTGCGGGCAGAGCATAAAATATTAAACAGAAAACCTTCGTAATTAAAGTGAAATAAATTTAAGTACGCAAATTGAACGCTGAGGAAGTCAGGAGTCGGGACTCATGTCCTCGCATCCTCGTGATCATGATGTGCGCACTGATAAAAAATACAGAAGAGTTAGCCATAATTTTAAACATTAATTTTGCAACCAATTTATTGTATATTGTATCAAATCAGACAACTTGCTATTCCATACTACTAATGACTTTCATTTGTATACTGTCATATAGTAAGAAGTATAGATAAAGTGGGTTTTTGTCAAAAAATAGATTGGTCCACATAAAAATGTAATTTAACATAAAAAAAACCATTTTTTCCTGGTGTATTCGTTTGGTTATGAAAAGGGTAGAAAACTGAAAAGGAATGGCATACGAGAATACATATAATTAAGTGGTCACCAAGCCCCAGCGTACGGAAAGCCACTTGAATTGACCAATATGAGCTTTGACTTTGAAGTGAGTTTGGTCTTAAAATATATACGCACACTTTAAGAATATATAAATGTTCTTTTATATACACAGCGCGCCATATATGTATACTGCTTTTTCCCGGTCTAATTAAAATGCAGTAAAGTATTTATTTTCCTATAATTGAGGTGGTCGAACGAAAAAATCAAGTTGTTTAGTGAACCGCAAAAGGCGAACAGCTGGCCAATTAATTTCAAGTACACATTAGTTGTTGAGATGATTGTGGAAAGGAGTGGGATTAAACCATTAAAAGGAAAGGGAAATACTAGAGTTGAAAGCCGAGTGAATAGGTTTTTTAATTGGCGTAAAAGCGCTGGAAAATTCTAACAAATTGATGAGAATGAGGCACTAAGAATTTCAGTTTAATAGGAATTGAAGAAAAAGTTTACATACGTAAAATTTGAAAAAAAAAAAACAAATCCAAAAACTTAACTTTAATAGCGAAATTTCATTCACGTTTTTACTACAGTTTAATAGGCACTTCAAACCACCAAGGTAAAGCTAAATACATTATCTGATTTTTGTCATTTCTTTTTTTACCTAGACCTTTGAAAAAAATAACACGACTCCGAATTGTTTGACATTAAGGTTTTAATACAATTTCGTCAACATTTCGCTTAATTAGCAAGGACCTTTAGCGAATGACTGATTTGCGTGAGTGTGAGCATGTATGAAAATTAATCATCAATTAACCGGTTCGTAGCCAGTCGAGCATCGATTCATCTGCGTTATTGGAGAATGACTCGACCCCACTTAAAGGGCATTTTCCCAAGATTACATTTCCCCTAGAAGCCCCAAATCCAATTGAGTTAATTTGGCGACCTGGAAATAGGACCTGCGAGTAACCCTTTTAGCGTGGCTGTTAGACAACAAAGCACATACGTTTTAGTCCTATTCCCCGAAAACGACTGGGAAAACTTATCGCTGCCATTGGCAAATTGTCGCCATCATTTTCTGAGGAGATACAAAACTGTAACTGCGGGTAACTTGAGTAGCCATTTCCACTTATTCGCATTCGCATTCGCTTTCGCATTGCCAGTGACATCCTCTTCCCTGCTCCCGTCGGGTCCCCATTCTAACCCCCTTTTTAGCCCCTTTCAGCCACTTCAACTGCGGTTTCATTAGCCGCGGTCTCTGTCAAATGTTGTTGTTCCTCCTTCTCTTGCTGCCACTGGTTGGCTTCCTCTAATTTCGTTAAGTTTCGTTGCCACAACAGGAAACCGAGTGTGTGCCACCATTTTTTTGCTATCCGCAGTTAATGCCTCCCCAGCCGGAGAGCCAAGTTTTTGCGAGCCCATGCACTGAGCACAAAAATGGAGCTTATTGTCCGACCAAATAATAGGATAGCCTTTATGACAAAGATTTGCAATACATAAAATAACTAGTAACTGCATACAAGCAAAATCGGTTCGCATATGTCTTAACGTTTGAATGAAGAGGTATTTTTAGGCCGAGAGGTGACTAATAAACTTTCTTTAATATTTTTCCTCAAGTGTGAATAGAGTCTTCTACCCCTCTCTGTCTACTTCTTCATTTCCGTCTCGCTCTGCCGCCAAATGCAATTAACAAAACACGCTCCTAGCATAAAGTCATTAGTTATTCCATTTCATGAATATCCCTCTCTCGATTCGAACGCTTCGTTGGATTTGTTTATGTGTGTGTAGGCCAGCTTGGAGCATATGGAGTTGTAGTGGGTATGTGTCTGTGTTGAGAGGGGGAAATGGTGAGGGGGTGGGACTTAAAGCATGACCATTGACCAAAAACCAAGGTCCACAACAAATGTACATAACATTATTATTTCGGTGGATTTTTGCAAAACGGCCGCTAGCATCGATGCTGGGCATGCTTAAACTACAGCACTACCCAGTGGAGCGCACCACCTTGTGGAGCGCCCCACCCGCTGCCCAACCAACCACTGGAACAGGATGCGGAACCCCGGCAAACATTTGGAGTCCTGGCTAAATTGCCATTCAGTGTTCTACGTCGTCATTGGTGTTCGTTGTCCGGCGTCACGTTGTTTGCTTTCACCTCAAGCCAAGTTTGCGAATGTTTCCCGTTTTCCGTTTCCCCAATCGGGAACCCCAAGCCATTCCCTTATACCATCCAATCCACCACCCCCTATCCATACACCCTTCAGCCGGAAAGCGAGTACGCCGGATAAACTTTTCGGCATGAGTTCTTATAGGCAAAAATGGTTTTTCAATACTGAAAGATTTATGAGTCTATGAATCTTGTACACATCCACAAGCATGTGAGTGAGTTTGTCGGGGTGAGCACAGAGAAAAAAAATTAAAGAGCTGTTCGTCTTATATTTAAGGTAAAAAAAAGAATAAGAAGTATTTCTAAAAAATATGACACGCTTTCTATTTTTTTTTTTAATTCTCTCAACATAAGTGATGAATGTCCAAAAAAAATTTGAATTTCATTGCGATGTCTAATAAAAACAGCCCACTTGGTTATAGTTTTTTTTTTCTCTGTAAGGCCATAAGATACTGAGACTCGACCCCCATTTTCAACACCCCACCCTAACCACTTTGCTTAATCCTGGGAGGGGGATCCCGGCCAGAGCCGAAACAGAGCCACTGGAGCAACAGAAGAGTCAGAAGAGGCCAAAAGCAAAGACCACAAATTAGTCGGCATATAACACGAACCGGTAAATGGCTAAGAAGTGAACTGAAAACGGGGTGAAGGAAAAAGCCAGAAGAACAACAAATAGAAATCAAGTGAAATTCCTTGGCCATCCTGGCTGGCAAAGTTTTCTATTTCATTTTTTGGATTTTGCACATCTATTTTTTTGGATTCCCGGACAAACTTGGGGCAGCTGCCACATGGAACATGAATCAACACAGAAAGTCCTCAAAAGTTCTCGGGGATGATTTAATTAGAATTCTCGAAGATGTCACCCAGGGCTATGCCCCCAGTATGGTCTGAGTTTTGCTTGGTCTAAGCAGGCGTTGGGCATCGTTTAATTATGAAATTTTCAAGGTGGCAAGTTGGTAAGTTGGCAAGGTGACAGGGAAAGGCAAAAAGGGGATCCCCACCTCGAGGTATTTTGCGGTAGATTAGCCGGGTGTTCAATGTGTTGATGCGGCGAAGGCGTGGAATCCTGATTGGTGTCGGGTTTCGGGTGTCGGATGCTGGCAACGATGTGATAAGTTAATTGAAATTAAATTTTAATTTCATGGGATAAAGTTGCCTTCGATGAGATTGCTTTTTGCGGGGAAAGAGGAGCCTTCTCCTCGAAATCAATATGGAAATGAAAACTTGGAAGGGGGCTTTCGGTTAAACTCCAATCAAAAAGAAATCCCCCGGGTCTATTAGCAGAATCATTTCATTTCCCTTCTAATGGCCAACTCACATGTCAAGCGGCCTCTAAGAAAACTCATTTATACATTATGTATACGCCATGTTGAACACACGAGATTCAATCTACGTCGCAGTCGAGTCCTTGAGGTCTGCTCGAGGATGTTAATTGGAGTCTTTCCTGCCACCCAGAAACACCTTGGGTTTTCCCAGGAAACCAAACACTCGCACAATCGGAAATACGCCTCGGGGGCCCCAGAGTTCTACACCAGTTTTAATTACACAAATGCAAATGCAAACGAATCCGTCCGAATTTCCAGTTAAGTAAACAAGAAGAGCTTACGATTTTCATCAGAAATCGATTCCCCAAATCATAACTACAAGTGAGCATAATCAGCTCCGCCGGCGGGCAATTATTTTAAAAACAATTGGCCATCCACTCGACTTAATTCCATCGGTTGTCGGTTAAGTGGCCAACGGCACCAGTAGTCCTACCCATTAACTATGCAAATAATGTGCAGGATATAGACAAAATCGCCACAAGATTAATGTTTATTGATTTGCCGGGCAGTGATAATTTGTTACCACATCAAATTGGACGCCACTGAGTGAATTCGATTTTTCTGGCTTACTTTTCTATTTCTGGGCAAAGCCATTCTAAGAATTTGATAAGCCCCTTTGGAATTTTCTGATGCCCCCTCCCAAAAAAGTTTTTGTGGGTATTGGCCTTATTAAGTACTCGCACCACTTCCCTCGCTTTTCCGATTTCATTGTGGTTTTTTGTTGGGAAATGGAAAATGGGAAAGGAAAATGGGAACGCGTCGGTCATCCATTGAGCCGAAGGTGTCACATTACCGGGATTTGCTTATCAGACATCAAAGGACACCTAGCGGTGCCATCTTTCCCAGATCGTTGCCATTGCAACCCGCAGTCAAAAATTCTGGAATGCCTGGGGGCAAAAGGGAAAACCCCCTTTCAAGTTTCCCCGTCCCTTGGATTTTTGGCTCCAGCCTGGTAACTGACTTTCAGGTTTATATAAATATTTTCGTTGGCTTGTTTGTCTGGTTTCGTCTGTTTAGCATTTTGGAATATTAATTAAAACAAACTTTCGGAGAATGTGAGCATTATTAAAAACAAAGCTTAGGTGCGCTGCTTTTCTTGAAACTTTTTTGGATACACGAATAAGTTTTAGCATTTTAAATAGTATAGGAAAAACATTTGAGTTGTGTTTGTTATGGAAAAATTCTTGACGAATAAACAAGAACATACTCTACTGGCAATGGTAGAGTTTAATATTTGTAAAATTTAAAGGCTGTTTGAATTTAATTTTATTTTTAGTGATTCTTGGCATTATAATTGTTAATTAAATAATATTATTTTTGAGCTACGTAATAAAGGTTATGATTTCCACTATTTGGTGAACAAGTATTTTAAGAATTCCCAAGCCCTGAAATAGATATGAGAAACCTTTCCTTGGACCCAAGTTTCTTGTCACTAATAGCGTCTAATAGCGAATGTCGCCAACCGCAATCGAACCAAGCTCAAATGAAAAAAAATGTATTTAAATATTGATGAATGAAAGAGGAGCAGGCGAACTTCAGGGAAGCCAGCAGAAAGGAAATGTATTAAGAAGGGTCCATAATACGGGTTGTTCCTAGAAATCTCTTTGTTTCGGAAAAAGGGAGAATTCCCTTAAATGGATGCCCTTGGGTCCTGGTATGGAGCATTACCTGGATTTACTTTACAAAACTTCAAAGGACACTGGTCCGAGTAAACATTATTTCTCTTTCTCTTCAAAATTAGCTCGAAATGAAACCGAAACCAAAACAGCAAGAGAAACCGAAATTAAATGAATATCGAGCGGCAATAGGCAACAAAGCGGAGCAATAAAAGCCCTCGCAAAACGCAAAACAGAGCAGACTCAATCCCAAAAACACAACCAGACCGAAGTCAACCTACTTTTGGACGCAACAGACTACGACAGAGTCGAGCGAATATTCTATTTGTACCATCCAACTGCACATTGCGAAAAATATTGCTTTACTAAAATTAAACTAAACAATATTCAAATCCGTTAAAAATTGTAAATTATATTATGATTTAAAACTTTAATATTTTATTGAAATACTTTTTTTTAGTCCGCTGTTTCACACAGAAACTGGCTGTCATTTCCAACGACCTCTACAGAATTTTATATGGAACTCATTAAAAAACAATGAAAACTTTTTAAGTAACAAAAAAATTACAAGATTAAATTCCAAAATGTTGGAACTGGCAACCCATTAAATCTATAATATCTAATGAGTTCAATAAAATATAATGCAACAAGATGTGATGTCCAAGCCACTGCGTTAATATTGACAGCCTAGTTAATAGCATAAACAACATTTCTGTCTGTGTATGTTTCCATTCGGTATGCGCCCAGATGAGAAGCATGGAGTGGGTTTTTTTTTGAGGAGACGGGGCGGGGAGGACCGTGTGTATGGGGGACAATTGGGCGCCCTGCGGCGGATTATTGAATTTTCCAGCATTCTCCGCTGACACTTGGCGCCTAATGCGCTACCGCTTACCTCCTTTTTTGTTGTTGCTGCTGCTGCTGTTGCTCCTGTCCTTATTGCTGTTGGTTTAGACCTGCGTCCTGCGTCCTGCGTCCTGCTCTTCCTCCTCGTCGAGGGGCTGCTGTTTACCAATTCACTGGCGTTGACAAAAATTCCAATAGAATTTGGCATAATTTACATATCTCCGAATAGCTTGGGCCAACGGGCCAAATGCATTAAACGCAATACGTAAGTGCGTGTGTGTGTGTGTACCCGATTTTCCGTATATTTTCCCGTAAATTCTTTCTTTCAAACGATTTTCCGTCCTTTTTAGCGAGACCCAATTTCTGTGCCGTTGAGCGAAAAATCAAAAATAACACGCGTGTCGTACCGCTTGATATATCCAGTGATTTGATAGGAGACCCACGCACTTGCAACACGCGACACACGAGCACCGGGAATTGGGGGACTCAGGGTTTTAGAGTGGGTTCTGGGGTGTACCGAGGGATAAAGCGACAGTGACAGACGACGGGCGACAGCAACTAAGATGAATGTCAATAAAAATGATTTGGCTCTCCACTGCAGTTGGTTTTTTTTTAACTCTCCAAATTTCTATTTTTTGCTTTCGGTTTTTTCTCTCCGTTTTTTCGGTCTGTCCCGAGTTGCTGTGATTTAATTATAAATCGCAAACGAAAGTCCTGACGACAGAGGAGCCGGGAAGAGGTTTTCTCGCCACGCGAAGAATCCGTACTAAAGATACAGATACGGGCTGCGAATTGGCAAGTCAAATTTCGCTACAATTCATCTCACAGCAGGGCTGCTGCGCAAAATCCGGGAATCTGCGCCTGCGCCGCTCTCTCTCCTCTTTCTCTCCCGACTTTCTGGACGCTCTCTTTATCTCTCTCTGCTTTCTTCCTTATAAATATGTCTGTGAGCCACGCTCGTTGGAATGCTATAAAAAAGGAAACGTTAGAATGAAATGAAAATGTAGCATAATTTATGACTGCATCGTCTTTTAAATAATTGCACGCTCACACACCTACGAACCAACACACTGCCCTGCGTTTTAAATATTTACATCCACTCACCCGACGACCATTACCCCAAAAACACCAACCCCCTAATGGCCATGTAAATTTTCCATTTTTTAATTTTATTCGACTTTTTAAACATTCTGCCAAATTGGTTAAGGGTCAATGACATTTCGTCTTTTAAAAAAAAATTAAATGACACAAAATTTACGGGCAAGTTAAATAAAAACAAAGAAGCCAAAGTTAAATACCATTTAATATTTTACTTGGAGGATTTTCCGATCAATTTTTTGATCGTTCTTAGCTTCTTTAGGATAATAATATAAAGTTGATCAACGTTAAA
>JAECXW010000176.1:0-17688 GCA_018153365.1 Drosophila fuyamai
AAGTTTGCATAAAATAATTTTTTAAGGCAAACAATTTCGTTTATCTTTAAAGTTACATACATATGTATAACTATTGTAGATGTGTGTAAGTGAATGTGTTTTCGCAGCCGCCTGGTTTTTTCCCTAATTCACCAGACTGGCTTTATACCCCTCACATTTACTTAAGTGTGTGTGTGTGTACATGAAAGCACTTTAAAACCCGTATTTGCTTAATATTAATTAATTTTTCTCTCTTTCATTCTTAAATATAATAATTGGAATACAATATAATTAGGACAAAACAAAAATGAATATGTAAGGAAAATAAGTTTTAAAATATTTTCCCTCTTCGCGGTGAGAAATATTCCGGAAAGCACTTTTAGCTGAACATGATATTTTATTTGTGATTGAGAAGGAGATGGTAAGAAAATTATAAAATTAAAAAATTATATGAGAATCTTTTTGGCTTTAAAAATCAACTATTGGTTAATAAAAAACTTTTCTTTTGAAAATTGTGGTGAAACGAATTATTGCCATAAAGACATAAATGATGATTGTGGAATTTAAAATCGAAGGTATTTCAGTCCAAATCATCGAAAGTTAAAATAATCAGATATATTAAGATATAAAATCTAATTATCGTTTTCATTTTCAATAACGAAACTAAAACACTATAAATAATTCTAGCAATATCCACGTTATCCAATACCACAAAATGTTCCTTATCAAAAGGCTCCTACATTTTTACAAAGTATAGTAATGCCTTTGAATAATTTTTATACCCTTGCAGAGGGTATTATAATTTTGGTCAAAAGTGTGCAACGCAGTGAAGGAGACATCTCCGACCCTATAAAGTATATATATTCTTGATCAGGATCACCTCCTGAGTTGATATAAGCATGTCCGTCTGTCCGTCTGTCCGTCTGTCTGTCCGTCTGTCTGTTTCTACGCGAACTAGTCTCTCAGTTTTAAAGATATCGAATTGAAACTTTGCACACACCCTTCTTTCCTTTGCACGCAGTATATAAGTCGGAACGGCCGGGATCGGTCGACTATATCCTATAGCTGCCATATAACTGAACGATAGGAAATGCCATAACTCTGGTGTTTGTAAAGTTAGGAAGTTGGGATTCTATGGCTGTTTTATTATACCCGTTACTCGTAGAGTAAAAGGGTATATTGTATTCGTGCAAAAGTATGTAACAGGTAGAAGGAAGCGTTTCCGACCCTATAAAGTATATATATTCTTGTTCAGGATCACTAGCCGAGTCGATCTAGCCATGTCCGTCTGTCCGTCTGTCCGTCCGTATGAACGCTGAGATCTCGGAAACTATAAAAGCTAGAAGATTGGCATTTTGCATGCAGATTTTAGGAGTTCCTACGCAGCGCAAGTTTGTTTCAAAAAGGTGCCACGCCCCCTTTAACGCCCACAATCGCTTATATACGATTTTATGAAAATATAAATTTAAATATTTCGGAAAAGTAAAAATGCAGTTTTATTGTGTTTATCAATACCTATCGAAATGTAGAAGAAATTTTTCAAATCGGACCATTCGTTTAAAAGTTATGCGTGATCAAAGTTTCTATCTCCATCTCCCTCGCCCTCCTTTTACCTGAGTAACGGGTATCTGATAGTCGGGGCACCCGACTATAGCGTTCTCTCTTGTTTGGCCAATCAATTCGACCTACTAAATTTCATAAGGATCGGCCGACTACATCATATAGCTCCCATATAACGATAGGAAATACCACAACTTTGGTGTTTTTAAAGTTAGGAATTTGGTATTTTCTATGAATTTTATATTTGGCCAATCAATCCGACCTACCAAATTTTATAGGGATCGGCCGACTATATCCTATAGCTGCCATATAACTGAACGATTGAAAATGCCATAACTTTGGTGTTTTTAAATTTAGGAAGTTGGGATTTTTATGAGTATTTAGAATGCATTATATGAATAGTTTTGGAGAATATTATTTACAGAATATTCTGCAAGGGTATATCAACTTCGGCTCCGCCCGAAGTTAGCTTTCCTTTCTTGTTATACTTACAATCTAAGGAAATATATCTACGTGTTCAAAGTGGTCAAGAGGACAGAAATGACGATCAACCTGTGGGCCAATCAAAATTCGTGATAACCGAAAATTCCATTGAAACTGTGCGTGAGTTCATCAAAAATCCGCCGGAATCTTCATTAAAATTAACTGAAATGAAATTGAACAACTCCAAAACATCGATTTATCGCATATTGACCGAACATTTGGGCACAAATTTACCGACGACTGAAAATTACTCAGGATCCAGCATTTGAAGGACATTAAAGAGGTCAAAAGTGACGAAAACTTCCCTTACAATATTGTGACTGGTGTAGAAACGTATTGTTTCCCATATGATTAAGAAACGAAGTTCTAAATGGAAGACACCAGACGAGCCGAAACCCAAAAAATCGAGGATAGAGAAGTCAAAAGTGAAGACAATGGTGATTTGATTTTATTGTCCACAACAAATTTGTTCCACCCGGCCAAAACGTTATTCTTCCTTTGAGTTTTAAAGCGTTTGGTGTAGAGGTGGACACGGGCCGGGCTTCTTTTCGTAGCCCGTGGTCTTACACAGTATCGGAGAGGGCCCGAGCCCTAAAATATGATTCGTGCGGGCTTCATGCGGGCCCGGGCCTTAGCAAAAAGGCCCGGCCCGTAAAAACACGAAATAGGCCGAAACGGGCTCCCGAATTAGAACCGTCATTTATCGCATTTTAATTGCTTATCGATACTACTATCGATTTGCTTATACAATATTTTACTTGTTTACACACCACTAATTAAAATTGGCGTCCTCTTGTGAAATATAAAATATTTCGCATAAGCATTTCTTGCCCCGAAGGAGAAAGATTGTGGTGAAAGAGCAGTGTGAATATAACTCCTAAAAAAACTGTTTTTTTTAAAACAAATTATTAAAAAAATTTTATTTTTAATCAAATATCGAATTTTATTTCTTCTTTACATTTGTTTAAAACAATGAAATTATTCATCTAGTGGTTACTCACAAATAAAACGGGTAAAATTACACATAAACAAGAGAGAACTCTATAGTCGAGTGCCTCGACTATTAGATACCCGTTACTCAGCTAAACAACTTAATATAAATATGCCTTCTTTGCAGGGCAATTGCAACTGTGTACAATGTAAATACATACATATGTATATGCTTACAAACATACACACATACGCAATTGTTTGACTCAGACCTCCATTATGGCTAACTTGGTATTTTCTATGAATTTTATATTTGGCCAATCAATCCGACCTACCAAATTTTTTAGGGATCGGCCGACTATATCCTATAGCTGCCATATAACTGAACGATTGAAAATGCCATAACTTTGGTGTTTTTAAATTTAGGAAGTTGGGATTTTTATGAGTATTTAGAATGCATTATATGAATAATTTTGGAGAATATTATTTACAGAATATTCTGCAAGGGTATATCAACTTCGGCTCCGCCCGAAGTTAGCTTTCCTTTCTTGTTATACTTACAATCTAAGGAAATATATCTACGTGTTCAAAGTGGTCAAGAGGACAGAAATGACGATCAACCTGTGGGCCAATCAAAATTCGTGATAACCGAAAATTCCATTAAAACTGTGCGTGAGTTCATCAAAAATCCGCCGGAATCTTCATTAAAATTAACTGAAATGAAATTGAACAACTCCAAAACATCGATTTATCGCATATTGACCGAACATTTGGGCACAAATTTACCGACGACTGAAAATTACTCAGGATCCAGCATTTGAAGGACATTAAAGAGGTCAAAAGTGACGAAAACTTCCCTTACAATATTGTGACTGGTGTAGAAACGTATTGTTTCCCATATGATTAAGAAACGAAGTTCTAAATGGAAGGCACCAGACGAGCCGAAACCCAAAAAATCGAGGATAGAGAAGTCAAAAGTGAAGACAATGGTGATTTGATTTTATTGTCCACAACAAATTTGTTCCACCCGGCCAAAACGTTATTCTTCCTTTGAGTTTTAAAGCGTTTGAGGTAGAGGTGGACACGGGCCGGGCTTCTTTTCGTAGCCCGTGGTCTTACACAGTATCGGAGAGGGCCCGAGCCCTAAAATATGATTTGTGCGGGCTTCGTGCGGGCCCGGGCCTTAGCAAAAAGGCCCGGCCCGTAAAAACACGAAATAGGCCGAAACGGGCTCCCGAATTAGAACCGTCATTTATCGCATTTTAATTGCTTATCGATACTACTATCGATTTGCTTATACAATATTTTACTTGTTTACACACCACTAATTAAAATTGGCGTCTTCTTGTGAAATATAAAATATTTCGCATAAGCATTTCTTGCCCCGAAGGAGAAAGATTGTGGTGAAAGAGCAGTGTGAATATAACTCCTAAAAAAACTGTTTTTTTAAAACCAATTATTAAAAAAATTTTATTTTTAATCAAATATCGAATTTTATTTCTTCTTTACATTTGTTTAAAACAATGAAATTATTCATCTAGTGATTACTCACAAATAAAACGGGTAAAATTACACATAAACAAGAGAGAACGCTATAGTCGAGTGCCTCGACTATTAGATACCCGTTACTCAGCTAAACAACTTAATATAAATATGCCTTCTTTGCAGGGCAATTGCAACTGTGTACAATGTAAATACATACATATGTATATGCTTACAAACATACACACATACGCCATTGTTTGACTCAGACCTCCATTATGGCTAACTTGACTTGATTTGCATAGTTCTTGGGATATAGTTCGGTATTGACAAATGAAAGCCATCGCAATTTCCTTTAATAATCCTTATCGAGAATTAACGTTGACTCTGTTGAGCGCCTTGGCCAGCTGTTCCAAAGTCATCCGTTAGATGGCGCTATTGTATACGCCATGAAAGGCGGAAATGTAGGCGCTAGCCAGGTTTAAGCGTTTAATGGGTTTTTGGGCGTTAGAGTGGGCGTGGCAAACTTTTATTTGGCCAATCGAAAGGTATTGACGAAACAAATACATATCAAATAAAATTTTCATAATAGCATCAAAATGTGGCCACAGCTTGTGGCTTGTGGGCGTCAGAGGGGGCGTGGCACCATTTTGAAACAAACTTGCGCTGCGTAGGAGCTCCTAAAATCTACATGCAAAATACCAATCCTCTAGCTTTTATAGTTTCCGAGATCTCAGCGTTCATACGGACGGACAGACGGACAGACGGACATGGCTAGATCGACTCGGCTAGTGATCCTGAACAAGAATATATATACTTTATAGGGTCGGAAACGCTTCCTTCTACCTGTTACATACTTTTGCACGAATACAATATACCCTTTTACTCTACGAGTAACGGGTATAAATACAATAAATATCCAAGGAATAGGCGAGGGAATAATAAAATCCAAAGGACTTTGTCCAATAGAACTCCAAACAGACAAATATATAATTCCATATAATTTTCATATAGTAAATCAAGATTTTGCGATTCTATGTGATGGGATAATAGGAATCGATTTTATAAAAGAATTAAACTGCCAAATAGATCTTAACCCTACAGAGGATTGGTTTATAATAAGACCAAATAATATAGACATTCACATTTATATTCCAATAACATATACTTCTGGTAATAATACAATTCTCTTACCAGCCAGATCTCAAGTAGTGCGAAAAATCGAAATAATGTCAGATACCGATACTATATTAATACCAAATCAGGAGATTCAACCTGGTATTTACATTGCCAATACCATAACATCAAACGAGAATTCATTTGTCCGATTACTCAACACAACCAGCACTGATCAATTGATTAGCATAAGTTATTTAAAATGTGAACCAATTTCCGATTATAATGTAATTCGGAACACTTCAGACTGGTCATTTCATACAAGCAATATGGACACTCAAAAATCTTTCCGGGAGGCCCCACAGCTGTTAGTGGCAGGCCCCAGACACTTCGTGTGCCTTCGGGTTTTTTTCCCTCTCATTCTCTCATTTTGACGCTCGCGCGCTCATTGCGCGAGTTCGGTCGTTCAGTCGCAGAGACGCGCATTTTGAAGAAGGTTGCGCCTGCGCTTGAATTAGCTTCGATTGTTGCGAAGTAAAAGTTCCATACCCGCATCAAGCCAAATTGCAAATTTATATCCATTTATAGACCAACATGGCCTCTTAAGAGCATGTGGTCGCTTAGCTGCCTCCAAGGTCCTGCAGTATGACGAGCGCCATCCTGTTATACTCCCGTACAGCTGTCGGCTATCTCGTCTGCTTGTCCAATTCATGCACCAGATTACACTTCATGGCGGCAACCAATTGATAGTGCGCTTGGTGCGATCCAAATATTGGATTCCTAAAGTCAAGAATCTGGTAAAGGGAGTGGTAAATTCATGCAAGGTGTGCACCATTTATAAAAAAGACTGCAAACCCAATTGATGGGCGATTTTCCGACTGATCGAGCCTCTTTTTCCAGGCCATTTACTTACACCGGCGTCGATTATGCCGGCCCCTTTGAAGTTAAAAACTACACAGGGAGAGCATGTCTCATCACTAAGGGATATGTTTGTGTGTTTGTGTGTTTTTCTACGAAGGCCATCCATTTGGAACCCACATCCGACCTTACAACTGAGAAGTTTCTAGCAGCGTTTGCACGTTTTGTAGCTAGACGAGGTTGTCCTCAGCGGGTCCATTCCGACAACGGCAAAACCTTCGTTGGCGCCTCAAGTCTTCTTTCCCGTGACTTTACGCAAGCGCTAAAAGAGTTGGTGACTGATGCGTATAGCCATCAGAGACTTGTGTGGCGTTTCATACCCCCAGGAGCTCCTCATATGGGAGGCTTGTGGGAGGCAGGAGTAAAGAGTTTTAAAACTCTGTTTTACAAATCCACGTCCGCTCGCAAGTATACCTTCGAAGAGCTTTCCACGCTTCTTGCCAAGATTGAAGCCTGCCTTAATTCCAGACCGCTTTCTCCAATGTCAGAGGACCCGACAGACTTGCTGGCACTGACGCCAGGCCATTTTCTGATCGGGGGTCCGTTGCTTTCCACGGCGGAGCCTGAAATCAAAGGCGAAGCCAAGTCGATAATAAATCGATGGCAACATCTCAAGGCCCAGCATCAACAATTTAGTTCACGATGGAAAGAAGAGTATCTAAAGGAACTCCACAAGCGCAACAAGTGGCTAAGGCCATCCAGAAATCTGCAAGTCGACGATATGGTAGTTGTAAGGACGATAACTTGCCATCAAATGACTGGCGGCTCGGCAGAATCGTTGCTGCTATCCCAGGAGCTGATACTAAAGTACGCGTCGTAGATATTCTTACTTCTCGTGGAACTATACGACGTCCGGTCCACAAAGTAGTTCTCCTTCCTATGGAGGCTAAGGCAACCTCCAAATCTCCACAATAATGCCTTCTGTTCCCGCTGTCCACCCCGTAAACATCACTAAAGCGACTCTTTTTCTGATTTTTTTGTTGTTTTGCTTTCTTTTCCAAGTAAAGGTTCAGAATTGCTCCTCGTCCTCGTCCACGCTCTTCCCAGACCCTTGTCAGCAGATGTTCTCGAGGTATAAAATCCTACCGCTGCCGAGTCTGCCAGGGTATACATCCGCTACGGAAATGCAACCGATTCCTGAGGCTTAGTTCAGAGAAGCGTCTCCGAGCAGTACTGGTGAACAAGTACTGCCACAATTGTTTGGCTCATCAACACTCCGGAGGGAAATGTCTCAGTGGCGACGTTTGCAAAAAATGTGGACAGGAGCATCACACTTTGCTCCACATGCACGAGATGCCCGCGATAACTCGCCGATCGCCTTTCCAGCAACGTCGACAGTCGCCTTCCCCGCAACGCCACCAGTCGCCGGCCCCGCAACGTCGCCAGTCTCCGTCCCCGATTCGTCAGCAGTCACCACAGCAGCAGGCATCGGCATCGCAGCATCGATCGTCTGCCCCACCGTCTACTGTGGCCCCATCCGTGACCTCGCTCCTGCAGCACAGGAGTATACATATTCTGCCGACGGCCATTGTGGTCATCGACACAGGGGCCAACAGCTATGAGACGGGCGCGCTCATCGACCCGTGTACCCCCGTGAGCAGTATCGATAGCTCGCTGGCAGAAGCTTTTCGGCTGCCGACCACGCAAGTTGGAGACGAACGAGTGTGCTCAACGACCATCCGGTCGAGGTCGGGCGATTTTAACATGGATATGGTCCTGAAGATCGACAACAGCCTGCGAATCCGAACACCGATTCGTGCGCTGAGCGATGAGGTTCGGGCTAAATTCGATACCATCCGACTAGCCGATGACCAGTTCCATCGTCCAGCCACCATCTCCCTGGTGTTGGGATCCGACGTGTACCCGAAAGTGATCCAACCCGGGTTTCTAAACCTTCATGATGGGCTGCCTGTCGCTCAGAGCACGGCGTTTGGATGGATCGTGTCGGGAGCCTGCCGTCAGTCCTGATGTCCTGCTTCAAGGAACTCTCCCGCAGGGGGGGGAGAATGTTCGCGCCAAGCGGCGCTTCCAGTTTCGGGAGTCCTAACAGTCGAGAGAACAGTTTTTTCCAGATCCTCGCATCTCATTCTCTCGCACTGTTAAGTGTCTCCACTCCGCTCTCCAAGCGGCCTCCTGAAACCTCCACCCCGTAGCATTAAGTTAGTTCTAATCTACCAGTGTAAGAAGAAAGAGTGAAGTGCAGCAAAGAAAAAGTGAAATAAATTATACGTGATTTTTTCCTGGAAAATATTTAATATTCATTTGGAGAGCCGCCCTGCGTCAGTTCATGGTCCTTCGAGCCCGATAATTCCAGAAGAAGTTCCAAGCACCAGCGTTCAACCGGCGGATTTTCCGAAATTTCTCTTCCATCATTCAAGATAAGTACGACCGTTCTTATTTATACTCATTTCTGCCGACCAGCCAGATATTTCCAATTTTTTTTTTAAATCCAATTTCTTATATCTGTCTGATCGGCCATTCCATTGTGCATACGATCGCCATATTCCGCCTTCTTTTTCGTATTGCTATTTCCATCTTCATACGGTCGCCATTTTCCGGCTTCTTTCTTCATATTTTCCCATATCCATATTCTTGTTCATACGGACATATAATCCAGATGCACACTCTTTAATGTACGTACATACATATGCCTGACCATCTCAACATATGTACGTAAGGAAACATACAAGTACCTTCATTCGAGGTACACATTTACCATACAGTCCACATTATCTCCAATTTGCAAATTTATCACAAATAATAATTTTAAACTACAATTTATACACATACATCACCGAGTTCCCACAAACACACATATCCATACGCCCAAACATACACACATATAACCCTAATGCATGCTTATTAATGTAAGAACATATCTATTTATCCATTTCAACATATGCACATAAAAAGTCGTAACGTAACGTAAGTCAACGTAAGCACGATAACCCACATACGTTCTTTCGCGGTACACCCTACAAACATTTCGAAATCGACATTTACAATACAGTCCACATAATTTATAATTTCCAAATATAAGAAGTACCATATACACACATATAATCCTGATGCATGCTGATTAATATACAAATATTAATATATGTATAATTATATTATACATATTACCAAAATAACTCGATTCCACCGAACCCATTACCACGACACGCCTTGCCAGAATTTGCATGATATTTATTTCAGCAGCGCTAATTCGCACACACCGTCGGCTCACATCCATTAAATAAAAAATAAATAAATATTTTTTTTGTGCAAGCCGTGACGGTGCGCAATATATATTTTTTCAAATTCCTACAGCTCATTTTCGCAGCACAGCATCCAACTGCAAATATCTTGTAGAATATTATTTCCAAATCATCGTTATTTTCCTCGAAAACTTTGAAATTTGTACTAGTGTTCCGTTTCCACATATTCCAAAAATAGACCGGAGCCGCAACGCTAATAGAAAACACAAGCGGACCGCTTGCAAGCTATACCAAGGATACTTACCACTCTATATATTATTTTTTTTGTTTTTAAACAAAATTAATATATAGCAGTGTATTTTTTTCAAATTCCTACAGCTATTTTCGCAGCACAGCATCCAACTGCAAATATCTTGTAGAATATTATTTCCAAATCATCGTTATTTTCCTCGAAAACTTTGAAATTTGTACTAGTGTTCCGTTTCCACATATTCCAAAAATATACCGGAGCCGCAACGCTAATAGAAAACACAAGCGGACCGCTTGCAAGCTATACCAAGGATACTTACCACTGCTATATATTTTTTTTTTTTGTTTTTAAACAAAATTAAATTAATTCCATACGATTTTTGTCGCGTCGCTCCACCAGACATTGAAATTGTTGACATTCCGCTATTAGGATTTTCGAAATTTTGGGGCCGCACCTGTATCTTCCGGAAGTTATCAATTTCGTCGTCCTTTTTCTTTTCGAATCCAATCCGGTGATCCGCAACAGCGTGACCACATTCCAGGACAGACTTTTCCGGGCGGGTCTAATTTTTACAAAACCAGATAGGTTTGCCCAGTTGATCTGATTTCTGGAATGCCAGGAGACATAACGAAGCTAACAGTTCCGTCTGCAAATAAAACGCGATCGCTATCCGCATCTTCTCGCGCGCGCATCTCAAGCCCACTAGCCCCAAAATCGATAACGAAGGCAAAGAGCGAAACTTCATTAGCCACCCAAGAAGGCGACAAGAAATTGTCTATTCCTACGAGCAATCAGAAACAATTGTCTCTGAGTCCGCTCACGCCTAAAGTTAGGTTACAAATCCAGACCAAGTCCATAAAGTCGCTACCAACTCGTTCTCAGGCAAAAATGAGCAACGAAATTGCAATTGCAGCCCTCGCGCGGTTCATCACGGTGTCCGACCGTATGAGCCATTTCAGAGCGACGATTGAAACTCCGGGGCCGTCACCTCCGTCTGTCCACACCTGCAAAATCCGTAAGGAGCAAGTCCGCTCGCTATGGGACAAGGCCGAAAAAGAATTCGAAGCGTGTTTAGACACGATCTCCAGTATTACGACTGAAGGGGCGGAGGAGATTTTGGCGACTCTGCACCGCAAATACGAATACTGCTATTCGGTGTACGAAGAGCTGGCGGTTCAGCTCAGCGAGCTAATTGACCGAGCCAGTTCACAGCAACCGATGTCGAGCACCGACAATCAGTCCGCATACATTCCGTCCGGGTGTCGGTTGCCTCCATGTGATACAGAGGTATTCGAGGGAGACTATCTCAAATGGCCAACGTTCAGAGACCTTTTCACTGCCGTCTACGTCAACAACACACGGTTGACGCCGGTCGAGAAGTTGTTCCATCTCAACGCGAAGACGAGCGGTGAGGCAAAGGCAATTGTTGCCAAGTCCCCGCTCACTAATGATGGTTTCGCTTCCGCTTGGGAGGCGCTTCGAGACCGTTTCGAAAACAAACGGCTTTTAGTGAACAGCCAGCTCAAGCTCCTATTTAACTTGAGTTCCGTTAATTCCGAAACTGGCCACTCCATAAAAGAGCTTCAAAGCACCATCCAAGGGTGCCTGACAACATTAGCCCATTCCAAAATATCAACGGAAAATTGGGATTGCTTGCTGGTATACCTGTGCGCCAGTAAGTTGCCCAGGTTGACCCTGTCCCTGTAGGAACAATCCCTTACATCAAAGTCCGATATTCCTACATGGGATGAGATGAACGCGTTCCTTAGCGATAGGTATAGAACCTTAGAAGCCATTGAGGATATGAAGCAGAGTCTTGGTGGTCCGTCAACTTCCAAAAATCCCCAGGTTACGAAAAAGCTTCACTCCTTTAAAGCCAAGGTGAGTGTCAAACCAAAGAGCTGTGATTTGTGCTCTAAAGAGAGTCACCCAGTGCGGTTGTGCCCTCGCTTCATTCAGATGGCGGGAAAATTACATAAAAAAGGAGCAGTTATGTTTGAATTGCTTCGCAAGAGGCCATCAGCTCCGGGATTGTTCCAGTACGCACAGCTGTTTCGTGTGCCGAGGGAGACATCACACGCTTTTGCATCGAGGCACCCCTTTTTCCAACAATCCAAGTCCCTCTGGGACGGCGAGATCTAGAGCCTATCCCCCGGCGGGAGGCTCAGACATTCCAGATGAACATTCAAATGTACAAGTCTGTTTTGCCTCTGGCTCAAAGGCAGTTCTTTTGGACACGGCAATGATTGATATCTGCCACCTCGGTACCCACTTCCGAGCACGCGCTCTGATTGACTCGGGATCGTAGGCGACGTTTATTACAGAGCGTCTTTTCAAGTTGGTCAATCTGCCGTTCCGCCCCATTCAAGCTCAAGTGTCTGGTTTAAATCAGACAGTTTCTGCCCAGTCAACACGGCTTTGCCATTTCTCCATTCGGTCTCCTACTAAGCCAGGCCTGCAGTTAGACACCGCAGCGTATTTTCTGCCAGAGTTAGCAGGCAGATTACCCTCACATTCGATTCCGCAAGATGTCCTGAGAGATTTGCCAAACCTTCAATGGGCAGATCCCACATTTCTCCAGAGTTCCCAAATAGACGTTCTTATCGGAGCTGATATCCTTCCATCCGTGCTGCTGAGCAGCACAAAGACCAACATCTGCGGATCTCTTTTTGGGCAAGAGACCATCTTCGGGTGGGTGCTCACTGGTCCAGTCTCCATGTCCACAAGCAACCGAGTCTCAGCCTTTACGACTCAAGTTACGAAGCCAACTGAGGCGTCCTTAGACAAACTTCTTACGAAGTTTTGGGAGGTGGAAAATCTACCATCAAAAATGGTAAAAGAGTCCGATTCCGTCTGTGAAAGTAATTTTTTAAGAACCACAACGAGAGACGCGAGCGGGAAGTACGTAGTGACGTTACCGTTCTGCGACCCCGATCATTGTGGATCTGAGTTGGGATACTCAAGGTCTATAGCACTTGCTCAGTTTCTGAGAAACGAGAATCGTTTACGAAGAGACACTCCATTAAATGAACAGTACAACTCCGTGATCCAAGAATATTTGGATTTAGGCCATATGAGAGAGGTTTCGCCCACTCACAATTCTCCAAACTACTACCTCCCACATCATGCGGTAATAAAACCCGAAAGCACCACCACGAAACTGCGGGTGGTATTCAACGCTTCCAGCCCTTCAGCAAATGGGACTAGCTTGAACGACGTGCTTCATGCCGGTCCAGTCCTCCAATCTGACTTAACGATCCAGATTTTAAAGTGGCGCTATTTCAAGTATGTTTTTAGTGCGGACATCACTAAAATGTATAGGCAGATCTGGGTCGATCCAAAGCACACTCCCTTTCAAAGGATTCTATTCCGAAACAAGGAAGGTAACATTCGAGATTACGAGCTGAAAACCGTAACATTCGGTGTCAATTGCGCGCCCTATCTCGCCATCCGAGTGATGCAACAGCTGGCTGATGACGTAGATCAGCAGTTTCCGAAAGCCAGTCACATAATCCGCCACTTCATGTATGTTGATGACGTTTTAGCAGGATCAAATTCTCAACAAGAAGCTCAACTTACCATCCAGGAGTTAGTAGCCGCTTTGAATGCTGCCGGTTTTCCGCTTAGAAAGTGGACTTCCAACCACAAGGGTGTTTTAAAGGACATTCCACCAGAGCATCTTCTCCATGCTGAGTTCCTGAATATTGATGCCGAAAGCACAGCCAAAACTCTCGGCGTTCGCTGGAGAGCAACCACCGATGAGTTCTACTTCGTGCCCCCAGAAATATCCGTCAAATCCTCCTATACAAAAAGAGAAGTTCTCTCCCAGATCGCAAAGCTATTCGATCCCGCTGGATGGCTTGCCCCGTTCATCGTCCGGGCCAAAATTTTTATGCAGGAGATCTGGCTGCAAGAGTTAGGCTGGGATGACAACCTTCCTGCCGAAATGAGCCATAGATGGCAAATGTTCCTGCAAAGTTATTCCGATCTCGATCAAATCCGTATTCCGAGATGGGTCGGTTACCAGCCCCAGGTGAAAATCGAGCTTCACGGTTTCTGTGACGCTTCCCAAAAGGCCTATGGGGCTGCGCTGTATGTCAGGGTTGAAGTCGGTCAGCAAATATTGACTAATCTGCTGACGGCAAAGACTCGGGTGGCCGCTGTGAAAACCGTATCCCTCCCCCGACTCGAGCTATGTGGTGCCCTATTGCTGGCAGATATGGCATCCACCATTCTTCCAAATATGTTGTCAGACAGCTCTGAGATTTTCTGCTGGACAGATTCCACCATTGTCCTGGCATGGTTAAAAAAAACCAGCCTGCTCCTGGACCACATTCGTAGCCAACCGCGTAACCAAAATAGCTCAAGCTACAAAGATTGAGAATTGGTCACATGTGCGATTAGAACACAATTCTGCCGACCTAGCTAGTCGCGGCGTGTCCCTGCAAGAGTTGGGCGATAGCACCCTCTGGTGGCATGGGCCCCAATGGCTACAACTGCCCAAACTTCAATGGCCGGAAACTTCGGATCCACACCCAGTCACTGAGTTAGAGCAGCGCGCGGTGATCCGCGTAAAGATCCCCGCTGATGATTTCCTTGAACGTTTCTCCAGACTAGACAAGGCATTACGAGTCCTAGCTTACGTCCAAAGGTTCCTAAATCGCTGTCGGAAGGCTCCGTTAAGTCCCGATAGGCAGCTCAGTAATCGGGAAATCCGGGAAGCTGAGAAAACCTACATAATACTTGCCCAGCGTGAAGAGTACGCGCACGAGCTTCGATTGTTGCGAAGTAAAAGTTCCATACCCGCATCAAGCCAAATTGCAAATTTATATCCATTTATAGACCAACATGGCCTCTTAAGAGCATGTGGTCGCTTAGCTGCCTCCAAGGTCCTGCAGTATGACGAGCGCCATCCTGTTATACTCCCGTACAGCTGTCGGCTATCTCGTCTGCTTGTCCAATTCATGCACCAGATTACACTTCATGGCGGCAACCAATTGATAGTGCGCTTGGTGCGATCCAAATATTGGATTCCTAAAGTCAAGAATCTGGTAAAGGGAGTGGTAAATTCATGCAAGGTGTGCACCATTTATAAAAAAAGACTGCAAACCCAATTGATGGGCGATTTTCCGACTGATCGAGCCTCTCTTTCCAGGCCATTTACTTACACCGGCGTCGATTATGCCGGCCCCTTTGAAGTTAAAAACTTCACAGGGAGAGCATGTCTCATCACTAAGGGATATGTTTGTGTGTTTGTGTGTTTTTCTACGAAGGCCATCCATTTGGAACCCACATCCGACCTTACAACTGAGAAGTTTCTAGCAGCGTTTGCACGTTTTGTAGCTAGACGAGGTTGTCCTCAGCGGGTCCATTCCGACAACGGAAAAACCTTCGTTGGCGCCTCAAGTCTTCTTTCCCGTGACTTTACGCAAGCGCTAAAAGAGTTGGTGACTGATGCGTATAGCCATCAGAGACTTGTGTGGCGTTTCATACCCCCAGGAGCTCCTCATATGGGAGGCTTGTGGGAGGCAGGAGTAAAGAGTTTTAAAACTCTGTTTTACAAATCCACGTCCGCTCGCAAGTATACCTTCGAAGAGCTTTCCACGCTTCTTGCCAAGATTGAAGCCTGCCTTAATTCCAGACCGCTTTCTCCAATGTCAGAGGACCCGACAGACTTGCTGGCACTGACGCCAGGCCATTTTCTGATCGGGGGTCCGTTGCTTTCCACGGCGGAGCCTGAAATCAAAGGCGAAGCCAAGTCGATAATAAATCGATGGCAACATCTCAAGGCCCAGCATCAACAATTTAGTTCACGATGGAAAGAAGAGTATCTAAAGGAACTCCACAAGCGCAACAAGTGGCTAAGGCCATCCAGAGCTGATACTAAAGTACGCGTCGTAGATATTCTTACTTCTCGTGGAACTATACGACGTCCGGTCCACAAAGTAGTTCTCCTACGCGTCGTAGATATTCTTACTTCTCGTGGAACTATACGACGTCCGGTCCACAAAGTAGTTCTCCTTCCTATGGAGGCTAAGGCAACCTCCAAATCTCCACAATAATGCCTTCTGTTCCCGCTGTCCACCCCGTAAACATCACTAAAGCGACTCTTTTTCTGATTTTTTTGTTGTTTTGCTTTCTCTTCCAAGTAAAGGTTCAGAATGGCTCCTCGTCCTCGTCCACGCACTTCCCAGACCCTTGTCAGCAGATGTTCTCGAGGTATAAAATCCTACCGCTGCCGAGTCTGCCAGGGTATACATCCGCTACGGAAATGCAACCGATTCCTGAGGCTTAATTCAGAGAAGCGTCTCCGAGCAGTACTGGTGAACAAGTACTGCCACAATTGTTTGGCTCATCAACACTCCGGAGGGAAATGTCTCAGTGGCGACGTTTGCAAAAAATGTGGACAGGAGCATCACACTTTGCTCCACATGCACGAGATGCCCGCGATAACTCGCCGATCGCCTTTCCAGCAACGTCGACAGTCGCCTTCCCCGCAACGCCACCAGTCGCCGGCCCCGCAACGTCGCCAGTCTCCGTCCCCGATTCGTCAGCAGTCACCACAGCAGCAGGCATCGGCATCGCAGCATCGATCGTCTGCCCCACCGTCTATTGTGGCCCCATCCGTGACCTCGCTCCTGCAGCACAGGAGTATACATATTCTGCCGACGGCCATTGTGGTCATCGACACAGGGGCCAACAGCTATGAGACGGGCGCGCTCATCGACCCGTGTACCCCCGTGAGCAGTATCGATAGCTCGCTGGCAGAAGCTTTTCGGCTGCCGACCACGCAAGTTGGAGACGAACGAGTGTGCTCAACGACCATCCGGTCGAGGTCGGGCGATTTTAACATGGATATGGTCCTGAAGATCGACAACAGCCTGCGAATCCGAACACCGATTCGTGCGCTGAGCGATGAGGTTCGGGCTAAATTCGATACCATCCGACTAGCCGATGACCAGTTCCATCGTCCAGCCACCATCTCCCTGGTGTTGGGATCCGACGTGTACCCGAAAGTGATCCAACCCGGGTTTCTAAACCTTCATGATGGGCTGCCTGTCGCTCAGAGCACGGCGTTTGGATGGATCGTGTCGGGAGCCTGCCGTCAGTCCTGATGTCCTGCTTCAAGGAACTCTCCCGCAGGGGGGGGAGAATGTTCGCGCCAAGCGGCGCTTCCAGTTTCGGGAGTCCTAACAGTCGAGAGAACAGTTTTTCCAGATCCTCGCATCTCGTTCTCTCGCACTGTTAAGTGTCTCCACTCCGCTCTCCAAGCGGCCTCCTGAAACCTCCACCCCGTAGAATTAAGTTAGTTCTAATCTACCAGTGTAAGAAGAAAGAGTGAAGTGCAGCAAAGAAAAAGTGAAATAAATTATACGTGATTTTTTCCTGGAAAATATTTAATATTCATTTGGAGAGCCGCCCTGCGTCAGTTCATGGTCCTTCGAGCCCGATAATTCCAGAAGAAGTTCCAAGCACCAGCGTTCAACCGGCGGATTTTCCGAAATTTCTCTTCCATCATTCAAGATAAGTACGACCGTTCTTATTTATACTCATTTCTGCCGACCAGCCAGATATTTCAATTTTTTTTTTAATCCAATTTCTTATATCTGTCTGATCGGCCATTCCATTGTGCATACGATCGCCATATTCCGCCTTCTTTTTCGTATTGCTATTTCCATCTTCATACGGTCGCCATTTTCCGGCTTCTTTCTTCATATTTTCCCATATCCATATTCTTGTTCATACGGACATATAATCCAGATGCACACT
>JAECXW010000178.1:0-10685 GCA_018153365.1 Drosophila fuyamai
TGTGGCGTTTCATACCCCAGGAGCCCTCATATGGGAGGCTTGTGGGAGGCAGGAGTAAAGAGTTTTCAAACTCTGTTTTACAAATCCACGTCCGCTCGCAAGTATACCTTCGAAGAGCTTTGCACGCTTCTTGCCAAGATTGAAGCCTGCCTTGCACTCCAGACCGCTTTCTCCACGTCAGAGGACCCGACAGAGTTGAGGGGCACTGACGCCAGGCTATTTTCTGATCGGGGTCCGTTGCTTTCCACGGCGGAGCCTGAAATCAAAGGCGAAGCTGTCGATAATAAATCGATGGCAACATCTCAAGGCCCAGCATCAACAATTTAGTTCACGATGGAAAGAAGAGTATCTAAAGGAACCTAAGCCAAGCGCAACAAGTGGCTAAGGCCATCCAGGAAATCTGCAAGTCGACGATATGGTAGTCGTTATGGACGATAACTTGCCATCAAATGACTGGCGGCTCGGCAGAATCGTAGCTGCTATCCCAGGAGCTGATACTAAAGTACGTCGTAGATATTCTTACTTCGTGGAACTATACGATGCGTCCGGGTCCACAGTTGTTCTCCTGAGCAGATGTTCTCGAGGTATAAAATCCTACCGCTGCCGAGTCTGCCAGGGTATACATCCGCTACGGAAATGCAACCGATTCCTGAGGCTCAGTTCAGAGAAGGTCTCCGAGCAGTACTGTGAACGCGTCCAGCATCAATTGTTTGGCTCATCAACACCCGAGGGAAATGCCTAGTGGCGAGACGTTTGCAAAAATGTGGACAGGAGCATCACACTTTGCCCACATGCATGATGCCCGGGCGATAACTCGCCGATCGCCTTTCCAGCAACGTCGACAGTCGCCTCCCCGTAACGCCACCAGTCGCCGGCCCCGCAACGTCGCTAAATCTCCGTCCCCGATTCGGTCAGCAGTCACCACAGCAGCAGGCATCGGCATCGCAGTATCGATCGTCTGCCCCACCGTCTATTGTGGCCCCATCCAGACCTCGCTCCTGCAGCACAGGAGTATACATGTTCCTGCCGACGGCCATTGCTGTCACCGACACAGGGGCTAACAGTTGGCCATGAGACGGGCGCTCATCGACCCGTGTACCCCGTGAGCAGCATCGATAGCCCGCTGGCAGAAGCTGGGCCGCCGACCACGTGTTTGAGACGAACGAGGTGTCACAGCCAATCGACCATCCGGTCGAGGTCGGGCGATTTTAACATGGATATGGTCCTGAAGATCGACAACAGCCTGCGAATCCGGAACACCGATTCGTGCGCTGAGCGATGAGGTTCGGGCTGAATTCGATACCATCCGACTCAGCCGATGACCTGACCCATCGTCCAGCCACCATCTCCTGGTGTTAAGATCCGACGTGTACCCGAAAGTGACCCAACCCAGGTTTCTAAACCTTCATGATGGGCTGCCCGTCGCTCAGAGCACGGCGTTTGATGGATCGTGTCGGGAGCCTGCCGTCAGTCCCGATGTCCTGCTTCAGCGAACCCTCCCGCAGGGGGAGAATGCCTATGCCAAGCGGCGCTTCCAGTTTCGGGTGAACCGGAACCCTGAGTCCCAACAGTCGAGAGAACAGTTTTTTCCAGATCTTCGCATCTCGTTCTCTCGCACTGTCAGCAGTGTCTCCACTCCGCCTCCAAGCGGGCCTCCTGGAAACCTCCACCCCGTAGCATTAAGTTAGTTCTAATCTACCAGTGTGTGAAGAAAGAGTGAAGTGCAGCAAAGAAAAAGTGAAATAAATTATGTCGTGATTTTTTTCCTGGAAAATATTTACTATTCATTTGGAGAGCCGCCCTGCGCCAGTTCACAGTATTTGAATTGGAATGCTTGAGAAGAGCAAATAGCCAAGGTCGGAGTCTGTGTTGGGCCGGTGAATATTAAAAACAACATCATCACAGAAGGTTCCTGTGGAAGTTTAATGGCATTAGTTTTCTTGTTTCTTAAATTGTGTTTTGTAGTATTGGGTTTCCCTATTTCGATTAGTAATTTTGTAATGGTTTTCGTCTATTTTTCTACATTTTTATTTGCCTTAAATGGATTTTCTAATTTTCCTTTTGAAGTGGACCTTTCTGTATCTAGTATCAATGTTAAATTCCGTCGATCTGTATTTATTTTATCTATTTTCCTTTTCTTTAATGTTTTGAGGGTTTAATATTGGATGTCCAGTGTATAAGAATATTTGAGCAGGTGTTTGTCCAGTGGTGTCATGTATTATTTTATGGTTGTATTTGTAAAGAATTGTCTCTATCTTGCTTAATTTTACTTCTTCATTATCGGATGAGTTGATTATTCGGATTTTTTGATTTATTGTCTTATGTAGACTTTCGACGTCTGATACACCGGTTTTTGCCGTGTTGTTGTAATTCAATTCCTTCTGCTTCAAGCCATCGATTTAGAGTCAGGTTGGTGAAAGCTCCGTTTCTGTCTGCCTTAAACTGATGTAATGTTTTCCTCCGATGAATAAATATCTACCCACAAATTTGTCTCGACAATGTTCAGGGTTGGGTGTGATTTTAAAAGTGCATTTTGGTATTTCTGTGTTCTGTTTTAGCCAAATTGCATATGTTACATTCATTTATTATATTTTGAATTAATAGTTGGCTATTTGGAAAGAAGTCATTTTCTTTGAATAATGTAAAAGTTTTTCATGTGATTGAAGTATAATTTCTTTGAATTCGGCGTATGAACAAACATTCTTTTTAATAGGTGGAGGCTGATAATTACTTTAGTGTAAGTGGTATTAATAATTTCCCTGTGTGCTCTTTGAATTTCAAAATCTACATCTACATCAAATCTACATTCTATGAATAAATGATCAAGTAAAATATGTTTGGCCTTGTCGAAGAATTAGTTTCACGTCTTTATTTGATAGATCTCAGCTTAAGACTAAATTCTTGTGACAAAAATATTACTTGTGCTGCTCATTGTTTACATAAGTTGGCGAGCGAGATCGCCGGCTTGGGATATTGATTGTACATAATAATTTGAGAATAACAGTGCCACTCAGAGAGCGTGACTTAGTCATTGAAAGAATTGTAATATTATAATTATGTAAAGTGTGTTATTATTTTCTGAAATTAGTTTTAAAACGTCATTATGTTCTACTATCTTTATCTTAGTTACATTAATCGGTGAATACAATGCTGTTAAATCAAATTCTGGACCTAACGAATTTTCGCTTAAAATAACATTTCCAATTTCCAATTTCTATAGGTTCAGAGCCGTACATATCAAGATCTATAAAGGGAACTCTAATTCCTCGGGAAGTCCTGCCGGCAACCCAGCAGGTGCTTGCGGAGGAAGTGGACGCCCCTGGTGTGCCGGAGGACGGCTACTCAACCGACTCGTCGCTGAGCAGAGAGATGCGTGCGATGGGACCGGCAATCGATGAAGTGGACCTGAGCGATTCGGAGGCCGACGTTACTGTGGTGGAGGTTGCAGCTGGGGATGTCGCTTAGACTCCTGCAGATCAACCTACATCACAGTAAAGCAGCGTCCGCTGCTCTTTTGCTTCGCCTGGCCAAAGGCGAAGCCGACGTGGTCTTAGTTCAGGAACCCTGGGTAGCAGGAGGCAGGGTTGCTGGACTAGGAACAAAATATTACAACCCCAAACAAGGTAAAATTCGAACCTGCATTTTAGCCAAACGGCATCTTAGTACATTTCTGCTTCGCTACTACAGCAACGGAGACAACACAGCAATAAGCCTGGAGCTGCAAAGCGGCTCTTTTAGGGATGCTATCGGCCTACATGGCTTTTGAAAAGGTAGACCCCCCAGACGCGCTAGACAGAGGACTGGTACAGGAATGTGAAGAGCTTAAAAAAGGTTTGCGATAGGATGCGATGCAAATCAGTGGGCTGCCCTATCAACAACGACAGAGGTGAGTCTTTATTTGATTTCATTCTAAATTCGAACTTATTTCTTTGTAATAGGGGCAATACCCCTACTTTTATAAACGTGCCAAACGATCATAGATCTAACCCTGGCATCAGATTCACTCATAAGCACAGTTACAAACTGGGCTGTCTCCGACGAGCACTCATTTTCAGATCACAGGTTTATAGAGACAACTTTGTCCCTAGTGTCACCTGCGCCGGTCAGCTTTGCCAACCCCAGGCGGGCAAACTGGAATAAATACAAAGAAATTCTATCGAACTTCCTCCCCAGGGAGCCACCAGAATGCACTCTTTGCACTCAGGAGCTAGACAATATAGTAAACAAATTCACAGAAGCATGCAACCTCGGCATTCACAGCTGCATGCCCGTTAGGGAAACCAAGAGGAAGGAAAAACCTCCTTGGTGGACCCAGCAATTATCAATCCTCAGAGCCAAATGCAGAAACCTGTTCAACAGAGCGAAAGCTGCAAATAAGGACATAAACTGGCAAAGCTACAAAAAGAACTAGCCACATACAAAAAGGCCATCAGAAGAGAGAAGAGAACTGCGTGGCAGAACTTCTGCTCGGATATTGAAAAGACAACTGATGCCGCAAGGCTCAGAAAAATACTTTCCAAGACAGCCGTATCCTTGGGCTATCTCCAAAAGGCTGACGGATCATGGTCGGACTCTAGTGAAGAATCCCTAAACCTACTCCTAGACGCTCACTTCCCAGGGAGCCTGCAAACAGGACATCCCCCAGGAAGACACACACTGGAGAAGGAATAAACTTAAATCTCCTACTATCAGACCGTAATATAAACTGGTCCATTCATAGATTTAAGCCATACAAATCACCGGGACCGGACAATATATCACCGACACATATTCAGCAAGCAGGAGAACTAGCTATAAACTGGCTGAGAAAATCTTCCAGACCATTCTTGCAGTAGGAGAACTACCTACAGCATGGCGGGAAACGAAAGTCGTTTTCATCCCTAAGGCAGGGAAAGCCACCCATACTTCAGCGAAGGATTTCAGACCGATAAGTCTGACATCATTCCTGCTAAAAATCCTAGAAAGGCTGATAGGTCTACACATTAGAGACATCATTGACCCGACGCAGATATCAGAGGCGCAACACGCATACACCAAAGGTAAGTCGACCGAATCGGCGCTACACTTGGTAATAAACATCGAGAAATCACTCAGTATACAAGAATACACCTTGATCGCCTTCCTTGACATAGAAGGAGCTTTCAACAACGTGCTCCCCACGGCAATAACAGAATCCCTCACTGAACTAGGGGTTGAGCCACCGCTGGTGGGGCTGATCCACAAATTGCTGATAAGCAGACTGGTCACGGCCACTTTAGGGACCTCGACCCAGACTAGATTAGTGAACAGAGGCACTCCGCAAGAAGGTGTACTATCACCCCTCTTATGGAATATCGCGGTAAATAAAGCTACTGCGGATTCTTTGAAGGAGGAGGCTGTAAATAGTGGCATACGCAGACGATGTCGCTATCATCTTTAATGCCGGGGTATCCACAAACGTTATGCGATCTTACGACCGCAAAACTAAAAACACTATCGGAATGGACTACAAAGAACGGACTTGGGGTAAACTCTTCAAAAACGGAACTAGTCCTTTTACAAATAGATACAAAATCCCAAAACTTAACCCACCCACTTTAAACCACTGTAATCTCTCTTTTAGCGAGTCACGCAAGATACTTAAAGTTAGTATTAGATAAGCGTCTTAAAATGGGGCTTAAAACAACCAAGAGAGTACCAAGAAAGCGACCATTGCACTTTACTCTTGTAAAAAGCAATCGGGCTAAGATGGGGTATGTCCCCTAAAGTCATCAATTGGATATACACAGCGGAAGTCAAGCCAATCCTACTACATGGAGTAGCTCTGTGGTGGACCGCTTTACACAAACAATGTATCTTTAACTCCCCTTAACAAGTGCAGCGCATGGCGGCTTTGTGTACTAGTGGAGCCCTTCGAACTACCCCAAACGAAGCGCTGAATGCGATCTTGAACCTCCAGAGCCTGGACTTGGCAGGAATGGAAATGGCGAAATCGGCAGCCATTCGACTAAGGGATACAGGGCAATGGAAGCCCAACCGTATGGTCACGCTAAGATTCTTCAGCATGACAAATTGATCCCGCCAAAACCGGATCTATGTAAAACCCGTGAATACAATCATCACGCCCTCCGAAGCTCTGATCCCAGGCAGGGAAGTATGGGATCGTGGCCGACCGGGCTCAATAGACGCAATCTGTTTATATACAGACGGCTCCAAACTAGGACGGACACGTTGGTTGAGGCATATACTCTGAGCAATTAGAGATCAGGCGGTCGGTCAGACTTCCTGACCACTGCAGTGTCTTCCAAGCGGAAGTGTATGCTATAATGGAAGCATTCGTCTGTTTAAGGGACTTAAACACCCAGAACAGACACATAAACATATATAGTGATAGCCAAGCGGCTATTAAATCAATCTACTCGATGAATACAAGCTTCCCGAACAATAGCAGACTGTCGCAAATCTCTCCACGAGATGGCCAGTCAAGATACTGTCAGCCTTATATGGGTTCCGGGTCACAAAAAAATGGAAGGCACCACCATACCTCTCCTTTCCAGGAAAGGGAGAATGTTGGCGCGATGATGGCTGTACTTGCAAGCACACTATTAAAAACAATTTCAGGAAATTAGCCAACAATCATTGGCAAAACACACCGCAATACCTCGAATCTCTCTACCAGACATGGCCTGCAATAAGCAATAAGAAAACATCAGAACTACTCAATTTCAGCCGCACTGAGTGCGGCATGCTAATTCGAGTACTCACAGGCCACTGGCTCGTTGGCGCACATGCCGGCAGGCTTAAAGCCCCAAAAAATGATTTTTGTAGAAGCTGCAGGAATGAGGAAGAAGAGGAAACGGTGGAACACCTACTGTGTTCATGCCCAGCCTCATGCAGGCTTAGACTGAAAACTTAGGATATCCTTTCATAAACGACCTGACCGAAATATCGCAGACTAACCTGAAGAGTCTAAGCTCTTTATTAAATCCTCCGGATGGGGGACTTGCTGATCGACCAACCTACAGGCTGACTCTCTTAACGGATAGGGGACCCAAAAATAGAGATCATACGGTATCACAATAGACCCCCACAGACCCTATCCTAACCTAACCTAACATTTCCAATTTTAACTTTACATTGTTTTCTTTCTAATAATTTTGCTTCCATTTATTTTTATATCGCCATTTCATTCTTGACAATTTTGTTCGATTGTGGTTTCAGTTAGATTCCATGTAAGTATAATATTTGGTTCAACGTATTGAATCATTTCTTTGAAAGAATTGGTATAAATTAAGCAAATTGGATTTTCACGCTTAATTATATTTTTAATGCATTCATTATTAACTTCTTTGTCTTGATTAAATTTTTTATTTCAATCTTCGAAAAGTTGATCTGAATAGTCTGATTAGTCCATTATGAATGGGATAAGGAATTATTTTAATGGTGTCAATGATTTTGTGGTTAATAGGTTTATGTGAAATAAGTAAGTAGTAATTCGTTATTTTTGTAGTCAATCCACGTTGATGTTTTGATTAAAAGTATATTTTGTTGTCAATGCAATCTAGTTTGTCGTAATTGAGTAAATGCATTGGGCTAAAAGTCCAAGTCGGAAAGTTGCATGCCCATTTCTTATGTCTTCAATGTACTCCAATAAATTGCATGAGTTCATAAACAAGGTGTCAAATATTGAGGTTATTTTCGTAGTTAGTAAGTATTCTCCAGTCCTTCATTCACAAACTCTATGACATCATTTAATTTATCTAGTTGAATTGAATTTTCTGGAAATTATATATACCTTTTTTGTTAATGTTTACCCTATAGTTTTCATCAAGTGTGCCAAAAAGAAATTTAAAAGATGAACCTATTGTGTCAAATAGTCCACGTTTCTGCCGTCAATTTGCTGATGAATAGTCATACCATTTATTCTTTAAGTAATTTGTTGTATAAATATTTCATTCTGGGCGAGTCTTGATTTTGTTACCAAAAGATTCAGTGAAAATATTGATTTCCGTTAAATTAATTTTTAAACAGTGATGTTCATACACTACCGGTATTTGAATTGGAATGCTTGAGAAGAGTAAATAGCCAAGGGTCGGAGTTCAAGTTAGTTATTTGAAGTTGTTGAGTGTGGGCCGTGGTGAATAAAAAACAACATCATTGTACAGAAGGTTCCTGGGGAAGTTTAACGGCATTAGTTTTATTTTGTTTCCTAAATTGTATTTTTGTAGTATTGGGTTTCCCTATTTCGATTAGTAATTTTGTAATGGTTTTCGTCTACTTTTTTCTACATTTATATTTGCCTTAAATTGATTTTCTAATTTTCCCTTTGAAGTGGACCTTTTCTGTATCTAGTGTCAATGTTAAATTCCTGTCGATCTGTATTTATTTTGTACCTATTTTCCTTTCTTTTAATGTTTTGAGAGGGTTTAATATTGATGTCCAGCGTATAAAAATATTTGAGCAGGTGTTTGTCCCGTGGTGTCATGTATTATTTATCATTGTATTTTGTAAGAATTGTCTCTATCTTGCTTAATTTGACTTCTTCATTATCGGATGAGCTGATTATTCGGATTTTTTTGATTTATTGTCTTATGTAGACTTTCGACGTCTGCTACACCGGTTTTTGCCGTGTTAAGTTGTAATTCAATTCTTCTGCTTCAAGCCATCGATTTAGAGTCATGCTCGGTGCGAGCTCCGTTTCGGTCTGCCTTTAATATTTTGGGTTTACCTAACTGATTTAAAATGCGCATTAAACTGTTCCTGTACTTTATACAATCTTTGTTTTAATATGTTCAAGTGTATGAATTTAGAATAAATGTCAATGCAACTGATGTAATGTTTTCTCCTCAGATGAATAAATATCTACCACAAATTTGTTTAGACAATGTTCAGGGTATTGTGATTTTAAAAGGCATTTTGGTATTTCTGTGTTCTGTTTTAGCCAAATTGCATATGTTACATTCATTTATTATATTTCTCACTAATAGTTGGCTATTTGGAAAGAAGTGATTTTCTTTTGAATAATTTTATCATTTTCTGTATGCCTGGATGTAAAAGTTTTTCATGTGATTGAGTATAATTTCTTTTGAATTTGGCGTATGAACAAACATTCTTTAATAGGTGGAGGCTGCGAATTACTTTAGTGTAAGTGGTATTAATAATTTTCCTGTGTGTTTTCTTTGAATGATTTCAAAATCTACAATGCTTTCAATATGAATGGCAATGTTTCTATGAATAAAATGATCAAGTAAAATCTGTTTGGCCTTGTCGAGTGTCATTACATTATATTGGATTGTGGTGATGGAATTACCGAATATTGTTGAATGATCAACTTTGTTGTTATCGGATTTAATGAAAATGATTTGTTTTTGAAATAATTTATTGGTTTTCTGTTAAATGCATTAGGTTCTTCTGCACTATGTTGAGTAACTTCACTGTGGTAATTTTCTTCAATTTTAATTCTTGATAATGCATCGGCAACTGAATTTTCTTTCCCTTTAATATAGTCGATTTTAAATTGTTATTCTCGTTTAACTTAGCTCTCCATCTTTGTAATTAAGCATTCGCTTCCTTTAAGGTATGCAGTCATCTAAGAGGTTGATGGTCACCAGTAATGAGAAAATGTCGTCCTTAGGTGACTAATGCCCCAAGGGCCAGATTAATTGGCATCTGTGGTTTAAGTGAAAAATAAAAATTTTTAAATCGGGTAATTGGAGAATTGCCCTCTCTAATAATTAAAGCTTTAAGTTTTTATTTCTTCTATGTAGTCGAGATTTTGTATATCTATCTTTTGCTCCTTTTCTTTTAAACATTTGGTCATTGGTTTTGCTATGTCTGCGTAGTTTGGGATAAAGCTCTGGGATCTCTTTTTACTTTTGTTGGAATTGGATATGAAACTATGGCTTTTTACTTTTAAGGGGGTATGATTGCACCATTGAAAGTAGCAGGCCAAATGGCATTCGAAGGGTATTCGTAATGACCGCTTTTGGTGTGGAAAATGCAGTTTCAGATATTGATTCTGGGTCCATTCTTACTTGATGAAATCCCTTCGCCAAATCAAAAATATTGGCATTTCTACCTAGTTTACCAAGGATTGCCTCCATGTTTGCAGGTCATTGGATATCTGTCGGGAATAGTTATTTCATTGAGCTTCTTATAATAAATTACTACTCTTATACTTAATTTTTACTCAGAAGCATCAGTTTTTTTGGGTACTACCCAGGTAGAATTATTGTAAGGTGAATTACTTTCCTTAATTAATCCTTGATTAAGCATTTCCTGTACTTGGTTATCGACTTACATTTCGTGCGCTTGAGCGAGTGGGTACTGTTTTGAATAACTGGGGAGTTATGTTGTATTTAGTACGTGTATTTGTAAATGTTGGATTGTCTCCTTCTTCATATTGAAGATTTTTTGAATTAATTTAGTAAGCCCCGTAACTTTAAATTTTCCTCCTGATTCAGGTGGACTTAATCGAAACAACTAAGATCTACTTATACCCGTTACCTGTAGAGTAAAAGTGGCATATTGTATTCGTGCAAAAGTATGTAACAGGTAGAAGGAAGCGTTTCCGACCCTATAAAGTATATATATTTCTTGTTCAGGATCACTAGCCGAGTCGATCTAGCCATGTCCGTCTGTCCGTCTGTCTGTCTGTCCGTCTGTCCGTCTGTTCTGTCCGTATGAACGCTGAGATCTCGGAAACT
>JAECXW010000179.1:0-28413 GCA_018153365.1 Drosophila fuyamai
TGCAAAACATTCTCAGAATGTCCGTAATAATCGATCGCAAGAGGTACGTGCAGAAATAAATGCATCGGTACGTGATTCGATAATGAAGGTTGCTTGACGATGAAACGGGAGGCTTATACTTTCCCGATGCTCGTGGTGGGACAGGCAAGCATTACATCCGTCATTTCGTTAATTCTGGGAACTATCTTCGGTCAAGATCTCGAATTGCGTTGGCTGTTGCATCTGGTATTGCTGCTTCATTGTTGGAAGGCGGTCGAACTGCACATTCTACTTTGAAGCTACCCATGAATCTTCTGACGGCTGACCAGCCAATCCTGCACGATTTGCTTATTGGGCGACAGCGAAATTGATGCGAGAATGCAAATAATCATTTGGGATGAATGCACGATAGCGCATAAACGAGCTTGGAGGCAGCAGTTGACCGAACGGGGACAGTATTTCCATGAGGTGATCTCGAAACTATTTGCGGGGCTTTGATATTGCAGTCCGAGATTTTCGTCAAACGACATCCCGAAATCTACGGCTGCTGATGCCGTTAATGCAAGTTTAATCGTCCTCTTTGAAATATCGCCATTTCAAGAAGTTTAAATTATTCACGAATATGGAGTCGCATTGCAGAATTCCCCGAGACAACTGCTTGGCGCTTTCTGGCAATGGGCGAAATTCCTGTTGATGTTTCGACTGAACTAATATCTTTCCAGCAAATTTCTTGCGAGTTCTACATCGTCGAAAGAGGAACCTCACCACAAGAGTGTTTCCCGACATTGCACAAAATTATAAAATTTCGATTGATTAGTGAACGGGCAATACTAGCAGCGAAGAATAAGGACGTAGATAGTTTGAATTTCTCGTTAGTCAAAGTCAAATCGCTGGAGAACTGCATTCATACAGATCCGTTGACAGCGTGACCGACGAGGATGAAGCGACCAGGAACTCCGCCGCATAATTTGAAACGGAAAGTGGATCAATTATTAAAATTCTGCGGAATCTAAATCATCCGAGATTATGCAACGGTACACGGTCTGTCCGTTGAAAAACTGTTCGAATGCTGATTCATGCGACGATTATTAAGGGCAAATTTAAAGAGGAAATTCTTATCCCACGAATTCCGATTTTTCCAACAGATCTTCCATTATAATTCACCAGAGGATTCAGTTCCCAGTTTGATTGGCATTTGCGATGACAATCAATAAATCGCAAGGCAAATCGTTGGATGTCTGCGTAATTAATCTTGGAATATCAATGTTTTTCGCATTGGCAGTTATACGTAGCCCGTTCCTCAGCGCTTTTCGCGTGGAAAGCCGTCATCATTATTTGCACCGGATAACAAACAAAAAATATTGCTTATCACATCGCTCTCCACTGATTTCGAGTCAAATAAATTTTTATGAAATTTGAATTACCAGTGTTTTATTATTACTATGAAGTCGAAATTGGGGGAGACAAAGTTCGCCGTGGGTGCTCTTTATAAAAATAATAAAACCCAAACAGCACTTCAGCTAGAGGGTTTTCATGTCTTTACCAGAAAACATTGTTGTCCACTTTATACACCATGCCCTTTAAATAGGATCTGATCCATTTTAGGATTGAAGAATGCATTCTTTCGGTAAAGCATTGTGCCAGACCTTATCAAAAGCTTTAAAAAAGTATAAACCAATTCCAATTAAAAACAAGAGAGAACGCTATAGTCGGGTGCCCTGACTATCAGATACCCGTTACTCAGGTAAAAGGTGCGAGGGAGATGGAGATAGAAACTGATCACATAACTTTTAAACGGAATGGTCCGATTTGAAAAATTTCTTCTACATTTCGATAGGTAATATAAACACAATAAAACTGCATTTTTACTTTTCCGAAATATTTAAATTTATATTTAAATAAAATCGTATATAAGCGATTGTGGGCGTTAAAGGGGCGTGGCACCTTTTTGGAACAAACTTGCGCTGCGTAGGAACTCCTAAAAATCTGCATGCAAAATGCCAATCTTTCTAGCTTATATAGTTTCCGAGATCTCAGCGTTCATACGGACGGACAGACGGACAGAGACATGGCTAGGATCGACTCGGCTGGGGTGATCCTGAACAAGAATATATATACTTTATAGAGTCGGAAACGCTTCCTTCTACCTGTTACATACTTTTGCACGAATACAAGATAAATTCCTTTTACTCTACGAGTAACGGGTATAATGATTTTTAGTAGTCGACGACATGGAAAACCATGACTCTTAGAGCTAATATTGGTGACCCATACATGAAAGACTGGAGCCTAACCACGATTCTTTCAAACATTTTGAAACATTTCTAAGCTTTGAAATTGGCCTGTAATTACACATTAAATTTTTAAACTGGACCGGACTTGTCGCAAGTCTTCATCTTTGACTGAACACCCTCCCACTGGATAGGAACTAAAATGAATGATGTGGGCCACAGAGTAATGACAAAAACTTTTCGGAAAGAGGAAGGCTATCGAAATCAATTTTTTTTTAAGTCATTTAAGCCCCTATCAGCAGTTTGACAGTCAGAATAGTGATATCTTAGTTCCCTCTCAACTACAGAGGGCATTCCAGGAAGATAATAGATTACTATATAATGAAATATTGAGTATTAAAAAATGTATTCAAGAATTGAATTCACGCTTGTGTGTGATCGGTATAAGATCAAAGTTTCCAGAATCACCTCTTAAAGCATACCGCACGCTTAAATAACTTATTTCTGAGATTTTTGTATTTCTTTAATCCAAGTGTCTGCCACCTCTATAATGCGAAAAAGGACCTCCTCTCATCTCTATAAATATCATTACGAATAGAATTTAAACTTCAATCACTAATCAAAATTGGAGAATCCAGGAGAGTTATAGAAATTAGATTATTACATCACCTTTAAACAATAATGAACGCAAACTTTCGGCAAGCCGATGTTTATACCCTTGCAGTTATTACAAATCGACTACATTACGATTTATATTTTTTGCCTAGTATTACTAAAAACAATGAAGCTATGTCGATTTTGCGCTAATTTTTACTATTGTTTCTTTGGCAGCTATATGGTATAGTTATTCTATTTTATTTTCATTAAAAACCGTTATTCCATTATACTTTAATCCCAAATCCCAAAAAAACAGTAACAAATTGAAAACAAAAAAAGTTATAATTTTAAAATTGTTTTTTCTGATTGTTCCTATGGGAGCTTGAGTTGATATAATCGCCCGATCCCGCTCGTTCCGTCTTATATACTGCGTGCAAAGGAAGAAGGGTGTGTTTCACCTCGATATCTTTAAAACTGAGAGACTAGTTCGCGTCAGCGTTCAAACAGAAGAACTGACATCGGACAGAGTGACAGACGGACATGCTTATATTAACTCAGGAGGTGATCCCACCAAGAATTTATATACTTTATAGGGTCGGAGATGTCCCCTTCATTTCGTTGTACACCTCCTGACCAAAATTCCCAATAACACCCTCTGCAAGGGTGATAAAATCGGCCTCATTATTCAAGCAATAGCTAAAAGTAAAAGTTGAAGCATCTACCATTCCCACCTGCAAGAGAATGACAACTTTTGGGAAAGTCTCAAGTAGATAACCTTAAAACTGAGGGACTAGTTTGCGTAAATGATTTGGACGTAACGGACATAATGGACGGGCTGATTATCCTCCAGATGCTTATCAAGAATATATATAATTTATAGGGTTTGAAATAGCCTTTACTGCGTTGCAAACTTGACTGAAATAATACCCTCTGCAAGGGTATTGAAATTTAGTCCAAACCCAGCCGGTTTATTGCAACATCCATCACTCGATAATGCAAAGATCATCAATAACAAGAAAGGAAAGTTAACTTCTATGCGGAGGCCAAGTTGATATACTCCTTGCAGAATATTCTGTAAAGAGGTTTTCAAAATATCTTATGATAACTCAGCATTTCTAACTCTTCATTTATAATGCAAGGAAGTGAAAGTAACGAAAGAATAAAAACAGATTTCAAGAGTTTGAGGTTCGATCTATTTTGATACTCCGTTATTCAGCTAAAATAACGAAATATAACATGCTCTCTTGTATGTTTTTGTCACTGGACTAGCTCCCGATTTTTATGTTAAAATCGGTACCAGGGAACACCTCCAATTTGGCTAACTTGATTTGATTTTACACTCCTTGGGCTATAGTTCATATTGACAAATGAAAACCATCGCATTCCTTTACTAGAAATCCTTATCGAGAATTAAAAACCTGGGCCAGCTGTTCCAAAGTCATCCGTTAGGATGATGCCATTGGCAACTTTACGGACAGGAAAGGAGAAGTCGAAGGCGCTAGCCAGGCTGATACACGTGGGTTTTTGGCTTTAGAGTGGGCGTGGCAAACCTTTTATTAGGCCAACCGATAGATATTGACGCAAATAGCATCAAACCTGTGGCCACTGTGGGTTCTGGGCGTCAGGAGGGCGTGACACCATTTTGAAACAAACTTGCGCTGTGTAGGAACCCTAAAATCTACATGCAAAAGCAATCTTCTAGTTTTTATAGTTTCCGAGATCTATGTGTTCATACGGACAGACAGAAAAAGACGACAGACTGACGGACAGACAAACGGACAGACGGACATAGCTAGATCGACTCGGCTAGTGATCCTGAAAAAGAATATATAAATTATGTTTCGGTTCGGAATATGTTAAAAGTGCTGATTTTTATTTTAATATATAGCGGGAGTCTTTTTTATTGTAAAGTTCTCTTCAAGTTAGATCCCCAATCTTAAACTGACTTTACAAATGTGTTTTTTCTTATAACTATGGCTTCTACCGGTGACAGCGCCCGAGCAGCGAAAGTGGACTTTGATTAGATAATTTTGATTGGTCAAAACTGTGGCCTGATGGGTTGGTTCTTAGGCTGCATCTTTTGTTTAATTAATTTGATTGGCCAAAGCTTTTATGCTGACGAATGGGTTCTGCGGCTGGACCCTTTGTTTAAGCAAGGTCTGAATACAGTCATCCGGGGTCGTCGATAAAGGTGTGAAGCGTTATATAATTTTGACGCCGATCGAAGGCAAGGGAAAGATTTATGTCTGAGGGGTTAAATTTTTATGTTGACGATTGAATAACTGCAATTTAAAATTTGGGCTTATATTAAGGATAATTGGAATAATAAATATCTCTGGATATACAGGTCAGTCCGTTAAATTTGGTATTAGGGTATTTGCGTATACGTCACTTATATACTTTATAGGGTCGGATTGTTCTATTATAACCTCGTAAACCCAAACCGGCAACCACATTGGCAAACCTCAATTGGCTTAATGAACACAAGGCGCAAGAATTGGTGAAAGGACCTGAATTGCGCTAAATGGTAACGCAGGTATGAGTGGAATGTATGGAGTGGCTTTGTAACTGTGCCAATATCAGGTAAATCACCTTTTATTATCAGTAAAACTGGAAAAAATGACAACAAATTAGAACCTAAATTGCACGAAAGGTACATGTACAGTCAGAAACATGGGTATCAATTTCATTGCCTTTTTAAAAAGGTACAGCCAGAGAATTTTAAAAGGGTCAAGGATAATATTTTTGGGAGATTACCTATTAAAGACTATGTATTCAATCCTATACAGTAAAGATCATTGGCTGGCAAATTTATCGAGAGATTGACGATACCGTTGAAGGTAGAGCATTTTTCAAGTGCTTAACTCAAGAGAGCAGCAGCATTTACCAGTGCAAAGTGTGAGAAAGTAATTTTTATCAGTCCGCAGATGGTGGATGTCAAAAACTCTTAGTTCAACTGGGATTTGTTAAATAGAATCGACTCAAAACCAACCAAAACCATATTAACAAAACATCTGACTTTAAAACAAAATAGATTAAAACTAAATTCTGCCTTCAACTGATGGCCTTGAACCCTTTAAAACATAACTGAAAATACAATGTAAGTGAAGTCCAGCACCGTAATTCTCATCACAAAGAACAGCAAGAGCGAGTCTGATTAATGGGCAGTAAACCTACATATAAAAATATGTTAAAATAAAATCAGTCAAAAGCAAATCTAATAAACAAATCAGAGAAGAATCAAAAAACAAAAGAAAAACATTCTTTTTCTAAACGAAAAGATCTAAAAGCCACTGAAAAGATAAAATTATGATATTCACATTTGAAAATCAAAGTATGGAATAAAACGAATAGGCGGTTAATAAACGCCAGAAAACATAAATTCGTTTGCATAAGAGGACCATTTTGAAGATAAATATCTTCATACGCGACAATTTTGAGATCACTTTACTTGGAAATATCGATACTAACGATAGTTAACACCTTAACTAAATAAAAATGGAGAAAAGTCTTAAAAATATTAACAACCAAAATACAGCCTGACTGATCCAGATGAATCAAGCTAGGAAACACTAGAAAGTTCTGAACGGAGGAAGAAAACATGAAGTTCTGTTAGAACAAAAAAAGATCTTAAAGACGATATAACCATTCTTATTATTTTGATATAAAAAAATCAAACTTACTTTATTGAGTTAGATCAAGAACTGATTTTAATAGCTTATAAATATTCATTATGCCTATGCGTCGATCCTTATCGCTGCCACCGGTCTCTGCCGCTGTTGCCGTTTTTACTAACGTTCTTTATTATCATTGGCTGCTGTTCTTTGTCGCTGTCGCTGCTGACCAAATTTAACGGTTTTCAGGTTGGCCAATGCATTTAGCGCTATTCTTATTGTTGTGCTGCACTTTGCGAGTTCGATCAACTTTGGAAAAGCGGCTATTCTGTGCATTACCACGATCGCTGGTTCGAAAGTTGCAAACGAATTTAGTTTATCAATCAGTGCTTACCTTACTTATATCTTGGTCATTATATAATTTTGGGCGTTAACTTAGACCAATACAGGCTCGAGCCAACTTAACTGCCATAAGTTGAATCTGCAAAGATATATAATAGCTCTGTAAATTGGTCAACGTGAGCAAAAGGACCCTTTTTGAAGAGATAGCCGTTGAAGTAAATCAAAAATTGTGGGATCAAGAAGGTACAAAATGAAAACTACTATATGAAAACTCCAAAATCCATCTTCGAGAATCATCTGATTTAGATAAACTTGGAGAAATCTTACAATAGTCCAAAATTGTGAACATGACCGACCCACCCTTTCGTTGGATCTTTTTAGGAAGGAAAGAAATATCTGATTTTTCATGGAAAGATTTATGCAATAGTCGTCGAGGAAATTATAGGGAAAAAATAAATAACACCAACAGGAACAAATCAAAATTACAGCATGCAGGAATCGATCAAACTACCAAAACAATCCAATCCTATAAACACTATAATTAGATACAGGGAAGAACATCCAATCTCAAAAGCCAACTGGTCTTAAAAGAACTGTTTTCAAATAACTATGCCATACCACAAAAATTCTATATAGTAGATTCCGAATTTCCGATTCCATGGAAGAACATTTCAAAGATTTCCAAGAAAAATACAATTGCCAAATAGACTTAAAACCAAAAATGATTTGGTTTATTTTGGACTAGACAATCGAAGAGTCCTATCAACATTCCAATCTACAATACACTTCAAAACTATTTTATTTTACCCACCCAGATGGAAAGGTAGTCCGTAAATCCGTTTATAAAACATTTGCCAGGTATATATTTATACCAACTCAAGAAATCGAAAATTTAATCTTCATTGGAAATTCCATTGCAGATTCTGAAAATACAATACAGACATATAGATTAGAAGTGGAATCATTAACCATCAATAACTTTTACAAACAAAAAGATAGGAATTCAAGATGATGAAAATGTATATATCGAAAAACGACACAGTTCCTCACAGTCGAAAACAAGACAACCGCCAAATATCGTATTATCATACCTTCCCTAAGAAATTCGTCCAATACCAAGAATAGAGTAAATTAGTATTCATTTGGGTAGAGCTAAATACTTTTCATACTTAGATCTGAAGTCTGGATTTGATGCAATAGAACCTCGAAGAAACCAAAAAATATATAACGTCATTTTCTACGAGCAATGGCTTCTATCGCGTTACAAAATTACCTATATGTTTAAAAAATAGCGCAAAAATTCATTTCAAAGATTGTTGACAAATTGCATCTTGCAGGATCCAACTCTTTTGCAGGCATTCTTGTTTGATGGATGACCAAACTGTTCTCGTTGTTCAGAAAACATAGGATTACAAAACCTTAAATGCTAGGTTTTGACTTTATGTAACTCACAACCCTAAAATGCAATTCAGAAAAGATCCAATTTTTAGAAAAGAAGTACCCTTTTTTGTCACAAGTGCACTGAATACCAACAAACGCAGACAGTGCAAGAAGATTTGTTCACCATTACTACAGACGTTTTATAAAGCATTTCTACGACCACTCGCCGCCACATAATCAGATCATATAGGAAAGATATTAAATTTGAATGGTCAGATGAATGTCAAAAAGTATCTGACCATCTGTAAGTTCAATTGATGAAACCCGCAACCGACGAAAATTACTACAGTAACGCTTCAAATAAAGAACTTTGTAATAACAAGCAAGCCAAAAATTATGATGGAACCTGGGGATACTAACAGTATATGCATCTGGATTTTTTACAAAGGGAGAAAGTTAACAAAAGCACAACAACGTTCCAACCCTAGCTCAAAAGTAACACACTTGAGACTCATCTTCGAAGAACTAGGGGTCACTTTATAGCTTTTAATGCTACATTCTCAAACCTGGATAGACTTTGCTTCACGTTTCCGCAAATTCTTTCTAAAAATCCAAACCAAAAACAGGTAGCAATCTTGGTAAATAGTGTGACCTTAGCTTGTCATATCTGATGAAAACTATCTGAGCTTAGGATTGTGGTTCACACACATAATTTTGTAGATATGTCAAATATAGCTCCAAAGTCCAGTAGTCCAGAGATTGAATATAAATATACTATGAGCAAAGTACACCTTTTAAATGTTTTGTTTCACCTCAACTAAAAACATTTTAAAAAGTTTTCAACGGAGGGTCACTTGGGGAATACCAATTTTTTACTTCGCTTAAGTCATTTTGAATAGATTCACAATCTACAACTGAACTAAATGACCCCAAATATAAAAAAATGTGAATATTTTATGCACTGGTTTTAATCATGTATAACAAGAAAGAAGCTATCTTCAAATGTACTTAAGTGGAAATACCCTTGCTGAACATTCTGTAAATTATTTCTCCAAAATTATTCATAGGATGCATTCTTAACACTCATAAAAATTCAAAACTTCCCAACTTTAAAAACACCAAAGTTATGGTAATTCTAATCGTTCAGTTGTATGGCAGCCATGAAGAATATATTCGTCCGATCATTATGAAATTTAGTTTATCGATTTGATTAAAGAAGTTGAAAACAATAAAAAACCGAAAGAAAATCCTAACTTCCTAACTTTACAACTACAATTAAAGTTGACGGCATCTCCGATCGACCAGTTATTTGGAAAAGCCGCATGTTATGAAGTCGGGCGATCCTTGTGAAATCTGGTAGGTCGGGTTAGCCGGCTGAATACAAAACCCATAGAAAATCCTAACTTCCAAACTTAATCAAACACCAAAGTTATGGTATTTCCGATCAATCAGTTATATGGCGGATAGGTGTTTTAGTCGGCCGATCCTTATAAAATGGGTGTGGTAGGTCGCGTTAATCTGGCCAAATATAAAACCCGTAGACAATCCCCATTTTTCTAGCTTAATAATCAGCTATATGGCAGCTATAGGATATAGTCGATTGATCTAGGCCGTTCCGTCTTATGTACTGCGTGCAAAGGAAAGAAGGGTGTGTGCGTTTCAATCTGATATCTTTAAAACTGAGAGACTAGTTCGCGTAGAAACAGACAGACGGACAGACAGACGGACAGATGGACATGCTTATATCAACTGAGGACACGATCCTGATAAAGAATATATTTATTTATAGGATCGGTGATGTCTCCTTCACTGCGCTGCATATTTTTGACTGAAATTATAAAGCTTATCTAACTTCACAAGTAATAGTTTGAGCAACAGCCTGTAAACCTCCTAACAAAGCATAACTAGAATTAGAAGATCAACCAGCTACTATAACTGTTTCAACTCCCAATCTATTACAACAAAAAAAAAATAGACCTCCCAAATTATAATAATATAATTTAACAATAAAATGGCAGACATAATCAAAGCAAATAAAGATAAAACAAGAGAGAACGCTACAGTCGGGTGCCCTGACTATCAGATACCCGTTACTTTGGTAAAGGGAGTGCGAGGGAGATGGAGATAGAAGCTTTGATCTCGCATAACTTTTTGATCGAATGCTCCGACGGGAGCGCGGCCTTTTACATTTCGATAGGTATTGATAAACACAAGAAAACTGCATTTTTACTTTTCCGAAGCATTTAAATTTCAAAATCGCATATAAGCGATTGTGGGCGTTAAAGGGGGCGTGGAAACTTTTGAAACAAACTTGCGCCGCGTGAGGAACTCTTAGACCCATCTGCATGCAAAATGCCAATCTTCTAGCATTGGTAGTTTCTGAGGATCTCAGAAACGTTCATACGGACAGACAGACGGACAGACGGACTGACGGACAGACGGATATGGCTTGGTATCGACTCGGCCGAGTGACCCTGATCAAGAATATATATACTTGGTAGGGCCGGAAACGCCTTCCTCTCCTTGCTTACTTTTGCACGAATACAATATACCCTTTTACTCTACGAGTAACGGGTATAAATATAAAAAATTGAGAATTATAATACCTTTAAATAACTAGATAATAATGGATAAGTTTGTTTTTTTTTGTAAATAATTTAATCGCATCACGAAAAGGTTGTGTAATTTATTAAACCAAATCTTATTAGGACCTTTTCTTGGAATTTTGATATATCCTAACACTTTACCTTCCACAGTTAATGAAAGCAACGCTTACTACTACTTAAATAATTAATAATAAACTTCCGATTAATGATAAAACGAATTCTATATAAAACAAGTACTATTTGTATAAAAATTATATGTATAATTTCTAAATTTTTTTGCACTAATCTGTCAAAATAGTTATATTAATAATATTCATATTTTAAAATATAACTATTTTAATATTTCCGTCCTTTCCAATACTAAAAATAATATAATTTTTATACCCGTTACTCGAGAGTAAAAAGGATATATTGTATTCGTGCAAAAGTATGTAACAGGTAGAAGGAAGCGTTTCCGACTTATAAAGCATATATATTCTTGTTCAGGATCACCAGCCGACTCGATCTAGCTATGTCCGTCTGTCTGTCCGTATGAACGCTGAGATCTCGGAAACTATAAAAGCTAGAAGATTGTCATTTTGCATGTAGATCTTAGGAGAGGAACAGCGCAAGTTTGTTTCAAAATGGTGCCACGCCCCTCTGACGCCCATCAAGCCACAAGCTGTGGCCTCAGTTTTATGCTATTATGAAAATTTTTATTGATATGTATTTGTTTCGTCAATACCTATCGATTGGCTCAATAAAAGTTTGCCACGCCCACTCCAACGCCCAAAAACCCCTTAAAGGCTGAAGCTCGGCTAGCGCCTTCACATTTCGCCTTCATGGCACAATAGGTGCCATCTAACGGATGACTTTGGATCAGCTGGCCAAGGTGCTTAACAGAGTCAACGTTAATTCTCGATAAGTAGGATTTCATAAAGGAAATTGCGATGGTTTTCATTTGTCATCACCGAACTGTATCCCAAGAACTATGCAAATCAAATCAAGTTAGCCAAATTGGAGGTCTGAGTCAAACAATGGCTTATGTGTGTATGTATGTAAGCATTGCACTTAAAAACATAAACATAAACACAGCTGCTGGTGCAGGACAATAAAGCTGCCTCGCGCTAAAGCAGGGCTGGTGCTGATGCTCGTGCTGTAAAGCTGCCAGTCTGGGAGGTCGCCGAATTTAAATCGATAATTTGAACTTTTTGTCCTTTTTTCATGTGGTCACTCTAATTCACATTATGATTATGCAAAATCTAAATCATTTCAAATGGAAGCGCGCATTTTGTCTCTTTTGCTCCTATTCGAGCAGCGAAAAACATACAAGAAGGCATATTTATATTAAGTTGTTTAGCTGAGTAACGGGTATCTAATAGTCGAGGCACCTGGACTATAGCGTTCTTTCTTGCTTAAAGATATAAAACAAACCTGGCTTACACCGACTTGAACTCAGATCATGTAAGAATTTTAAAGTCGAACAGACTTATAAAGTTGAACCGCTACACCCAAAATTATATCTTAATTCAACATCGAGGTCGCAATCTTTTTTTTATCGATATGAACTCCAAAAAATTACGCTGTTATCCCTAAAGTAACTTAATGTTTTAATCATTATTACTGGATCAATTATTCATAAATCAATGTTTTTAAAAATTAAAAGCTTTTTAAATTTTAATATCACCCCAATAAAAAATATTGTAATTTATTAAAGTTAATTAATCTTTATAATTAAAATAAATAAAATATAAAAAGATTATAGGTTCTTCTCCTTTTTTAATAAATTTTATCTTTTGACTAAAAAATAAAATTCTATACATTCTGTACATTAGACCTTCTAGCCAAACCCTATCAAACGCTTAAGAGATATCTAAAAATATGGCAGTACAGTACTCGCTTTTCGAACGCGTTATAGTCGGGCGATCCGACATTTCTTGATGTTATCCGGATTGACCTGCTCAATTGTTCCGTGCTTTTCACGAAACCCAAATTGATGTGACGGAATTTCTTCCTGATTCTTAGGTATGTGTTTGTCCGAGCTTCACAAGCATTTTTCAAAGAATTTAGATAAGCATGAAAGTAGTCTTATAGGTCTATACGACGTGGAATTGTGTGGTCTTTTCCCGGCTTTGCTATCATTATTATAATGGACTTTTTCCATCTCACTGAAAAGTGACCAAGTTTTGCGATGGCATTAAAAAGTTGGGCAAACGGCGGAATATGGGAGCTTACTGATCATTTTGGGAGTTAGTGAGGTCACAGCCCGGGTATTTTGGGATTTTTATGGGTTTTATATTTCGGTCAATCAATCTGACCTACCAAATTTCATAAGGATCGGTCGACAATATTCTTATAGCCGCCATATAACTGAACGATCGGAAATGCCATGACATTGGTGTTTGGAAAGTTAGGAAGCTGGGATTTCTATGGGTTTTATTTTTAGCCAATCAACCCGAACTACGAAATTTCATAAGTATTGGCTGACTATATCCCATAGCTGCCATATATCTGAACGATTGAAAATGCTATAACTTTGCCTTTTTTAAAGTTCGAAGATGTGATTTTTTATGAGTATTAGGAATGCATCATATGAATAATTTTGAGAATATAATTTACAGAATATTCTGCAGGGAGATAAACTTCCGCCTACTCGAAGATGGCTTTCCTTCTTGTTAGGGAATGTTTTGGTAATTCCAAAGTCTATTAAGTCGGGTAGTTTTGGTCTGCGGGCCAGTATGTTGGTCTTCCAACATAGCTCGCTTGTTCTTTGGGTTTATATGTGCATTATAAAGTTGTTTTCCCTTTTGAGCCACGAGATGTGATCCCCAGTTTTTGTGCTTGGCATTGCAGCCCCTGCTGCTATGAAGTGGTCTCCTAATGAGTTAAAAAACTGGATAAACTCAACTTCAGCTAGAGTGAAGTGAGGGGGATCTATATTAGTAACAGTAATTTTATTAACATGTATTGGAGCCCGACCAGTAGAAAAACCTTATGTATTAATTGGACAAATTTGAACTTTTTATATAATTTTTGTCAATCTTTGAGTTCGAAATGATGAGATAATTTAATAAATTAATTAGTTAATAATAATAATGAGTTTGAATCAGCATATGTTTTGAAAACATAAAATATAATTAAATTTTCTATTAACTTTACTAAAAAAATCATAAATAAAATAAGAATAATTTTAAAACCAATAAAAAAACAAGAAAAAAGCTAACTTGCAGAATATTCTGTAAATTATATTCTCCAAAATTAATTAAATGATACATTTTTAACACTCATAAAAAAATCCCAACTTCCTAACTATAAAACAAGAGAGAACGCTATAGTCGAGTGCCTGGACTATTAGATACCCGTTTCTCAGCTAAACAACTTAATATAAATAAATATGCCTTCTTGCCGGGCAATTGCAACTATGTACAATGTAAATACATACATATGTATATGCTTACATACATACACACATACGTCATTGTTTGACTCAGACCTCCAATTTGGCTAACTTGATTTGATTTGTATAGTTCTTGGATATAGTTCGGTATTGACAAATGAAAACCATCGCAATTCGCATCAAACTGTGGCCACAGCTGTGCTTGTGGGCGTCAGAGGGGCGTGGCACCATTTTGAAACAAACTTGCGCTGCGTAGGAACTCCTAAAATCTACATGCAAAAATGCCAACCTTCTAGCTTATATAGTTTCCGGAGATCTCAGCGTTCATACGGACAGACAGACGGGACAGACGGACATGCAATTCCAATCGTTCAGTTATATGGCAGCTATAGAATATATTCGGTCGATCCTTATGAATTTTGTATATCGGATTGATTGGCCAAAAATAAAACCGTTAGAAAATGCCAACTTCCACCCTGGGTCACAATACGAAAGTTATGGTGTATCCGATCAGCTGCAGGTATAGGGCAGCCATAGGATATAGTCGGCCTGTCCTGGCCGTTCCGACTTATATACTGCGTGCACGGGAAAGGTAATGTGTGTGCAAACTTCAATTTGATATCTTTGGGAACTCAGAGATTAGTTCAAGTAGAAACTGATTGACGATCGGACGAACATGCGCCCGTCAACTCTGGACAAGATCCTTGATCAAGAAGATATATACTTTATAGGGTCTGAGATGCTTTCTGAGTTTGCAAATTTTTGACTGAAAATTATAATACCCTCTGCAAGGGTAAAGCACAATTAGCACTAGAAGATCAACTCGCCACTATAACTTTGCTAAACTCCCAATCTATTGCAACAAAGAAAAAGTAACCTCCCAAATGAAAAGAATCTAATTTTACAAAAAATGGTAGACATAATCCAACAAATAAAGATAAAAAATATAAAAAACAAGAAAGGAAAGCTCATTTCATGGCGAAAGCCGAAGCCTTGTGACAGCGGCGCGCGCTCGAACCGGTTATAAAATAAAATAGACTAAAAAAAGTTAAACGTGCTCGACCGCCTAAATCTGTAACCAAGAACGCGCACGCGCCAACGATCGCACGCGAAGGGAAAATACCAGGACCGAGAGATATGTACGCACTTGAACCGGCAACCCTACACAGGTGGCGGGGAAGACTAGACTCTCGGCGATTTTCTATAAAACGGACCACGGGCCATGAGAAAGACACTTAGCAGCAGACCGTCTAAGGGGTATAGAGGCAACTCCCCAGTGGTGGTAAGCAGCGAAGCCATTTTTGGGCAGACTCGATCATCTGATCCAAGTCTGCTTATATACATTGTAGTTTGCTTCCGCAATACTTCCTCCCACCACCCTCTCTTGAAGTCTCTGCTCGGTTTGTTGATCCGGAAGGAGCAATGCAGGAGATGTCTGATTGCAGGATCGCACCTCATGCGTGGAACTGGGCTGAACTCTCCCTCTCGGGTAGCTGACTTCAGGGTCCTCGCTGGGCCAAATTCTCTCTCTTGTGGGGCTGACCTCGTGGTCCCTACATTAAATTTCTTCTGTGGCTGACTTCAGGGTCCTTGCATAATGGTCACTTTCTTGTGGTTGACTTCAGGGTCCCCAAGCAACATCTTCTGTGGCTGATTCAGGGTCCCAAGCGAAAGAACCTCTTATTTGAATGGTTGACTTGTTCCTTGGCAACCATCTGATTAAGGTCACGACGTGGCAATCCCACCCAGACTTTCTTTTCAGATATTCTCCCACCGTCGAGATCCCGTGCGCTGTCTTCTCTCCAGCGGAAGCGGGATGGTTCTGGCGCACCGTGCGTGTTCTCGAGCACAAAGGATGCTGGTCAGCAAGTGGTGGGCCCCACCAACTGGAGAACTCGTTAGTTGCTCAATCAAAATGTTTAAGATTTCACTGAATAAACGCGTTTAATCAATTATTAAGTAATTTAATACTTCAACTTTCGTTGGTCGTAACTCTCTTCCAAAAACCACGCTTCACAAACAGTTCTTTGACGAATCCTTACATCCCTGAGCCACCCGACAACGACAAACCGTCACAGTTGAAATACCTTGTAGAATATTCTGCACCATTATCTTCTCAAAATTACTTCTTATGATGCATGCTTAACACTCACGAAATCCCAACTTCCTAACTTTAAAAACACCAAAAGGTAGGGGCATCCCAATCGTTCAGTTATATGAAAGCTATAGAATATAGTCGACCGATCCTTATGAAATTTGGTATGTCGGATTGATTGGCCAAAACTAAAGCCGATAGAGAGTCCCAACATCCCAACTTAACAAACACCAAAGTTATGGCAATTCCAATCGTTGCCAGTTGTATGGCAGCTATGAATATAGTCGGCCGATGCTTATGAGATTTGGTATGTAGGATTGATTGGCCACAAACTAAAGCCGATAGAAAATCCCAACTCCCAAACTTAACAAACACCAAAGTTATGGCATTTCCGATCAATCATTATATGGCGGCTATGGGATATAGTCGGCCGATGCTTATGAAATTTGGTATGTAGGATTGATTGGCCAAAACTAAAGCCGATTAGAAAATCCCAACTTCCAAACTTAACAAACACCAAAGTTATGGCATTTCCGATCAATCAGTTATATGGCGGCTATGGGATATAGTCGGCCGATCCTTATGAAATTTGGTAGGTCGGATTGATTGGCAAAAATAAAACCGGCATAGAACATCCCAACTTCCTAACTTTACAAACACCAATGTCATGGCATTTCCGATCGTTCAGTTATATGGCGGCTATGGAATATTGTCGACCGATCCTTATGAAATTTGGTAGGTCAGATTGATTGGCCAAATATAAAACCCATAAAAAATCCCAAAATACCCGGGCTGTGACCTCATAACTAGCAGCTATAGGATATAGTCCGGCCGATCCCGGCCGTTCCGACTCATATACTGCGTGCAAAGGAAAGAAGGGGTGTGCAAAGTTTCAATTTGATAGCTTTAAAACTGCGAGCCTAGTTCGCGTAGAAACAGACAGACGGACATGGCAATTCCAATCGTTCAGTTATATGGCAGCTATAGAATATATTCGGTCGATCCTTATGAAATTTGGTATGTCGGATTGATTGGCCAAAAATAAAACCGTGAGAAAATGCCAACTTCCTACCTTAACAAACACGTAAGTTATGGCATTTCCGATCAATCAGTTATATGGCAGCTATAGGATATAGTCGGCCGGTCCGGGCCGTTCCGACTTTATATACTGCGTGCAAGGGAAATAAAGGTGTGTGCAAAAGTTTCAATTTGATATCTTTAAAACTGAGAGATTAGTTCGCGTAGAAACTGACAGACGGACAGACGGACATGCTTATATCAACTCAGGACAAGATCTTGATCAAGAATATATATACTTTATAGGGTCGGAGATGTCTCCTTCGCTGAGTTGCAAATTTTGACTGAAATTATAATACCCTCTGCAAGGGTAAAGCATGAATTAGAATTAGAAGATCAACCAGCTACTATAACTGTATAAACTCCCAATCTATTACAACAAACAAAAACAAACCTCCTAAATTAAAAGAATTTAATACAAAAATGGTAGACATAATCAAACAAATAAAGATAAAAATATAAAAACAAGAAAGGAAAGCTTATTTCTGGCGAAGCCGAAGTTTGTGACGCAGCGCGCACAAAAACAAGTTATAAATCCACAGAAAATCCCAGCTTCCTAACTAAACAAACACCAAAGTTATGGCATTTCCGATCAATCAGTTATGTAGCAGCTATAGGATATAGTCGGCCGATCCCGGCCGTTCCGACTTATATACTGCGTGCAAAGGGAAAGAAAGGTGTGTGCAAAGTTTCAATTCGATATCTTTAAAACTGAGAGCCTAGTTCGCGTAGAAACAGACAGACGGGCAGACTGACGGACAGACGGACATGCTTATATCAACTCAGGAGGTGATCCTGATCAAGAATATATTTACTTTATAGGGTCGGAGATGTCTCCTTCACTGCGTTGCACACTTTTGACAAAAATTATAGTACCCTCTGCAAGGGTATAAAATCATAATTTTTATCTTCCATAATTTAATATTCAAGCAATAGCTAAAAGTAAAGCTACATCACCAATTCCGACCTGCAAGAGAAAGACAACTTTTGGACGGACAGACTGATCAAGAATATATATACTTTATAGGGTCGGAAATGTCTCCTTCACTGCGTTGCAAACTTTGACTGAAATTATATACATGCAAGGGTATACAAATTTAGTCTAAATCCTGTTTTTACTAATTTAAAAGATTATTAACCTGGACTAATTCCATACTTAAATGATCATCAATAACAAGAGAGGAAAGCGATCTTCGGGCGGAGCCCAAGTTGATATACCCTTGCAGAATATTCTGTAGATTATATACTCCAAAATTATTCATATGATGCATTCTAACATATCTACCCTTTCAGCCTCTTTTATAATGCAAGAGAGTGACAGTAACGAGCATAAAAATTGCTTAGTTTACATGCTTAAGTTTACAACCCTTTACTTTTTTACATAACAGAGACATTTTATTCAAAGAAATCCACGATGAACACGTGGAAGGGGGCAAGAATTGTGCAAAGGACCTAAATTGCGCTACCGGTAACGGAGGTATGAGTGGAATTTATGGAGCGGTTTTGTAACTGTACAGTATCAGGTAATACCTTTTTGTTGGTCGAATCGAAAAATAGCACTACAATTAGAACCTATGTAGCGGCGACTGAAGCAACGGATTTTTTTAGTTCGGCCCAGGAAAAAAATAGTCTTGAGGTTTTTGTTTGAGCTTAGCTTAGTTTCAGACCATAAATATTAGTAAGCCCAGCTTACTTAGTATTTTGGGGATGCCAATTGATCAGGGTGGCATGATCAGCTGTACCACATGAGCTCTGGAAAGCTTAAAAACCACCGTGGCGTGATTACCGGCTGCGATGCATTTCCGCTGGCAGCCTAGGCCAACATTTCCCGGTGCCGTTTCTTTTCAATCGAGCAGTTACTAAAAAAATTAAGTTCCCAGTCCAACAAATTGGAAACCTTAACTCGGGTACGCGTGCATCTCGCAAGTATCGTGATTCGATAATGAAAAATTTAAATAAAGGCATCCGCCAAAGCTTGAACCGAGTAAGTTTCCCAGCTAATTGGTTGATGCCAATGCCTGTACCGAGGAGCACCCCCATGAATGGCATGTGCACCTAACCTGGTACCAACGAATACACATGCGCACCTAAAATGTTTGCACATGCTCGCATTTACGAGCAGCTACCTATACACCTGCGTGGAATCTTTTGGCGTGCACACATACGCAGCTACACCTGCGGGAAATCTTTTGGTGCGCACACTTACGCAGCTACACCTGTGTAAGATCTCCTGGCCGCACATACATCAGCAGCAACCTTACCCCCAATGCACATAGGCGCAAATCTTTATTTCTTTGTATTAATTAACCCAATCACTTGCCCCAATTGCGAGCATCTTTAACCTGCAACCCCATCTATGGAAAATTTAGAACAAAAAACAAAAGAAGTATATATAATGGAGCGAATCTTAATTAAATTTACTATCTAAATTAAAATCAAAAAAAATGGCAAGAAAATTTCATTAAAAAAATAATTTTCAAAACAACGAGTGTTCTTAAATTTACTTTAACCTTATAGTGCAAAACATCATAAGATTTTTTCAGCACACTTGAGTCGGGAGATCGATCTTTCGTCGATGGAAAGTTGCCTTGAGTTTGAAAACTAATTGTTTATTTCCTATATCCACCTTTTTTTTTGAAAACTAAACAATATAATAAAACATGAGTCCTGAATCTAGTGAAGCATAAAAAATATATTATCTAACAAATATTAAGTACTTAAAAATTGTGACGATCCCGCCTGACGGCTAGGCCGCCACATATATATTTAAGCAATAGTTATCTAAGTTTCACATTATTTCCATTAGTATGTAAGAGATTTAAAATGAAGTATTATAAGTTAGTAATGGTTAAGCGGTCTTATGGATTTTTGGGTATAAAACCAAAGTAAGGTCAAGTTTGGTTCCGTACCACCCGCCCGAGGTGGCAACCATAGAGAAAAATACTGGAAAATAGGGAAAATACCAAACCTTCCCTTGGGGAGAAAGGTCCAAAAGGATGAGAGGGTCACACGGCGGTTTCCGGGAGGCTCTCGGCTCTTGGACTTCGAAGCGATCGGTCGCGCACGCGGATCAAAGTAAAGCAAAGAAAACACGTGTGAAAGAGAATGCGGTCGGTAGGAAATAAGGTTAGTGAATCAGTGTAATCGGCGCAGTGAAACACAGGGACGTTTTAAAACCAAAGAATTAAACTGAGTGAACTCGTACGAAAAGAAACGTCAAGCCGGATTGTTATGCATTTTATTTTTACCCCGTACCCCTTTGTTCCCCGAGTGATTCAGGCCGTTAGCGACTGATGACCCAATTGGAAGCGGTAAATTATTTGCACCATATACATACACGTTATCCCGATCTACAGAATTTCACCCACTAACCTGCCTGCGTAGTGAGGCGGAAGATCCCCTCATTCTCCTACTTAATCCCCCTTCCCCGCGAAGTGGCAGATCCCTTCGTGCCCTACTAACCCCCCGCGGCGAGACGGAAGACCCTCTCACGCATCCCCCTCTAATATCCTACCGCGAAGTGGCAGATCCCTTCGTGCCCTACTAGCCCCCCGCGGCGAGACGGATGATCCTCTCACGCATCCTCTCACGCATCCTCTCCTCGTATCCTACCGCGAAGTGGCAGATCCCTTCGTATCCTATTAACTCCGACGGTGAGGCGGAAGATCCTCTCACCGGCCCTATTAATCCCACATCTTAACGGAAAGGCAGATCCTTCCGACTAATCAAACTTGCTTCCAGCCGGTCAAACACGATAGAATCCGGCTGCGGCCTCGCCCGAAGGTCCAGCCCGTGGGATTCTTGACCCTTCGAACCACGCGTCTCGGCCAACCACATTAGAATCCGGCTGCGGCCTCGCCCGAAGGTCTAGCCCGTGGGATTCTTGACCCCTAGCACCACACATCTCGGCCAACCACGATAGAATCCGGCTGCGGCCTCGCCCGAAGGTCCAGCCCGTGGAATTTTCCGTCCCGGAAAGACTTGGTTGTCTGACGTTATCGTACCCTCGAAGGTCCTGGAGCATTTCGCGATAAATTGATCAAAAATCGTCGTTCGCCGCGCGAACATTACTCTCTAGCCCTATGTCTCAGTGACTTTACAAATTTCTTGTAAAAGGACCTCTAGATCCGACTGAGAGTTGTATCCTGGCCAGAGAGCATCCTTACAAAATAAAACCCTTAAAAAAATTTACTTGAATTTAAATTTTTAAATTAAACAAAAAAAATAAATATTTTTTTAATAATTCTAATTAAATTAAAACAAACAAATCAAATTAATAGCTTGCCTTGAAACAAATTAAAATTTAACTTGAATTTAATTTGTAATTTAATCAAACATATATTATAAATGCTAATTAAATTAAAGAAAACAAATCAAATTAATAGCTCACGCTGAAACAAATTGAAATTCTAGCTTGTAAAACAACCGCCATTATCTTACAAAACCTTATATATATATTCTTATAATTAAGATTATCTACCAATGCCATTGTTTAAATATTATTACTATTTTTATACCTATTACTTTAATACGAGTTACTATTAACGAACTACTATTAATTATGTTTTCTTTCCCTGAATTTGTTATAAAATTGAGTTTAAATCCAAAATTTACTGAACTCCGCTGATGTTTTCACCGTCGTAGGGTAAAAAAGGAGTCACCAGAGCCATGCTCTTGCGGCAGGTGATCATAGGTAGGGGAGGGCAACATGCGAGCACAATAACATCCGTGTCTTCGCTGCGATAAGATTTCTCTCTTTCTTTTCTTTTCTTTTCTTTTCATTCTTTCCTCTTCTTGAGTCTTTAAATTGCTCAATTCTTTGTCTGTTAATAATAATGTGTAGACAGTGTTAGGGTCTGTATAAAGCATGAACAACACCCCCAAAGCCGACAAGTTAGTGCCGGACCATATAGCGTGCCCCGCATGTACAGATCCCTCGATTCAGTCGAACGTTACACGCTACACCTAAATTGCACAACAGGTACAGGTGCAGCCAGGTACATAAAAAATTAATTTTCATTGCCTTTTTAAAAAGCGTCAAACTAGAGAACCTTAAAAGGGTCAAGGCATAATTCATTTCTATTTTTTTTGGGATATTACCTATTATGACTATGTATTCAGAAATCCTATAATCCGTAGATCAGTCGATGAAAAAATTTATCGAGTGACGACGTTACTCTGCCAGTTAGTGAAAAGTATTTTTTCAAGTGCAAAACCTTAAAGAGAGCGAAAATATTTTTTGACAGTGCAAAAGTGTGAGAAAGTGATTTTTATCAGTGGTAAAATTAAAAAATTGTTTTCAACTAATATTTGAAACACAAACTTTGGTAGGTATATTTCGCTAATAAGTCTTTAACTTTCAAATTCTCTTAAAATCCTATTATACCTGTGGACGGCATTCCATGTAGGTGATTTTTATATGCTATCATTCGTAATGGAAGATGAAAAAATGAAGAAGTCGGGGGCGTAGTGGTATAGTTCAATGTATTTCGTTTAGCTGCATACAAGAGACTAATTAAAAACTAAAAACTAAAACCGCGCTCCCACCCGCTTTACTCCGTTGAAGCGGGAGCGGGAGAGCGGCAACGGCCGTCTGAGGAGTTCGGATGCGAAAAACCGAAGCTCGCACTCTGGAGCGCGGACGTTGCGAGAAGAGAGCGAGGGAGCGCAAGAGGGCGAGAGCGAAAGCTCGGAGAGCTCAGTGAACAACGCCGATGCAGTGGGCCACTGATCTAAGCATTCCGCCCCCCTTGCAACTACTCGGGTTGCAACATAGCCTGGTTGCTCTTTTCACGGCTGGTGGCAGGCTCCGGACACGACCCACCCAAACACGGTGCTCTGGGCTACTGGCAGTCCATCTTGAAGTTCCAGGAACCCCGGCCGCATCACGCTCGGATACATATTCGCGCCTAGGATGATGGAGATCGTCGCGGGGAGATAGAACCGCTCATCAGCCAGCGTAATGTCCCGGAAGTGGGTCCTTACCGCGTCAGCTCCCGGATTGGAGTGCGGATGCGCACGTGAGGCTCTATTTTAAAAATTGCGTCGAGCCGGACAGCGCTGTCGCTCTTGACCCCACGGTTGCCGAACAGATCCGTTCGCCTCCCACGTTGGTGGTCGGCAAGCGGAAACTCGACGTGCACGGGTCAATGAGCGCCGCAGTGTCGAAGACTCGACTCCCGTTCTCTAAACGCACCAAAGCCGTCGGTAGGAGGTTGATGCTGTGCCGCTGTAGGAGGGACGTTTGGGACGGAGCGGTGACCGCGGGCTGCGAGGCACCCCCGACGAGTAGCAGAAAATTGCCGCGGAGTGTCGGAAGAATCCCGTGGAGTGGCGGACGAGGGGCCAAGGAGCGGCTGAAGAATGCCGTGGAGTGGCGGACGAGGGGCCGAGGAGCTGCTGAAGGGTGCCGTGGAGTGGCTGACGAGGGCCGAGGAGCTGCTGAAGGGTGCCGTGGAGGTGGCTGACGAGGGCCGAGGAGCGGCTGAGGAGTGTTGAGGAGTGGCAACGGATCTCTGCGACCGGCGTGCTGCCGGGCGGGACTGCCGTGATGCCATCGGTGGTTCCGAAAGATGAAGGAGAGTGTGGTGATCCTGACCGCACGTTTTGCAACGATCACCTCGCCGACACGCTCCGTCGGAGTGCTCGTGGGCCAAACATCGGTGGCAGTACTGGTTGGCAAGGACAGCCCGGAGCCTCTTCTCGGCACTCAGACGGAGGAACCGACGACACTTCCGAAGTGGATGGATCCCGCTACAGACTCGGCAACGGTAGGATTGCATACCTCGAGTTCGTCTGTGTTCCAATGCGATTACGCTGCGCGGACCTGGAGACATCGTGTGAGATTGTGTGATTGTGTGATCGTGTGTTTGGCGGAAGAGGGACAAAAATAAAAATTTGGATCAGTAGTGATAAGAACTGCGAATTGGAACTACGGGTTGGAACTATTAATTGACGCTACGAATCGGGTGATGCATTGAAACACCGGAGTGAAGGGTCGACTGGTTATTGCGGGCAGGCGGACTCTTCCGTTGGAAGAAGGACGACCTTCGCTATGGGACGCTTAATGAGTCCCCCGTTCGGTGCGGATGTCGACCACACGAACATGGCCATCGGATCCTGGAAACACCGCGTCAATTCTGCCTAATCGCCACTCATTGGACGGAAGGGTTGTCTTCCTTGACTACCACCATGTCCCCGGCACGGAGAGATTTCTTGTAGAGGTTCGCCACCTTATTCCGCTTATGGAGTTCCTTGAGGTACTCCTCCTTCCATCACAGACGAAATTGTTGATGAAGAGCCTTCAGGTGCTGCCAGCTGTTTATAATAGATGTGATGTCCCCCTTTATCTCGGGTTCGACCATGGCAAGGAGGGGCCCTCCAACAAGAAAGTGCCCAGGCGTAAGTGCCAGCAGGTCAGTGGGGTCTTCGGACATCGGCGCGAGCAGGCGCGAATTTAGGCATGCTTCGATCCTAGCTAGAAGCGTGGACAGCTCTTCAGACGTCGCCGTGGACTTGTAGAACAGGGTCTTGAAGCTCTTAACACCTGCTTCCCACAAGCCTCCCATGTGGGGGTGCTCCCCGGAGGAATGAAGTGCCAGAGCAGCTGCTGGTCACTGTAAGCACCTGTCACAGCTTCCATGAGAGCTTGGAGAAACTAGCAGGAGAGTAGCGCAGCCACACCCACAAAGGTCTTCCCATTGTCCGACTGAACTTGACGGGGGCATCCTCTTCAGGACAAGATTTGAAACGGGCGAAGGCGGCGAGAAATTTCTAAGGCTCTAAATGGATGGCCTTAGTGGCGAAGCACACGAAAACCAGCACATACCCTTTCGTAATGAGATAGGCTCGTCCCGTGTAGTTTTTGATGTTGAAGGGACCGGCATGGTCCACACCGGTATATATGTAAAAGGGCGCGAGAAGGACGTTCGTTCTTTGGGTAAGTCTTCCATCAGTTGCATTTGCAACCTCATTTTGTGGATTATGCAGACCTTGCATGACTATATGACGGACTTGACCAAATTCCTCACCCTCGGGATCCAGAACTTGGAACGGATCAGACGGATCATCAGCTGATTGCCACCGTGCAGCGTTATGCGATGCGTAAAATGGACGAGGAGTCGAGACAGATGGCGAGTCGTATGGAAGGATGACAGGATGCCGTTCATCATACTGGAAGGAAGTTTGGAGGCCGTGACTCGGCCGCATGCTCTCATGAGCCCTTGGGAATCAATGAACGGGTTCAGGTTTTGGACAAGGTTGGATGCTGGCACTGGCCGTTTTGGGTTAAGCAGCCAATCTCAAGGGCAAAGTGCCTTCGTTGCGAGCCGCTCGGCCGACGCAATTTCAGGAGCTGTCAAGGGATCCTCAAACGGGTTTGCGCGAACGCTGAATGAACCGATGAGCGTAAGCGAGGACTCGCAACGCCTTGTCAAATTTGGAAAAACGCTCCAGAATGTCTTCAGGGGGTGCCTTCGCAACATGGACCTTGACTGCTCGCTTCTCGAGTTCAGTCACATGGGGTTCATAGCCTTGAGTGAGCCACTCGCAGCGAGGCCACTGCAGCCAGGCAGGACCATGCCACCACAGCTGGCTGTCCGAAGTTCTTGAAGCGCCACCCCCGGCTAGCGAGATCTGCCGGGTTATCTTGGTCACACGATTTGCCACGAACGTTGTCCAGTGGCAGGAACAATCGTAGAGTCCGTCCAACAGTGCAGGGCGGACGCCTGCCCGGGCATCTTCGAAGAACGGCGTTGGCCATTTCGGACAATAACAAGGCTCCGCACAACTCGAGCCGCGGGAGCGACACCGTTTTTACTGGGGCCACCCCGCGTCTTTGCCGTGAGCAAGTTCACCATTACCGCGGACGCAGACTCAACTCGGACGTAGATGGCTGCGCCGTACGCCTTCTGCGAGGCGTCGCAGAACCCATGATGCTCAATTTTCAAATGTGGTCGGAAAGCGACCCATTGGGGAATGTGGATCTGATCAAGAGCGGAGTAATTTTCCAGAAAGTCAACCCATCTTTGGCAAAAATCTCGAGGAGGGCTTCGTCCCATACTAGATTTTGGAGCCAAATGTCCTGCATGAACATCTTTGCCCGGACTATGAAGGTGGCGAGCCAACCCGCTGGATCAAATAGTTTGGCGATTTGGGATAGGAGTTGGCGCTTTGTGAACGTTGAACCCAGGGTCAGTTCGGGCGGAATGAAGAAAAACTCGTCAGGCGTCGCCTTCCACCGCACTCCGAGAGTTTTAGCCGTGCTCTGGGTCGATTTCAAGGAAGTCCGTGCGGAGGAGATGTTCACTCTGGATGTTGGCCAAAATCGCCTTGCTATTGGATGTCCACTTTCTAAGGGGGAATCCTGCTGAATCCAGGGCCTCCTGGAGCTCGCGGATAGAGCCGCTTGCGCTTCGGTTTTGGAGTCTGCCCCTGCGAGTACGTCGTCGACGTACATGTACTGTCGAATAATCCGACTCACCTGCGGATACCTCGATTCTTCGTCGTCGAGCTGTTGTGGGACACGAATCGCTAGGAACGGGGGCACAATTGACTCCCGAAGGTGATTGTCTTCAACTCGTAGTGGCGGATTTCCCCCATCGGAATTTGCCTATACATCTTCTCGATGTCGGCGTTGAAGACGAACCTAAAGTATCGCCACTTCAGGATTTGAATCGTGAGGTCGGATTGGAAGACCGGGCCCGCGTAAGTATGTCATTCAGACTGGTCCCGTTTGCGGAAGGGCTAGAGGCGTTGAAAACCACCCGCACTTTAGTGGTTGTGCTCTCGGGCTTAAGAAACGGCGTGATGTGGATGGTAGTACGTGGCGGAACTGCTCGACCAAGGGACCTCGGCCATGTGACCTAAGTCGAGGTATTTTTGGATTACGGAGTCATACCGGGCCTTCAGGGTAGCATCTCTTTTAGGCGCTGCTCGTTACGCAGAAATTGAGCCAGAGCAAAGGATCGTGAAGAGGCGAGCTCGGAACCACTATGCTCGGGATCGCGCAAGGGGAGCATCACAACGTATTTGCCACGATTATCCCTTCTTGTAGTCTGGACAAAATTTTGTTCACAGACGGAATCAGACTCGGGGACTATCTGTGGGCACTTCCTCCACCTCCCAGAATTTGGTAAGGAGATGATCTAACGAGTCGTCGAGTCCGCAGGTAACTCGAGTGGAAAAGGCGGACAAATTGCGGGGGGCCGCTGGAGATATGGGGCCTGTCAGCACCCATCCAAAAATGTTTTCCTGGCCGAGAAGTGAACCGCAAATGTTAGCCCTGGCGTTGCCGGGAGGAGGATGGACGGAAGAATGTCGGCTCCTATCAAGACATCGATTTGGGAGCTCTCGAAGAACTTGGGATCCGCCAGGATGTATGGAATTCCCTTAAGGAGATCTCGAGGGACTGGATACGAAGGCAGATTCCCGGGCAGCTGCGGGAAGAACATAAGCTGAAGTTTCTAAATGCAGCCCGGGTCTGGAAGGCGATCGAATAGAAAAACAAGAGAGAGCGCTATAGTCGAGTGCCTCGACTATTAGATACCCGTTACTCAGCTAAACAACTTAATATAAATATACCTTCTTGTATATTTTTCGCCCCTCGAATTAGCTCCCGATTTTTATGTTAAAATCGGTACCCAGAGAACACCTCCAATTTGGCTAACTTGATTTGATTTGCATAGTTCTTGGGATATAGTTCGGTATTGACAAATGAAAGCCATCGCAATTTCCTTTAATAGAAATCCTTATCGAGAATTAACGTTGACTCCTGTCGAGCACCTGCCAGCTGTTTCAAAAGTCATTCGTTAGATGGCGCTATTGTATATGCCATGAAAGGCGGAAATGTAGGCGCTAGCCAGGCTTAAGTGTTTAATGGGTTTTTGGGCGTTAGAGTGGGCGTGGCAAACTTTTTTTTTGACCCAATCGATAGGTATTGACGAAACAAATAGATATAAAAAAATGTTCATAATAACATCAAAGCTGTGGCCAGAGCTTGCGGCTTGTGGGCGTCAGAGGGGGCGTGGCACCATTTTGAAACAAACTTGCGCTGCGTAGGAACTCCTGCAAATCTGGATGCAAATGCCAATCTTCTAGCTTCATAGTTTCCGAGATC
>JAECXW010000180.1:0-35407 GCA_018153365.1 Drosophila fuyamai
TGGTGGTGCTCCGTGTAGGCCAAATTGGTGGCCTTAATAAAGCTTTTCCGTTGACGGACTCCAGACGCAATACTAGGTGCCAATTATCTGATAAAACAGAAATATTTCAGCCTAAACTCAAAAGCAAGTTGGCTTTTAAGGGTCTCATTACCTGTGATTGGCGCACAAAAACTTGAACAATATTTTGAACTCGTACATCCAAATTCTGGGCTACTAGTCAGGAGTTTAACACAGAAAAAGAGGTCCAATTGTGTCGATTGCGGCCTTTTATACCCCAAACTTATTCTACTATGTTCTTCCGGTCCCTTATGGTAACCACCATGCAAATTTTTTGACAGTCGTCAGCTGGTATTAGTTTTACACGATAGATATCGGACCTAACATCTTGGTCTAAAAGTGAGTGGGCAGTTACGAGTCTGAACAGATGATATTGGACGGCTTCTTTTGGGCTGTAGCAATATTTTACCTCTCCCCCACACTAAGATCCACACTTCCAGGGTAGCAAACGCCGAGGGTGATCCCCGCTTGGAGCGATAAGTAAGTTATCTATTAAAACGATTTTATTGTTTTAGATATTTTGCATGATATTGCCAATAAAGTTGCCCTGCATATCTTCGAGGTCATAATGAATTGTTTCTATTTATTTTTTTTCTAATTCTTGCTTTTTCTGATCAGATTAAGGAAGTCGTCGTGATTAAATACAACATCGAGATCATTCAACATTTCCAGATTTCGAATTGGTGAAATACACTGAACCACTAGTGATCATTTGTTGACCAAATGCAACGCGATAAGGGCTGCTAGTAATAGCTGAATGAAAACTGGATCGTAACAAGCAAGCAATACAACTAAGTTGGTCATCCCAGTTAGTTTGGTCGGCGGTCTTATATGCGATTTTATTGCGGCTAACACGGATCTATTTACTCTTTCCGCAGCGTACTCTGGGGGAGCATATACGGCGGTATATGAATGTCGTAATTGGTTTTTGTATAATGCGTTAAATTTTTGCGAGCGGAATTGGGATCCATTGTCGGACAAAACAACTTCCGGTACGCCCAACCCGAAGCAATGGAACAGTATTTCTTCCATGAATGGAATTATCGCATCCGCTGTAAACTTTTTACGGCCTTCAAAAGGAATTTTGAAAAGTGGTCTAGGACTACGAAAATACCGATATTACCAGACTTGTACTACGCGGATAGGGCCCAAGGAAATCAATATATAATTTTTGGAACAATCTATCGTTCGGGGTCTTACCCAACAGAGAACGTAACGTGTAGTTTAGATGTTTGCTACACTTGCAAATGTTGCAGCTGATAAACTCTCGCGTCGGATACAAGATTTGGCCAGTAATTATAGCGTCGAATTTCACTCTAATGTTTTAGTTATGCCACTAATTTGACATGGGATGTTCGTGACAAAGTCTCAGAACTTCAGGAACAAGGCCTTCTGGGATCAACAATTTCCAACATAAATCGTCGGCTATTTGTCGCCTGTGGCGTGTTCCATTAGGCGGTAAATGAGCGATCTATAACTTTTACATCCGGTAATTGGGATGTGGGTGTTTGGAATTTCCTTATACCTTTCAGACTTGAAATGCTCAGATTCCATTTACAAATTTATCCATTTGAATAACTGATAAATCTTCGGTGAAAACTCTCGATAGGGCGTCAGGTACCAGGTTTGGGAACCTTTTCGGTCCGCGATCTTAAAAGTGTACCTTCCGAGTTTCCCTGCCCATCGCCCAATCTCGACCCAAGGTCTTGGTTGCGACATTAACCATTCCAGCGACGCATGGTCGGTGATAATGGAGAAATTCTAGGCCTTCAGCTGAAGTCTGAATTTTTTACACTCATGACGGCGGCCAGACACTCTTTTTCGGTGACTGAGTAATGGCGTTGGCATTGATCCAATTTACGGGACATATATGCGATCGGAACTTCATTTCCGTCGTCATCTGTTTGCATCAACACCCCTCCCAGACCTGTATGGCTCGCATCACAGTGAATCGCAAAAGGTTTGCTAAAGTTAGGACTGTAAAACAGGTGCCTCACATTTTTGTTTTAATAGCTCAAATGCGCCCTGGCACTTGGGTCCATTCAAACTTCTTTCTGTCTAAGTGTGTCAGTTATAGGAGCTGTTACCCCAGCATAATCATGTATGAATTTGTGGTACCATCACAAGGCCGAGGAACCTCCGCACCTGTTTGATCGAACGAGGGATCGGGAATTCCTTAATAGCTTCCACTTTTTCCTGGATCAAATTAGATAGTTCCGTTTCCAATGACATGGCCAAGGTACTTAACTTTTGTTCTAAAAATGAGATTTTCTACATTAATTGTTAAGCCTGCTTTTCTCTTAGCACTGAAAGATGGTTTTCAAGGAAGATGAGACCACTAAAAAGTCGTCTAAATAGACAAAAATTTCAATTCTTAGCGATGGCGGAATGACTTTATCCATGAGCTTACACACATGGTTTGTGGAGCATTGGCTAGTCAAACGGCATGACCGTGAAACAATAGAGTGGTCTGCCCGGGACTGAAAAAGCTGTTTGTCTTGTGCGCTTTCCTCTAACGGAATCTGCCAATAGGGATCTTTGAGGTCTATACTAGATATAAATTCAGCCCTAGGAAGACGGCTGAGAATCCCCTCGATGAGAGGCATTGGGTATGCGTTTTTAATGGTTACTTCATTGAGTTTCCGGCAGTCTATACACAATCTAACCTTTCCGGGTTTACGAACTAGGACAACTGGTGATGACCATGGACTGTCGGCTTCTTCTATAACCCCAAGAGAAAGCATTCTCTCTAATTCTGTATACATAAGCTGTTCTATTGCCGGTGATACCGTAATGTCTCTGTTTGTGCCTTAGCGCTACCTACATCTATCTCGTGCTCTAACAGTGTGGTTTTCCCTAATCTTTTCCAGTGAAAGACGGAAATAACTTAATTACAGTTGCACTTGATTTGGATCAGTCATCAGTTTGCAATGTTTAAGACAGTACTTCGATTTGCAAAAATTAACATACTTTAATACTCTAGCTAATACTTGTTTATGTGTTTGTAACCGAGAGTATGTAAATAACCCCGATAATTAAGTAGATATATATATTTATATTTTCACTAATTTGTAGTTAAGTAATCCTAAATCAAAAATTCAATAAATGTTGTTGGAATCCTTGCCGTATCAGTCTGTTGATACCTCTTATTTGCTGACTTTCCCCGTTGCCTTGACTATTTTATTTATTACATGTTTCTTTTCTTTCTTTTTTTTCTATTTTTGTTTTAGTTATTGTTAGTAATCATCGTTGAATACAAGGGACGCGCAATAGTGTGGAATATTGCGGATATCCAAGTCCGTGTTGATTTCTTTTTTTTTTCGTTGCTTTGAGCTTAATTATGCAAATTGGAATTTATTATGTTCTTGAGTTAGATGTATTTATTTTAAGCGACGTAGCCGTATAGTAAAACTATTCGTTAACAATTGTTTACTCCTTCTTTGGCAAGTTTCTGACTCTCAGTCATGATACTTTTCCATTCTACCGCAGGAGTCTCGCTTGAGTATTAGGAGTTCATCTTCGGTCTAATGGGATTGCACTTATGGATATAGACGTTATAGTCTGCCTCATGCTGCACATATATTACGCTAGAACGAATCACAGAATAAACATATAAGGGCTATTAACTTGCAATAGAGTGGCTATTTAGATTTTTTCTCCACATAGGTTATCATCCATTACAAGTTTAAATTTATATAACCCTACCTGGTAAGTTCTACCCTTAGATTTACAAAGTCTACCGCCGAGGTAACCATTGCCTCGCGTTCGGATGTGTGACTTTTTATTTTATCTCACTATGTATGACTGATTTTAACGTAAATCAGGCTAACACGATGGGCGCCATTAAATAATATATTTAACTGTAACAATTATCGGATATTCCGTTGGGAGCAGATGTTCGAGGACTTCACGACAGAGTACGCGCTTGCTTCTCCGGCTTTACTGATGGGGATGGGTTCAATATTACTGTATCGCCCTTGGCTCCAGCGCTAACTATCATTATTTAAGTTTCTTCGCTGGCTGAAATGATATTTGGAGGGTATAAGAAACGAATAATTCGGTGGCTCACGTTGGCAACTGTCTATTTCAGCTAAGCAGACAATCAGGGTATCGCATCAGCAAAGGTTACCTTCCATACATAATCTCGCATCGCTGCAAGTACGCCCACCCAACCTTGATCTCCAAAATCCTAGAAAAACTAATAAAGAAAGAGATCCCTCAGAAAAGGTTTAGGGTAACTCTTCGAGAAATTAGTTCATTTTTAACAGAGCGGTGTTTATTCTAAGAAAGGCTTCCAAATGCCCAACATGGACATATACGATTTCAAATTCAATACTTTCAATATTCATTCATTTATACAGTTTATAAATTTTACAATTAAGATTAAAATTCTCTTAAATTACTATCATGCTAACGAGTGCGTAGTGCGTGAGAAATAACCAATGAGGATGGTTACTAAATGCGATAATTGATTCCCTTGTTGAATGGGTTTATTCTTTTACTGTGCAAATATATGTTCGATTTAAGTTTCATATAATTTACAAGCGCTACTTTTATTCTGTCTTGTGCTGTTGAACCGCCGTAATACTTGGATTGCAACCAGTACAATTCCAGTTTATCTCCGCACCAGGGCTGCCAATTTAGCTATTTAGTTGCTAGATCTAGCAACTTTTAAATTTGCAACTTTTTCTTCGATTTGCTATTAGCAAATATAGCAACTTTTCATTTTTTTTTTTTTTTTGCAATTTTAGCAGCTTTATTACAAAACTAAACATTTTATTATTTTCTTCATCATTTGAACTTTTTATACCTATTCCAATTTACTGAACCAATTACGATTGAAAATGGTTCTAAAGATATCTGAATTATTTTTATCTCAAAGTGGTTCAATCATATGAATACTTTTGATCACTTTTGTGCTGTGTTGTGTCGCTAAAGGTGCAAAATTTACAAACAACATTTCAGGATGCCTGGCTGCGCGACGACGGAGTTTAAGGAGAGGATTCGCAAGGACTGCACGGATACTTACGGGACTACATATTATACGTATTGCAAATCCACTATAGGCGTGAAACTTTTCGATATCCGACACCGCATCAAAAATCACGATGGCTGCGATGGGCGCTGTTGCACAAAAAAACAAAAGAGAGACCGCTATAGTCCAGTGCCCCGACTATCAGATACCCGTTACTCAGGTAAAAGGAGTGCGAGGGAGATGGAGATAGAAACTTTTATTTTTTATAACTTTTTAACGAATCGGTCCGATTTGAAAAATTTCTTCTACATTTCGATAGGTATTGATAAACACAATAGGACTGCATTTTTACTTTTCCGAAATATTTAAATTTTTAAAATCGCTATAAGCGATTGTGAGCGATTAAAGGGCGTGGCACCTTTTTGCAAACAAACTTGCGCTGCATGTGTGTGGAACTCCTAGAATCTGCATGCAAAAATGCAATCTTCCCTTTTATAGTTTCCGAGATCTCAAGCGTTATACAGGACGAACAGACGGACAGATAGACGGACAGACGCACATGGCTAGATCGACTCGACTAGTAATCCTGAACAATAATATATATATACTTTATAGGGTCGGAAACGCTTCCTTCCAGCTGTTACATACTTTTGCACAAATACAATATACCCTTTTACTCTACGAGTAACGGGTATAATAAGTTGCCCTTCCTTCAAAGTCCCACGAAAACGGAGGAACAAGAAGCGGCACTATGCCTATACATTCCTTACCGTACACGATGATGGCGACAAACGATCATTTATATGCTTAATTAGTTTAAAAGTTAAATTTAACTGATCTGGCATTTTTTTGGCTATTTTCGAAGAATTTTTAGCAATTCCTAGCAACTTTTTTCAAAATCTAGAAATTTCTACTTGTGAATTTCTCGTAGCACTGCTCCGCACACTTCTCTATTTCATATTATGTATGTACCTTCAAAAGCTTTCAGACTGCGATGCATATTTGGGGATATCACTTACATGTTTGCAATTCCCGCCGAAAGATCTTTCGCTGAGGGAGCCCAGGTGTGATGATTTTGCTGGCCTTAAGGGTATTAAGGAAATTAGATTGGAGGCGAGTGCCGAGAGCTTGTATTATTTTTGTGGTATTCGATAGCTGCCATTTTCGGGGTTTTGTTTGATTCCTTTATCGCTATGTGTACCTCGAATATATACGTATAACTGCATTCTTATTCCGGACTATACGCGCACTCGTTTAACTTATCAATTGAAGTTGGCTACAACCAAAAGAATATGTTTTCAGTTTTTAACTTATTTTATCTATTCTTTAATAGTCTCTTTCTCTTTTTTTGATTATTCTAAGGTTTATTATCGTTTAACATTTAATTAAAACCTATAGGTATATGGGTTATTTTCTTTATGTTGTTAGTTCTAGTATAAATTAACGGACGCTGAATTGGATTTAGTATAACAATAAGCTTTCGCTGGTTACTTAACTATTTCGTCTCACTTTCGGTCAATGTAATTTCTTCCAGGAGATGACCTCTTTTATTTGGTCTCTTTCACTAAACTTATAATTTTCGACCTGCATATCGAAGAACGACTTATAAAATGTGTAGGAGCGATGCCGAAACGTTGCCAAGGCTTTTTCCGTTTGCACTGGTTGAAGTTAGACCGCCACGCGGGTAAGTCTGTTAATGTTTATTTTTTCATATGGTGGCCAAAAATTAGGATATATTGGGTAAGATGTTCCTGATGGGGCTGATGGTGGTGCTCCACGTGTAGGCCAAATTGGTGGCCTTAATAAAGCTTTTCCGTTTGACAGGACTCGAACGCAATACTAGGTAGGTGCCAATTATCTGATAAAACAGAAATATTTCAGCCTAAACTCAACCAAGTTAGCTTTTAAGGGTCTCATTACCTGTGATTGGCGCACAAAAAAAACTTGAACAATATTTTGAACTCGTACATCCAAATTCTGAAGCTACTAGTCAGGAGTTTAACACGAGCAAAAGAGGTCCAATTGTGTCGGTGCGGCCTTTTATACCCCCAAACTTATTCTTCTATGTTCTTCCGGTCCCTTATGGTAGCTCCACGATGCAAATTTCTTGACAGTCGTCAGCTGGTATTAGTTTACGAGTCTGAACAGATGATATTGGTTGGCAGAAAGCATTCTTTTGGGCTGTAGCAATATTTCAGGTTTTGGCGACAAGCGCACCTTTTACAGTTGTGCAACACCAAAGCAGTACTGCATAAGCGGCAACGCTGGATGTTAAAAACGCATTCAACTCCGCTCCGCAGGCCACACTAAATGCATTGAGAAATCTTAGTGTTCCAATGTATATACAGAGAGTAATTGCGAGCTACTTTGAAGGCCGCCTGCTCCTGTATTACCCAGAAACTGATTCTGGGCAATCGACCCACAGGGTCAGCGAAGTCCCCCAAGGGATCAGTTCTAGGCCCCTTGTTGTGGAATGCCATTTACGATGGGATCACCATGTTCTAGCGATGCGAAGGTGCACGACTCATTGGCTTTGCCGATGATGTAGCCATATTAGTCACTGCAAAGAAGCTACCAGATGCAGGAAGAATCTGCAACGAAGCTGAGGAACGAGCAAGCGCATGGCTCGACTCCAAAAGGGACTCACTTTGGCAGCACACGAACGGAAGTTGTCCTGATAAGCAGCAGGCAGATAGTAGAGACGGCTACTATCAAAATTGGAGAAGCCACAATTAAATTAAAATACTTAGGTGTCATGATTGACCACCGGCTAACCTTCAAGAACATCTAGCGTACGCTAGTGGCAGACCAGTGGACGCCGCCCGCGATCTCGAGGATTTATGGCAAACACTCGGGGACCGAGGCAACCAGGTCGGAGATTACTGGTAAGCGTTGTCACATAGACGCTGATGCTGCTCCCATAGGCCCGAGCCACAAAAATGGAAGTTTATATGCAAGAGGCTGACTCCGTGCAGAGATTGTGTGCCCTGCGGGTATGTGTGTGCGTTCCGCACGGTATCCCATGACGCGGCGATGGTAATATCGGGAGTTATAGCGATTGACCCTTGATGGCATTGGAATCAGTTGAGATCCGAGCAGGTAGTTGGAAACAGCTGAATCCCTACGGAAAAGGTGCAGAGAACTTACCATTACGAAGTCTCAAGAAAGGGCCCAGAACTGCAGAGATGGCTGACGGAAGCATGGACATGTGACTCCTACTTAACGCAACTGTTGACAGGACATGGATGCTTTGGACACTATCTTAATAGATTTAAGCATGAACGTTACCCGCACTGTCCACTCTGCCCCGAGTCGGATAACGAAGACGCAGAACACGTGTTTTGTCTGTCCGAGATTTGAAAATGAACGAAGAGATCTCAGCATTCGGGTTGGGAGGACGCCAGCCGCTTGTAACCTGGTGGACATTATGAACGTTTCAGAAGAAAATTGGTCTGCAGTAGTAATATGGCCACAATAGTACTCAAAAAAGCTGCGCAACGCAGAAAGACTGCGAAATCCAATAGGATAGAATCCTAGAGAGCCCTAGGGCATTCCCCCCGGCGAAGTATACCTAACGGCAGTACCGCCTAGAAGCGGGGAGGGGGTGGAGTATTTACTGGGTTAGAGTCCCAGACTTCGGCAAGCTATCTCAGCTCCAAGTTGGCTTTCGATGCTTTGGACCACCACTAAACAAAAAAAAAAAAAAACATATGTACATAAGGGGAAAAGTCGAGGCGTAACGTAAGGCAACGTAAGCACGATAACCCACATACGTTCTTTCGCGGTGCACCCTATAACATTTCCAAAGCGACATTTACAATACAGTACACATTATTTATAATTTCCAAACATAAAAAGTACTATATACACACATATAATCCTGATGCATGCTGATTAAGATACATATATTAATATATGTATACTTATATATTATACATATTACCAAAATAACTTGATTCCACCGAACACAATTTATTATATGTATATTATATATATTGCCAAAAATAACATGATTCCACCGAACCCATCAGCACGACACGCCTTTCCAGAATTTGCATGATTTTTATTTCAGCAGCGCTAATTCGCACATACCGTCTGTTCACATCCATTAAATAAAAAAAAAGCCGTCACGGTGCGCAATATATATATTTTCCGATTCCTACCGCTCATTTTCGCAGCATCAGCAACCAACTGCAAAAATCTTGCAGAATATTTTTCCAAATCATCCTTATTTTCCTCGCACATAGAAATAGTTGTTCGAAAACTTTGAAATTTGTACAAGTGTTCCGTTCCACATGTTCGAAAAATAGACCGGAGCTGCAATGCTAATAGCAAACATAAGCGTACCGCTGGCAATCTATACCGAGGAAACTAAGTACCCACTGCGATATATTAATTTTTTTTTGGTTTTTTTTTTTTAACAAAATCAAATCAAATAAATCCACTATACATTGGCATTGTTGACATTCCGCTATTAGGATTTTGAAATTTTGGGACCTCACCTGTTTCTTCGGGAAGTTATCGATTTCGTCGTTCTTTTTCTTTTCGAATCCAACCCGGTGATCCGCAACAAAGCGTGACCACATTCCAGGACAGACTTTTACGGGCGGGTCTAATTTTTACAAAGCCACACAGTTAATCTGATTTCTGGAATGCCAGGAGACAAAACAAAGTTATCAGTTCCGTCTCCAAATACAACGCGATCGCTATCCGCATCTCCTCGCGGGCGCACCTCAAACCCACTAGCCCCAAAATCAATAACGAAGGGCAGCGACCGAAACTTCATTAGCCCCAAGAAGGCGACAAGAAGCTATCTGTCTTTACGAGCAATCAGAAACGATTGCCCTGAGTCCGCTCACGCCTAAAGTTAGGTCACAAACCCCAGACCAAGTCCATAAAGTCGCTAGCAACTCGTTCTCAGGCAACAATGAGCCACGAAATTGGGTAATTGCAGTCCTCGCGCGGTTCTCACGGGTGTCCGACCGTATGAGCCATTTCTGAGCGACTATTGAAACTCCAGGGCCGTCACCCTCTGTCTGTCCACACCAGAGTCCGTAAGGAGCAAGTCCTCCTATGGGACAAAGCCGAGAAAGAATACGAAGCGTGTTTAGACACGATCTGTAGTATTACGATATCTTGGCAACTCTGCGCTCAAATATAAATATTCCTATTCGGTGTATGAAGAACTGGAGTTAATTGACCGAGCCAGTTCCAGCAAACCGATGTCGAGTACCGACAATCAGTCCGTGTACATTCCGTCTGGTGCCGGTTGCCCCATGCGATCACTAACCATCCAACATATAGACTGGCTGTTTTATACAATCAATATGGACACCCAAAACATCAGAGGAGGCCCCCCAGCTGGTAGCGGTGGGCCCGGACACTTCGTGTGCCTTCGGGTTTTTTCGCTCTCATTCTCATTCTCATTTTGACGCTCGTGCGCTTATTACTCGATTTCGGTCGTTCAGTCGCAGAGACGCGGATTTTAAAAAAGGTTACCCTGCGCTTGAATTGGGCTTTGTATGTATACGTGTTCATGCATTCTCATACAGGGGTGCATGTGTGCGATCATTTCATTTCGATGCAGCAAAAATATTTTTGTCTTTTGCTACTCTTCAGACTTGGTACCCTAACAATATGGGCGTATTAACTATTGGGTTAATGATAAAAATAAGAATATTATATGTTATAGTATATTTTTTAATCTTCCGCATATATTTTATTTTGGTTTACAAATCCAAATCAGTGAGAGTCAGCAGAAAAGGGCTTTTTGTATATACGTATGTATTTTAATTAATATAAACTTCAATCTAATGAGATAGGAACAGGGGACATCGCAGTCGGTGTCTGCGCTTAGTGGTTAAGAAAACATCAAACTAAATCAGCTTTGGTTGTTGTTCTGCGAGCGGATGGTGCCTGCACACCTTAACGACGATTGAATTTTTAAAAGCAGACAGAGACAAGATCAAGCGTTTTCGCCGCTTACCTTTTATAATGCTTCTACCAATAACAAAATTGGAAAAAATAAACTTTAATATTGTTTTAGTTTTAGATTGAAATTTAAATATATAAAAATCACAGCCAGGCGCTGACTCCCTGGCACCTACTCAAAAGGGCCGTTCGCTCGCCACACCTGCACTCCGAAACCCGGGCCAGAGGGTCTCAGTTGCTTGCTGCGATGGCGATGTAAATATGTTTGTGTGACAGATATGTGGGTGTGGGTATGTTACTGTTTATGTGGTAGATATGTGGGTGTGGGTATGTTACTATATTATATTTATTTTCGTGGCTTATACATACAAATTAATTAAAAATGGGTCCCAGATAAGCCTAAATCACTTGAACTTTTTGCGAACCTTTAAAAACAGGGATGAGGATTCGGCGATTAAATGATCGACTAGAAGCCGTCCAGATTTTTGGCTCAAGAATTAAATTTTCGGCAAGAGATTTAAAAATGCTTTAATTATAAAGGCAAATCTATTTCAAGAACATATCGAAGATTTAGATGATGGCGATGAGTTCTGAGAAGAGTTGGAAGAGCATTCTATAATAACCAAGACAAAAATAATGTCGCTTACCCCAGCCTTGAAGACGGAAAGCGAAACCAAAATAAATGGATCAGCTTTTTGTAGCCCTAACTGGGCTCGACTTCCAAATTTGGTATTGCCGAAATTCAGCAGCAAATTCTGAATTTAAGAATTTCATTAGCCGCTCCGAAACTCTCCACTATTCATCAAGACTATAGCATTCCCGTTATTGAGAAATCTCAATCAACTAATTTCTTGTCTTTCTGGTGAAGTCACCGAGAGCAATTATGGAAAGGCTATGATCAGCCTGAAAGAAATGTATGATAACGAATGTTTAATTTATATGACTAATATTTCAACATGGTTTAGCCTTCCGAAAATAACGCACCAGTCATTGTCGTCTTTAAGAAATATTATCGACACCGTATCCTCTAAAAAGGGTCCTTTGTTATCGATATGGAGATGACACCAAGATTGCAATGTTGATCTCTCTTGTTTTGAACTGAGTTGACCCAGTGACCAAACAAGAAAATGGGAAGAACAATTAGATTGTGAAAGGTTATCGCATTTGGTCCGATTTTTGAACAAAGAATAAACCTGATACCAGCGCTCATCCCCTGAAGAATCGACGAAACCAAAGCAAGACAAAGCAATAATAAAGATAAATTATGTCGAGCAAGCCCCATCATCGTAACTCATATTCTTGTCTCGTCCAACATTAAGTCCCACCAAAGTTGTAGCTATTGCAATGCAGGATCACCCTATCCTAGCGAACTGTGGTCCGTTTGGTCGCTTTGGTACGCAAAGGGATCGACTAAAAAGCGTGCAATCTGCTTCCTTATGCATCAATTATATGCGAAATGGGCACACTGTTTCGAAATTCAAATTTAATAAATGTCGAGTTTGTGGCCGTCGCATCTCTTTTTACCGTATAGATATACAGTGTCCCGGTTTTTGTCGCTTTAAAAAATGTTGTCTCGGAGACCCTGAGATGAAGAAAATGTACTTAGATCTATGGAGACATAGGATCTAAGGAAAGGCAATTTCTTCCTTAGACTTATGCTCTCAGATGAACTTCCTTCTGCTCCACATTATGTTATCCCACACTCAATGTGTTCTGAGACCCAAAGTATGTCAACCAAGTTACGTGTCGTTTTCGATGTGTCTTTTAAACCGTCAACTCTAAAGTGTTTAAATCACATTTTTGATAGTTGGGCCGACAATAACCAAGATGAGTTGTACCCAACGTTACTGCGCTCCGCTGCCCGCCGGTGTAAATAAATTGTATCGCCAGTGATGGTGAATGAAACAGATAGGCAGTTTCAACTTATAGTGTGAGAAGAGACCTTTCAGTTCATGAGATTATACAAGCTCAACACCGTAACATATGGTATCCTGCAGTGGCTCCATTTTTGGCTATTTTGGCGTTTAAAAAGGTTATGAGTCTCTTCCAAACTTTTTTTCCTAGAGCTGCTAAAGATATTGGATCCGTCTTTTTTTTATGTCGATGTAGACTGGTGCTGCATGCATAGAGGAGTTAAAGACTATTCAGTCTTGAAGTATCTTAGGTTCTCCAAACTTCAGGTTTTGAATTGACAAAGTGGTTTTCAAACTCCTATTGCAGGAACTTTGGCCAAATAAGTTAGATTGGGATGAGTCGATTCCCATACATTTGGAAACAGTAGGAATACGATCAAAATGACACTGTCTAAATTAGAAGAAATATGACTCCCCGGTAGTGTGCATACCGGATCTAATGTCACCGACTTATTACATGCCTTGGCGACGCATCCTTAAGAGCTTATGAAGCTTGTATACATTCGTAGCAAAACCTGCAGGATATTATAAAATAATTAATAATATTAATTATAAAATATCGCTGCTGACTTCAAAGTCCAAAGTAGCGCCGGGTTGACTAACCCTCCCAAGGTTTGAGTTATGTGCAGCTCACCTTCGAACGGAATTGTTTATTGGTCAGATTCGAAGTTATGCTTCATTGATCCGGTCCATCTTCCATCGTCCACATCCGCATCGAACAGAGTTGCTGAGATTCAAGATGGTCAGGCATGATAATCGCATCAAGAGGGTGTGACGTCGACGAAATCATACAGTCGATATGGTTTACTGGACCTGTTTTTTTGTAAGAGAAGATGCAATCTGGCCCCAAATTGCACACTTTGGACTTAGATAAAGAAGTCCTACTACAAGAATCGAGGAAGAATGCGGTCGGGCTTACCGCTGCTGTAAAAAATTTAGATTTGGTCAATGTCATCGAGGGATTTTTCGTTACACCTTAAACTGCTTCGGTATTCGTTTATATGTCTTCTGCTTCATAAGAAAATGTTAAGTCAAAAGTATAGCATTTGCAAAAACTTTTTCGCCCTTCTAAATATAATAACTAACCTTACATCATATGGATTGGTCATTTCATACAACGAAATGGACACAGAATAAATTATTTTGGTGAGGCCCCACAGCTGGTAGTGGCAGGGCCCGACACTTCGTGTGCCTTCGGGTTTTTTCCTTTCATTCCTTATTCAACATTTCGATGCTCTTCGCGCGCCTTGTGAACGAGTTCGGTCGTTCAGTCGCAGTGACGCGCATTTTGGGATGGTTGCGCCTGCGCTTGAATTAGTCTTTATATGTACGCTTGCTCATGCATTCTCATACAGGGTGCATGGTCGTTTATTTCAATTCAATTATTTCAAATATTTTGTCTTCTGCTTCTTTTTCAGACTTGATATTCCCCAACAATATAGGCGCATTCACTATTGGGTTAAGGGTGTCTTCTAGTCTAGAAAGCCGATGGAGAAAACCGAAAATTTTTTTTTTCTTCATTCCCGATAAGTTTGATATTCAATAATATCTCCCTAAAAGGATTTTTCCAAACCCAAAATATTTTGCAAAGTTATAGCCGTTTTAGTGACGTGGTAACTAGACCGCTTGAGCTGAACGACTTTGTTCGGAACGATATGTGACTGAAGTTCCGGGCTACCTTAGTATGAATGGTCTTCTCCTTCTTTCTATAAATAATACCCCTATTTCCAATATACTTCACTCAATCGTTTAAAGCAAGGTCATTGTGATGGAGCTGGGATATTGATTAAGAAAATGGGATAAGTTATACATAATATTCTATCGCGACGCTGTCCGAAACTTAACGTAAAAACTTTAAACGCGTTTTTCTTGAACTTCTGCCACTAGATCTCAAGCTCTAACTCGGTCCATTTACTTGAAATTTCGGGCATGGACATTCTTTAAATATATCTATGTTCATGAAAAAAAAATTTTTTTTGTGGTTTAGGCCATATAGCATTTGTCCTATTACGGCACACCTATCATTGTTTATTTTTCTTCAATAGACACGCATAGAAATCATGGCGACGCGGACACGGCCTCTTTTTTTCCTTCCCACTCTCTTTTCAAGAAGGAATATCTTAATGAAAACCATTTTTTTTAAATTAATTTTTGTACTCCTTTCAGCTTTTCAAAAAAATTATAAGAAAACGGATACTAAAATATCTATTTCTTTTTTTAATAATTGTTAAAAAATAAGGTCGAAATTCGAGCCTCCAGACTAGAAGATTCAAATAAGAATATTATATGTTATAATGGAATTTTTTATTATTTCAGCATACTTATTATTTTGCTTTACAAATTCAAATCAGTAGTATAGGGTAAAATGTTTTTCTTATATGCATGTATTCCTACCAATAGAAAATCAATCTATTGAAATGCAAACAGGGCATATCGCTGTCGGTGTCTGCGCTAGTGGTTACAGAAAACTCAAACCAAATCCTCTCTTGGTTGTTGTCTTGCGAGCGGATGGTGCCTGCATACCCTCCCGACGATTGAATTTTGGTTACGGTGATGTGACACAGAAGTATTCGAGGGACACCATCTCAAATGGCCAACATTCAGAGACCTTTTCACTCCGTCTACGTCAACAACACACGGTTGATGCCGGTCGAAAAGTTATTATTCTATCTCAACGCGAAGACGAGCGGTGAGGCAAGGGCAATTGTTTTCATCCCTTTCATCCCCAATAAAATTTTAGAATAACCGCTCACCACTGATGGTTTCGCTTCCACCTTGGGAGGCGCTTTGAGACCGTTTCGAAAACAAAAGACTTTTAGTGAACAGCCAGCTCAAGCTCCTATTTAACTTGAGTTCCGTTAATGCCGAAACTGGCTCACTTTTCGCAATAAAAAGAGCTTCAGAGCACCATCCGAGGGTGCCTGACACATTGTCCCATTCCAAAATATCACCAGAAAATTGGGATTGCTAGTGCTGGTATTCCCGTGTGCCAGTAAGCTGCCCAGGTTGACTTCTCTCGTGTGGAACAATTACATCAAAGTCCGGATATTCCTACCTGGGACATGAGATGAACGCGTTCCTTAGCGATAGGTATAGAACTCCAGAAGCCATCGAGGATATGAAGCAGGATCTTGGTGGTCCAACTCAAAATCCCCAGGTTACGAAAAAGCTTCACCCTTTGAAGCCAAAGTGAGATGTCCAACCAAAGAGCTGCGATTGTGCTCTAAAGAGAGTCACCCAGTGGTTGTGCCCTGCTTCATTCTGTATGGCAATCGAGGCGCGAAAGCTACATAAAAAAGAAGCTGTTATGCTTCGAATTACTTCTACGAGAGGCCATCAGCTCCGTGATTGTTCCTAGTACGCACAGCAGTTTCGCATGCCGAGGGAGACATCACACCCTTTTAGATCGAGGCACCCCCTTTTCCAACAATCCAACTTCCTCTGGAAATGCGAGACCTAGGACCCGATCCTCCGGCGGGTGGCGGATCAGACATTCCCGATGAACATTCAATAACAAAGTCTGTTTTGGCTCAGGCTCAAAGACAGTTCTTTTTGGGCACGGCAATGATTGATATCTGCCAACACCCCAGTCGCACTTCCCGAGCACGCGCTCTGATCGACCCGGGATCTGGCAGCGACGTTTATTACGGAGCGTCTTTTCAAGTTGGTCAATCTGCCGTTCCGCCCCATTCAAGCTCAAGTGTCTAGTTTCAATCCCATAGTTTCTGCCCAGTCAACACGACTTTGCCATTTCGCCATTCGTCCCACTTTGCCGGCCTGCAGCTAGACACCGCAGCGTATGTCCCGCCAGAATTAGCCAGTGCGAGATTACCCTCACATTCGATTCCACAAGATGTCCTGAGAGATTTGCCAAACCTTCACTGGCGTGATCCCACGCTTCTCCACAGTTCCCTGATAGATGTTCTTATCGGAGCTGATATCCTTCCATCTGTGCCGCTGAGCGGCACAAAGACCAACCTCTGCGGATCTCTTGGGCAAAGAGCCCATCTTCGGGTGGTTGCCCACTGGTCCGGTGTCCATGTCCACAAGCAACCGAGCCTCAGCCTTTACGACTCAAGTTACAAAGACAAATGAGGGGTCCTTAGACAATTTTCTTACTAAGTTTTGGGAGGTTGAAAATCCACCATCAAAATGGTAAAAGAGTACGATTTCGTCTGCGAAAGTAATTTTTTTGCACGAAACACACAACTAGAGACGCGAGCGGGAAGTACGTCAGTGACGTTACCGTTCTGCGACCCCGATCATTGTGGATCTGAGTTGGGATACTCAAGGTCTATAGCACTTGCTCAGCTTCTGAGAAACGAGAATCGTTTACGAAGAGACACTTCATTAAATGAGCAGTACAACTTCGTGATCCAAGAATATTTTGATTTAGCTATGAGGGAGGTTTCGCTCACTCACAATTCTGCGGTGATAAAACCCGAAGCACCACCACGAAACGGTGGATGGTATTTAACGCTTCCAGCACTTCCAGCAAATGGAACTAGCTTGAACGACGTGCTTCATGCCGGTCCAGTCCTCCATCTGACTTCAACGATTCAGATTTAAAGTGGCGCTATTTCAAGTATACCTTTGGTGCGGACATCACGAAAATGTATATGAAAAACTTAATACTCTTTTGTATTAATAAAAACGCGACTTGGTGGATTTTTGACGATTCGAATAACGACGAAGAGAGAGACGAAAGGGAGTGCGGTTTGGATCGAGTTCGATTTAATACTGGCTTTTTAATTTCAATATAAACGATGCTTAGGCCTAACTTAAATGACGGGGCGCGAGACGGGGCGAATTCCCGAGAGCAATTAGATCTTTATTGCGCTTCCGCTCCCGCCTTGCTATTCCTTCATTCAACAATAACCCAAAACGCAAAGTGCGCGAATACCGCCCTCTGGACCGCCGTCTTTCAGCATGCTACAGGCAGCACCTGGGCCAGCTTATGGACCGCTCGCCGATATGTCGCATCCTTCGTCCTGCACGTCCGGCCACCTGACCTTGCCGTCAGCGCGACGACGAGCACCGCCACGATCTGCCCGATCGTCCACTGCTGCGGCGGAAGATTGACCTCGGTGACTACGACGAGAGCTCCCACGTCGACGCTTGGGAACTCCTGGAAACACTTCCGGGACCAACGCTGCCAAAACCCGTGCCTGAGGCACGACACACTGCGCCATCGTCGTGAAGCAGGTTGGGGCTGACTTGATCCGAGCGCCGCTGAGGGTGGAGCTGGAGGGGCCTGCCGATCAGAGATGGCCTGGGCTTAGGGGGCTTCGCCAATGTTGGGATCCGTGCTGATCGCCCGAGGGGCCTGGAGTTGAGAACCACCTCCACACTGGTGAGGAGAGTTCCGAGCCCCTCCGCGGTCAGGATGTCTTCGCCGACCGTCCGAAGAAACAGGTTCTTTGCAGACTCCCACGCCTGCTTCCCAAAGTCCGCCGAAGTGAGGTGCTCTGGGCCAGGTGACCGCAAACTCGCATCCTTTTCTTGATGCGAATGTTGCGATACCGCCTCCTGCTCCACCACACGGCCCTGAACTCCTCCCATGTGGCGATCGCCTCCGACGAAGTCCATTGCGTTGTCCCACCACACCTTTCTCCGGAATCCCGCGTCGACTCACGAACCTTTGGAATGCCAACAAACCGCATCAGTGGTGAGGTCAGACACCAACTCCCTGCGGGACCGCTTTGGACGCAAAACATACAAACAATGCCACGTGCGATTTGGTGTCGGTGGCCTACCACGGATACGATACGTTGTGTTAAATGGGCCACAAAAATCAACACCACAGATATTAAAAAGGGCGGAGAGCTCGAAGTCTGTCTGATGGCAAGTTCCCCCATGATGTAATACTTTTTCATAGGGCTGCGACACTTTTTTTTTACACCTCTTGGAATAAACCTGCAGACCCATACGAACATCCCTTAGAAGCCTTATGTGCGACGAAAGAATTCTATTTTCTGAAGCACATAATTGGGCTCTGGAATTACCAAAGGTGCCAATGCTGATTGTGCGTGATTCCATCGACACCACATCAGCAGGTGCCTCGAAGTGTTGATTTACAGGCCAATCTTTCGCAACGAGCAAAACGACGGCCCAGCGAACCAAATGAAAGCAGTAAGTTCCTCACCGTTACATCCCTCGTGAGACAATGTCCGCTAGGCACTTTCGAGGGGACATGTCTCCTGATTCCTTTTTCCGACCACTCTTGAATCTCTCCGCAACTCGGTTTTAGACCAAAACTGACAACGACGAAGGATGCGTTTTGATGGCAACGCAAGTGATCTCCGAATCCGTCCAGAGGAACACTTTTGTAATCGGAGTACTAAGCAATGGTCTTACACGATTATAAACATCCGCAAGAAGGTGAGCTGCGCACAACTCAAGGCGAGGCAAAGTTTATGTCTTGAGGGGAGCTTTATCTTGGATTTTGCTGTCAATACAGATACTTTTAAACCTTCAGCGGGTACTAGTGCGAACGTAGATGCACGCTCCATATGCTCGCACTGGAAGCGCCAGCGGAACCATGTATTTCTGCTGGGACTTTGGCGTCTGTATGAACGAATCGAATTGCAAAAGCGTTCCTTTAAAGGCTTCCCAAGATGTCTGCAGTTGCATCGGCAGCGACTCGTCCCAGTCTAATTTTCGAAGCCACAGTTCCTGCAACAACATTTTTGCCCTAGTCAGTCGAGGACATAATAGGCCAAGCGGATCGAAAAGTCGGGCAGTCACCGACAGTCACGTTTGTCGCACGAAGATCCAGGAAAGAGTCATCCAACTGAAATTGAAAGTAATCTTTACCCGGCAACCAAACCACAACAAGGGATGTAGAAAACCACTTTGCCAATTCAAATCCTGCCTCTTGCAATACCTGAGAAACTTCGTCTCGAAGGCTTAGCAGATCCTCAACGCATCTGGAGCCAATCAACAAATCGTCAACATAAAAGTCATTCTGAATGACCTTAGTGGCTTTTGGACACGAATCCAGTGCGATCTCTCCAAGCCGCATTAAACACCGAATCGCCAGATAGGGGTGCTGGCGAAGTTCCATAAGTCACGGTGTTCAGCTTGAAGATTTTTAGAGACTCAGATGGATCTCGTCTCTCCACACTATGAGCTGAAAGTTTCGGTCATCTTCGTCAACCATTACTTGACGATACATCTTTTTTACGTCTGCTGCAAGCGCAAACTTGTGCAATCTGAACCGAAGAAGGGGTCGAATACAGCTCCTCTTGAATGGTGGGGCCAACCATCAAGATGTCATTCAACGCGACCTGCGTCGATGGACGGCTCGAGGGCGTCGAATACCACCTCTCAACTTTGTCGAGGTGGTTATTGTCAGTGGAAGACATGTGGCCCATGGCTTCATATTCTTCCATAAATTCCAGATACATCTTTTTTAAAGAAGGATCTTTGGATATTCTTCTTTCAAGCGACAAAAAATCTACGTTTCGCAACTTTATATGATGAACCAAGAGTGTTTGGGTCAGATTCGAACGGCAAACGAACCGAAAATCTTCCGGACGACAATCTTTGAGTATTTTTTCTCAAAGTGTTTCTCAAAGTTGCTGCTCAGGAGTATGGACCTTGGCCTTGGGCGTCAAGTCCTCCACAGACCAAAATTTCTGCAGGGTTGTGTCTATTGGACTCAACACTTCCTCCTGGCAGCTAAGATGTACCAACTTTTCAGCATTTCTTATTTTTCTGGGGCACAACTCCCTGACACTATCCAGCCGAGAACTGTTTTCTGCAAAATGAGAAACTCAGGCCCTTGTTCTATCTGGCCGACTGACAATAGTACAAAGAACGAGTCTGCGCCTATAAGCATGTCTATTTTTGGGGCTTGAAGAAGAATGGATGGATGGAATGCCAATTGAATATTTTTAGGCACCCTCCAGCCGCTGGTGTTCACCGTTTGATCCGGATGATAACCAGAAATATTTTTTAATATTAAAATTCGGACGACAATTGACTGCTACCCACTCGCGACTTGACTATCGTGTATTTTCTTGGTTGCTTGAGCATTAGTTCCACCAATGCCCCGCAAGCTCAAACACACGTCCTCTCTCTAATCTGAAGCTCTCTGAGCGAGCTCGTCGGTCACAAAATTTACTGGCGAACAGAATCGAGCAACGCCTCGAGCCAAAACTAATTCGCCACTTTTTGTTTGGACGCTCACGATGGCTGTGGCAAGAATAACTCTATCCGATGCAGTCGCATGCAAAACATGCGAAGTGGATGGAGATCTGCAAGAGCGTGGGCTGAGGAGGAGGTGGCAACGCGAGATTTGATGGCGAATAAATGTGCAGCAATGTGTGGTGTCAGGACTACACACCCTGCATCTCTTCGATTTGCATCTTTGTGGCCTTACGGAGGCAGTTAATGCACAAGGGAGCCTTTTTGCGAAATCGAATCTTTGCTGAACTGTTAGGGGCAGCAAAAGCAGTGTAATTTCCTACTTGATGTTCTGCTGAGTTGCAAAACACACATACTTCGCGGTCGTCCATGGCAGCAACAAACGAAAAACTCCTGTTTCCATTCTTCTTTGACAAGCCTGATCTGCTGAACAATTTTTGGCTTACACGCTTCTTCGGCAACCATATGCTGATAGCGCTTGTTCAGGGCCGACTCCACACTCGCTCCAAAGAGGAAGCGAGGTATAATCTAATTTTTCTTCCCATTTTCTTTTAGTTCCTGCATCGACTTTGCCCATTACTAGATGGATGAGGATGACATTCGTAATACGTTTGTCATCCCCAATGGACAAAAAATCGTACAGAGCTGTGACTGTGTCGATCAGGTTTCTCAAGGCGGTAGCTGATGGCTGGGCAATTTTTGGCAGATTAAACAGTGTCGATATATTGTCAAAGAAAATTAAACAATCATTATCGTATCGATATTAGATGGTTGAATTTTTCGATATCGTGCAGAGTGTCATCTTTTTTTTTTTTTTTTTAATATATGCTTTATTTATTGAATCTTCTCTATATGAGACTAACAATAAGTATATCAAATCTTAAGAATATAACTTAACTTACAGTCATGTAGACTGAATTTAGACTAACGGGCCCTAATATTTATTGCTGGGCTGGTAGATCGTTACGATGCAGACGAGTTCTGTTCGAAACCCGTCTTAGGTTCCTTGCGAGATTATTTGGGTGCAGTGTAAGCTTGTTATGGTAGGCCGCTTTCTGCTTTGCTATTTCATCTTTGACCGGTGGTATGCCCAGATCCCTGTGGATAGTTTTCGTTCCGAACATACCATGGTGCCCCAGTGATTGTTCGCAGGATTTTTGATTGTGAGCGCTGTATGATGTCAACGTTGCTGTTGCTCGCGTTCCCCCAGAGCTGGGAGCCGTAGGTCCAAATGGGCTTGAGGGTGGAGTTGTAGTGAAGAACTTTAAAGTCCAGACACAGGGGTGACGTCGAGAATTTATAATCCAGTGTAGGCTGCTAGCTTTAAGTCTGAGATGTGCTTTCTTGCATTCAATGTGCCTCCGCCAGGTTAGGCGTTCGTCGAGGTGGACGCCGAGATATGTTTGCATCGCTGGCTTGGGAATCTGCGTACCATTCAAAGTTAGCGGCGGGCACGGATTGCCTGTTAAGGGTAAACGTTATATGTTTACACTTTGATTCATTAATTTTGATTCGCCAGTCTGATAGCCACTTTTCAACTACCACCAAATGATCAGCCAGTTGAGCTGTGGCTCTAGTTGGGCATCTTAAGCGGCTCAGGATTGCGGTGTCGTCAGCAAATGTGGACGTAGTCAGCCTCCTCGTTCGTAGGGATGTCTGATGTGTATAGGATAAACAGGGTAGGGCCCAGGGCGCCCTGTGGGACTCCGGCTTCAATGTTATACTCGTTGGATGTCGTTGTATTGCATCTAACCTCAAAGACTCTGTGGTAGAGGTACGACTTAAGTAACTTATGAGTGTTTTCTAGGCAGTAATGTTATGTTTTTTATGCATAAGGCCTTCAAGCCACACTCGGTCGAATGCCTGAGAGATGTCGAGAATATCGCACCACAATATTCCCGATGTTCGAAGGCTGTACGAATTTCTGAAGTTATCCGGTTGACTTGCTCGATGGTTCCGTGGCTTTCGCGAAACCCGAATTGATGGGCCGGGATTTAAGTTTTGTTCTCTTAAATATGGTGTAATGCGCGTGAGCAGGCATTTTTCCAGTAATTTGGACAGGCACGATAGTAAGCTTATTGGCCTGTACGATGAGGGAATTGTGTGGTCTTTGTCAACAAAAGTTTCGAAAAGGCTCATAAAATTTTTAAATTCGGAATGCTTTCCGCTGAAGGTTGGAAGAGCGACGCTCGGCAAACGGCATTGGGGTGTGCGCGTTGCCGGCGGAGCGGAATTGTCAACGTTCCTAGGCTTTGTTTCCGCAATTAGGAAATTAGCAACGATTTTGCTATTATCGCAGTCTCTTCGAGCTCTTCGCTCTTGTATAAGCGAAGCATTTTCGATGTGCGTATTTAGGATTTCTAATCGACATTCTAACTCGACCGTATTTTAAAGAGAATCGACCTTCAAGAGAATCGACCCACGCTTGACACCGATCCAGGATCGAAAACGAAAACGACGAAAGAGAACTCGAAAACGGGCTGCGTTGTCTGTGCGTGTGTATGTGTGTACGGCTGGCGGAGCTCAACGCAATGCTAACGGAGGATGATGCACTGTTTGATAACTAAGGGCAACAAATATATAAACTCCGACGCTTAAAAAAGCGCGGAAATGGCGAAAAGATATTTCCTCTCTTGAAGAAAATGCGTGGCAAAATCTGCCGGGAATTTAATCTTGAATTAGTAACTTTTCAATAATTCTCAACCTTTTAATTTTTTGCAAAGCTATAATTGGTGTTCACTACGACGAGAATTGGGGGAATTTTTATTTTTTTTTAAATGCCGACAAATTTTTATTTGATTTTGATCCAAAGCGATTCACTTAGTATGTATGTATGTATAATTCGGAATATGTAAATATGTATGGATGTATATCAGAAATTATAATCGTTAGTACATGCAAGTTTTATTTATTTCTTGGTTAGAATACTCGCTGTCCACCGAATTTTTTCACACGAATGCAAAAAGTTAAAAGATGGACCAAAACACAATTAAAAACGTCACAGATTAGCTTTCAACTTCTCGTACTCTATACCTGCTTTGGCCAATTTTTGGGCCTGAGACTTCCTTTTTTTTCCATTTCAACAGCAGGAGGGGCTGCAGACTTCCAACGCAGTTTCAAATAAAAATGAAAATTTGGTTGCTGTACCGACGCGAGTTTTTGTGTTTATTTTTTGGCAAAAATTAAGATCGCGAAAACCAAATATCACGTCGGGGTCACCATGCAAAAACGTAACTTTTTTGTATTAATAAAAACGCGACTTGGTGATCTTTGACGATTTTAATAAACGAAGAGAGAGACGAAAGGTAGTGCGGTTTGGATCGAGTTCGATTTTAACACTGGCTTTTTAATCTCTGTATAAAAATGCTTAAGCCTAACTTAACGACGGGGGCGAGACGGGGGCGACTCGCGAGCGATTAGATCTTTCTTATGCGCTTCCGCTCCCGCCTTACACTATTCAACAAATAAACCAAAAAAAGCAAAGTGCGCGAACACTGCCCTCTCTGAGACTGCCGTCTTCAGCATGCCACAGGCAGCACCGCCAGCTTATGGACCGCTCGCTGATACGTCGCATCCTTCGTCCTCACGTCCGCCACTGGACCTTGCCGTCAGCGCCGACGAGCACCGCCACGATCTGCCCGATCATCCACTGCTGCGGCGGAAGATTGTCCTCGGCGACTACGACGAGAGCTCCCACGTCGACGTTTGGAAACTCCTGGAAACACTTCCGGGACCAACGCTGCCAAAACCCGTGCCTGAGGCACGAGACACTGCGCCATCGTCGTAAGCAGGTTAGGCTGACTTGATCCGGAGCGCCGAGGGTGGAGCTGGAGGGGCCCGCCGATCGAGATGGCCTGGGCTTTTAGGGCTTCGCCGTCGTTGGGATCCAGTGCTGACCGCTCCGAGGGGCCTGAGTTGAAAAAACCGCCTCCACACTGGTGAGGAGAGAGTCGAGCTCCTCCGCGTCAGGATGTTTCGCCGACCGTCCGAAGAAACAGGTTCTTTGCAGACTTCCACGCCTGCTTCCAAAGTCCGCCGAAGTGAGGTGCTCTGGCCATATGAACGCAAACTCGCATCCTTTCTTGATGCGAATGTTGCGATAGCCGCCTTCCTGCTCCTCCGCCCACACGGCCCGAACTTCTCCGCCGCATGGCGATCGCCCTCCGACGTAGTTCACGCGTTGTCGCACCACACCTTCCGAACTCCCGTCGACCGAACCTTTGAATGCCAAGAACAAAACGCATCAGTGGGTGAGGTCGACACTCAACTCTGAAGTGGACCCGCTTTGACGGGAAAACATACAAACAATGCCAGCGTGATTTGTACGGTGGTTTAACACATGATACGATACGTTGTGTCAAGATCGCTACAAAAATCAACACCACTGATATTAAAAGGGCGGAGAGCTCGAAGTCTGTCTGATGGCAAGTTCCCTATGATGTAATACTTTTTCAAAGGGCTGCGGTGACTTTTTTACACCTTTTTGAATAAACCGTAAGACCCACATAATAAAGCCCTTAGGAAGCCTTGTGCGACGAAAAGGATTCCTATTTCTTTCGAAGCACTCCGGTTCCGAATTACCATAAGTGCCAATGCTTTAGTAATTCCATCGACACGACGTCAGCAGGTACTTCGAAGTGTCGATTTACAGGCACAATCATTTCCTAGCAACGAGCAAAAACGACGGCCCAGTTTAGAACTACAACGGAAGTTGTGAAGTTCCCTCACTGTCATGTCAACTAGTGTCACAATGTCCGCTGGGTTTACTTTCGTAAGACTTCCAGATTGCTTTTCCGATCACTCTTGAATCTCCGCAACTCGAAGGTCAGAGATCAAACCGACAACGACGAAGGATGCGTTTTGATGCAATGCATCTCCGAATCTCCGAATCCGTCCAGAGGAACACTTTTTGTAATCGGAAATTAAGCAATGCATTCCTTCACGGATTGTAAACATCCGCAAGAAGGTGAGCCGCAGACAACTCAAGGCGAGACAAAGTTCTTGTCTTGAGCGGAGCTACTTGGATTTTGCTGTCAATAAAGGATAGCACTTTAAACCTTCAGCGGGTACTATGAATCGTAGATGCACGCTCCATGTGCTCCAGAGCGGAAGTGTCTGCGAAACGAGGTTTTCTGCCGGGACTTTCATCGGCGTCTGTATGAACGAATCGACTCGCTAAAGCGCCCCATTAAATTCTTCCCAAGATGTCTCGCAAGGTTGCATCGGCAGCGACCCTGCCCAGTCTACCTTTCATGAAGCTTCAGTTCCTGCAACAACGTTTTGCCCTAGTCACTAGGAGGACACAGTTCAGGCCAAGCTGATCGAAAAAGTGGCAGTCACCGATAAGACAGTCACGGTTTTGTCGCACGAAGATCCAGGAAAGAGTCACATCCAACTGAAATTGAGAAAGTAATCTTTACCTTGTCGCAAACCAAAACCACAACAAGGGATGTAGAAAACCACTTTGTCAACAATTCAAACCCTGCCTCTTGCAATACCTGAGAAACTTCTGCCTCGAAGCTCTTAGCAGATCCCCTCAACGCACTGGAGCCAGTGCAACAAATCGCCAACATAAAAGCCATCTTCAGAATGACCTTTGCGGCTGGGGACAGGCTGAATCCAGCGCGGATCTCTCCAAGCTTCATTAAATCACCGAATCGCCAGGATAGGGTGCTACTGAAGTTCCATAAGTCACGGTGTTCAGCTTGAAGATTTTTAGAGACTCAGATGGATCTCCCCTCCACACTGTTGAGCTGAAAGTTTTGCCATCTTCGCCAACCAGCCACACTTGACGATGCATCTTTTACGTCTCCTGGTAAAGCGCAACCTTGTGCAGACTGAACCGAAGAAGGGTCGACCACAGCTCCTCTGGAATGGTGGGGGCCAACTCATCGCGATGCTCGTTCCAACGCGACCTGCGTCGACGTACGGCTCGAGGCGTCGAATACCACCCCAACTTTGTCGAGGTGGTTATTGTCAGCGGAGAGACATGTGGTCCACGGCTTCATATTCCTTCCATAAATTCCAGATACATCTTTTTTGAAGAAGGATCTTGGATATTCTTCTTCAAGCGACAAAAATCTACGCTTCGCAACTTTATATGATGATCCAACCAGTGTTTGGGCCAGATGATCGTGAACGGGAACAGAACTGAAAATCTTCCGGACGACAATCTTTGAGCATTTTTTCCAAAGTGTTATACAGCTCATACAAAGTTGCTGCTCAGGAGTACTGGACCTCGCCTCGGGCGGCAACCTCTACAGTCGGTACATCTTAACAGGGTTGTGCCTGTTGACTCCAATACTTCCTCCTGTTAAGATGTACCAACTTTTCAGCATTTCTTATTTTTCTGATGCAACAACCCCTGACACTGTCCAGCCTAGAACTGTTTTCTGCAAATGTGGGAAACCAGGCCCTTGCTTTATCTGGCCGACTGACAATGAAGTACAAAGAACGAGTCTGCGCCTATAAGCATGTCTATTTTTTTGGGGCTTGAAGAAGAATGGATGGATGGAAATGCCAATTGAATATTTCAGGCACTCCTCCAGCGCTGGCTGGTGTTCACCGTTTGATCCGGATGATAAACCCAGAAACATTTTTTAATAGCTACAAATTTCGACGACAATTGACTGCTACCCACTCGCGTGACTTGACTATCGTGTGTGTTTTCTTTGGCTGTTTGAGCATTAGTTCCACCAATGCCCCGCAAGCTCAAACATTCGTCCTCTCTCAGACCGAGGGGCCCTGAGTTGAGCTCGTCGGTCACAAAATTTACTTCTGAACCAGAATCGAGTAACGTTCCGAGCCAAAACTAATTCGCCACTTTTTGTTTGGACGCTCACGATGGCTGTGGCAAGCGAATAACTCCATCTGATGCAGTCGCATGGCAAAAGCCATGCGAAGTGGATGGGGTATTCTTGCAAGAGCGCGGGCTGAGGAGGAGGTGGCAACGCGACATTTGATGGCGAATAAATGTGCAGCAATGTGTAGTAGGTGTGAGGACTTACACACCCTCTGCATCTCTTTGCGATTTGCATCTGTGGCCCTTTATGGTGGCAGTTAATGGTCAAGGAGCCTTTTTTGTGCGAAACTGAATCTTTGCTGAACTGTTGTGTGGCAGCAAAAAGCAGTGCTACTTCCTACTTGATGTCCCGGCTGAGTTGCAAAACATCACAGCATATTTCGCGGTCGTCCATGGCAGCAACAAACGAAAAACTCCTGTTTCCATTCTTCTTTGGATAAGCCTGGATCTGCTGAACAATTTTTGGTTTACACTCTTCTCTTCGGCAACCATATGCTGATAGCGCTTGTTCAGGGTTGATCTACACTCGCTCCAAAGAGGAAGCGAGGTCTAATCTAATTTTTCTTCCCATTTTCTTTAGTTCCTGCATCGACTTTGCCCATTTAGATGGAGGATGACATTCGTAATACGTTTGTCATCCCCAATGGACAAAAAATCACAGGAGCTGTGACTGTAAGTCGATCAGGGTTTCTCAAGGCGGTAGCTGATGGCTGGGCAACTTTTGGCAGATTAAACAGTCGATATATTGTCAAAGAAAATTAAACAATCATTATCGTATCGATATTAGATGGTTGAATTTTTATCGCAGAGTGTCATCTTTGTCAAACAAAGTTGAAAAGGTTTATAAAATTTTTACGCACCCGGAATGCTTTCCGCTGAAGGTTGGTAGTGCTCGGCAACCGGCATTGGGTGGCGCTAAGCCGGCGAAGCGCAATTGTCAACGCTCCTAGGCTTTGTTTCCGCAATTAGAAATTAGGCAACGATTTTGCTATTATCGCAGTCTTTCGATGCCTTCTTCTTGTATGTTGCGCACTGATAAGTATGCAGATCTCAATCGACATTCTAGAATCGTATTTAAAGAGAATCGACCTTCAAGAGCATCGACCCTCAACGCTTACACCGATCCAGGGATCGAAAACGAAAACGACGAAAGAGAATTCGAGAACGCGCTGCGTTGTCGGTGCGGTGTGCTTACGGCTGGCGGTGCTCAACGCAATGCTAACGGAGGATGATGCACTGTTTGATAACCAAGGGCAACAAATATATAAACCTGACGCTTAGACGCGCGGAATGACGAAAAGAGATTTCCCTCTCTTGAAGAAAATGCGTGTCAGAAAATTTGCCGGGGAATTCTGAATTATAACTTCACAATTCTCAACCTTTTAATTTTTGCAAAGCTATAATTGGTGTTCACTACGACGAGAATTGGGGAATTTTTTTTTTTTAAATGCCGACAAATTTTTTATTTGATTTGGTCCAAAAAGCGATTCACTTAGTATGTATGTATGTATAATCCGAAATATGTAAATATGTATGGATGTATATCAGAATTATAACCGTTAGTACATGCAAGTTTTCTTTATTTCTTGTTAGAATGCTCGTTATCTACCGAATTTTTCACACGAATGCAAAAGTGTAAAAGATGGGCCACCCATACCCGCTTGGCCAATTTTGAGACCTCCCTTTTTTCCATTTCAACAGCAGGAGGGGTCAGTAGACTTCCAACGCAGTTTCAAATAAAAATGAAAATTTGGTGCTGCAATTGCACGAGTTTTTGCTGTTTATTTTTTGCGAAAATTAAGATCGCGAAAACCAAATATCACGTCGGGGTCACCACGCAAAACGTAATACTCTTTGTATTATAAAAACGCGACTTGGTGGATCTTTAACGATTTTAATAACGACGAAGAGACGAAAGGGAGTGCGGTTCGGATCGAGTTCGATTTAACACTGGCTTTTTTTCAATATAAAATGCTTGCTTCTAACTTAACGACGGGGCGAGAGACGGGCGAATTCGCGAGAGCGATTAGACTTTATTGCGCTCCCGGTCCCGCCTTACCTTTTCAACAAATTAACCAAAAAAACGCAAAGTGCGCCAACAGTATAGGCAGATCCGGGTCGATTCAAAGCACGAGCCCTTTAAAAGGATTCTATTCCGAAACAAGGAAGGTGACATTCGAGATTACGAGCTGAAAACCGTTAGCATTCGATGATTACTGCGAGCCCTTCTCGCCATCCGAGTGCTACAACAGCTGGCTGACGACGTAGATCGCGTTTCCAAAAGCCAGTCAAATAACCGCAACTCCATGTGTTGTTGATGACGTTTTTAGCAGGATCGGAAGCTTCAAGGCTTCCAACTACCATCCAGGAGTTAGTAACCGCTTTGAATTCTGCCGGTTTCCGCTTAGAAAGTGGACTTCCAACCACAAGGGGGTTTTAAAGGACCTTCCAATGAGCATCTTCCTCCATGCATCTTCCAACCCTTTAACATGGCAATACCAACCACAAATTAGCGCCATTATAGGGCGCGACATTGCGACGCACTCGCCGCGCAAGAAAAAATTTGAACAAAATTACAGGACGTTCAGAAGCGCCTCGGTAATGTTAATATCGGTACGCCAGATGTAGAAACAAAAAGAAATGCCGAAATCAGAATAGGTATTACATGTAAGGCAGACCTACATTACACTGAAGTCCCCTGCCGGACCCTGAGGGTGTACGAGAGTCACGTCTCATGGAGAGAAGCGGCGCACACCGCATAAAGTGTACGAAAAATACGATGGTAGTTCCAAACATTACCAAGCTTTAGGATACTAAGAAACAAATAAAAAGGGTCAGCCGATATGGTTCTTTTGTCGTTCGACACCCCTGAACTTTAGGGCCATAATAAACCGACTAGACTTCACATACGCGGACAAGCGACAGGTATACTTAATAAAACAGGAAATGTCACCCACCAAGTGAACATGACACCTCTTGCAGTACCATGACGAAGTAGGGAAAACGGACTCTCCTAATAAAGACAATTATGACCTACTACAACACCGTAGCTGCTTCCTTTCGAACGAAACAATACAGAGGCATGCTCGCGCTTTTTTATTTCAGGAACAAGAAAATCGCTAAGCGATATTCTTTTGTGCTAGACCATCCGATCTTCCCTTCCGTTCCAGCGCTAGCAAAACAGAAACTGAGGCTAACCATGAGCGATATAGTGCGCAAGTAATTTGCCCGTAGCACGGAGGAAAAACTCCATAGGTCCGACCAAAGATAACTGGACAGAGAATAAAAATCCAGTAACAGAATCTAGATTACACCCAGATAGTAACAATACACATTTTAATAAAAGGCCAAGACAGCTACATAGACCATGATCCAGTCCAGCCAATGGACTTCGATAGCTCATCTCGCTTTAGATCACCAACTCGAAAATCAACAAAGTGGTCCGTCAGACAGCCCCAAACAGTCAGTGACAGACCAAACCACAAAATATCCAAGCGAACGCTTACAATAGCCAGAGACTGACTAGGGCAAAAGACCTCATAATAGTGAAGGGCAGGCCATAGTGACTCGAAACACCAGATGAATAAACCATTTGACGTCAGACAACGATTTTGTAACAACAAACAACGACGAATACCCTATAGTAGCAGAGGAAGAATTAGAAGATGGACGATGACCTGTAGAATGTGACATACTTTTTGTATAGCCCTTGCAGAGGGTATACTCTTGGTCACAAGTGTGTAACGCAGGAAGGAGACATCTCCGACCCTATAAAGTATATATTTCTTGATCAGGATTATCTCCGAGTTCATATAAGCTTGTCCGTGTGTCCGACTGTCTGTTCGTCCGTCTGTTTCTGCGCGAACTAGTCTCTCAGTTTTAAAGATATCGAAATTTGTACACACCCTCCTCTTCTTTGCACGAATACGAACGGCCGGGATCGGCCTGACCATATCCCATACCCGCCATAGAAACTGATTGATCGGAAATGCCGCATCATTGGTGTTTGTTGCTAGGAAGTTGGGTTTTCTATGGGTTTCATATTTGGCCAATCAATACGACCTACCAATACATAAGGTAGGAATTGTTATATTCACAATGTTTTATTAGATTAAGTTTTTAGACATTAGAGGCGTTTATATTGGTTTTTATAAAGTTCTTTTCTTGATTTTCTTAAATTGTCTCCTCTTTACGAACGCTATTCGACGACTCCCGCTCTTTTTCAAGTATCGGCGACCTAAGAAGAATAGAGTACTTTATCGAGAGTTGCCATACAAGTTAACCCGCTTCTGAGTGTGTGCCGCATTAAGCCCGCCTGATTCAAATCCCACATTCGGTCCTCCTGACTGTCCATTCGCCCGAATGGACCCGACCAAGGTTTCATGTACCGGAAACCTGACGTTTTAAATGGACCCTCTAGGTCACCTATACGTTCTACTTCGTACCGCCCATGATTCTGGACTGCACAATCTTGTAGCCCAAAACGTCCCCTTAAGCTTTAATCCGACACCATTGCTTCTCTTTCATTGCTACCCAACCATTAAGATGATAGACTCTTTCTTGTTTGCGCTTCAAATCAAAACGCTTCTTTATTTTTTCTTGCACTTTTTTGATGTTTTCTCTGGCTGTTTGGCGAAACTTCTCTTCTTCTTTAGATGATCGAACTCCTGCATCAAATCCTTTAGTTCATTGCAGTCGGATAACCGCATAGTGAACTCCTGTTGGCTTGAATGGCGTAATCCTGGCGCTTCTTGCTCGGATGTTACTGATAATTTGCTGAACCGTCCCACGTATTTATACCAGGCTAATGGTTTTTCATAGCTCAACTTTGCTAGCATTGGTACGACGATCTTGTGAATTCTTTGACTTGGCCTTCCATGGGTACACCTGTCGCTATAAGCAGATGCTGTATGTTGTGTGGACTCCGCAGTACTTTGAATGCAAGAGATGTGGAAAGCAGTGCCTCTATCTGGACACTATGCTGCAAGGATTTCCAAAATGGACGGCTTGTTTATCCAGACAGTTTAAAACTTCGTCCATACCAGTGCTACGTGAGTTGGGTAGAGCTAAACATATTTCAGACCCGTCTACTATGACAAGGATGTGGTTATATCGTTTGGTCGTCATTTCCATTGGTCCGACGTGATCGATGTGGTAGGTAATGAAGGGTCACTGCCTTTGTCAATGGAAGCCGCAATCCTCTTTTTGCCCACTTTGGCATTACTACATCTTATGCAACTCTCGACGATCCGATCTGCTTTCTTTTGAGCTTGGGAATAAATACGACCTTCGACGATATCCTGTGTTTTCTGAATTATCATTTTCCATAGTTAAGGGTACTACTACTAGCTCACGATTTGGATCTTGAAACGAACGTCATTCTCCATATAAATGTCCTGGTAAGCATCCTTTTCAACAAGGTTGCAGAACTACTTTTTGTCCACATCGTTAATCTGGCTTCCTTTAAGCGATGGTATTAGAGTCCGACAAAGAAACATGAGACCCGACTCGCGGCATCAACATGTTTCATTTGAGTCCCAGAACGATGTCCGATCTTGTAGTTGAAGCCCGACGAGCTACGCGTATAGGAACTTCCTTTTGTTCATTGTCATTTTGAACGCGTTGCAGTCAGTTACGATTGTGAACTTTATGCCTAACACATAGACACGCCACTTGACTAAAGCTCCACTAATAATAGCCAGTACTTCCAGTTCATGAATCGTACTCTTCCTCGAATGGTGATGTCTTTTCGGCTCATGTATTGACTGATGGAAAGCACCATGTATGGGGTCCCCTGTGCAACCGCGCAAAAACCGTACTTGGACGCGTCTGTGGATTTCCCTTTGTAAATTATGATTATACAACTTTAGACTGGTTCGCTAATAAGAGCAGTCTTCAGCTTTTCAAACGCAAATTCTTGTTTCTCTCCAAATTGTTACTTGGAATCGCCTCTTAGTAACCGACAAGGGCTTGGCAATGGATGCGTACCCGTTTATAAACTTTCGGAAGTAAGAAGTCAAACCTAGAATCGCTGAATCGCTTTTTGTCGCGTGGTTTGGGAACCCCCTTTCCAGCTTGAATCTTTTTCCATTCGTGATGGTTCCACTGGAATAATGTATCCTAAGAACCGTACTTTACTGTGCAAAATTTGGCATTTACCCAGTTGATACAAACCGTTCCGGGAAGCAACCTTGCAAGACATCTTTCATCCTTAGCAAGTCCTTCTTCCGAGTCTTGACTGGGATCGATTATCGTCCATGTACACAACGACAACATTAGTGCGATGAGCTCCCTAGAACTGCCATGATGAATCTTGTGAAACCGCAGGTGAATTTGATATGCCAAATGGTACAAAGAAATTCAAATTGTCCAGATTGGGTCACAAATGATGTATACTTTCGAGAGCCTGGTTCAATCGGAACGTGAAGAAGCGTTTGTTAGATCCGGTGGAATATCTTGGACCTTGCAGCTTGTCTAGTACTTGTCCTTCAAGGTGAGCCATCGGAAAATTGTCTCGAGCCACTTTTCTATTAAGTTTTCGGTAGTTACAGCACAGTCTTCCGTTTTTCTTGACACCAAAATCTACCGGAGCGTTGCGTACTCTGAGGTAATTTGGTTGGATGATATTCTCTGCAAGCCAATCCTCAACTCTGATCGTCAACTGTTTTCTGGTCACAGATGGTAAACGACGTGGATGCTGGTAGACAGGTATCTCTATCCTTCAAATGATTTTCATTTGTACTGGAGCACTTGTGTTGCGCTCGGCGCATACTTTTCAATCAAACTTTTGACCGCAGACTGCTGTGATTGATTCAAATGAGATAAGTGTAACGTGATCGGAAACTGCTGCCTGTTCTGCTCACATGCCCTTAAAATCTTGCAGAAACTCGGACCTGAAATTCTATATGTTTATCTTCAATACTTTTTGATTCATTTCGACGGATAAACTATCAGTGCCTCTTTTTGTAACTTCATGTCAACAATATCCGTGGATAGTTCTGCCCAAAATTGCGTCACAGCCGCAAGTCCTCATCTGGAACCGTTCACCTTTCATGTGCATGTTGTCCACTTCAACAGGTATGACAATGCCCAAAGTTAGAACTCGTCCTCGCCTATTCCTCGTCAAACACTTTTCTTTTTCCGGTGAGAGGTCGTTGTCTAGTTGAGGAAAATGAAATCTCTGCGGATGACATAGATCAGCGCCTGTGTCGACGAGTCCTTTGAGCGTTGGTTTGATCATTTTTAGTTCGAGGTCAGAGAGGCCTAAACTCGCTTTTGGCTTACTGCTGCGTTTCCATGTGAACGGCGTTAGCATTCCTCAACCTCACTCTAGCACTGTGCAGCACGATGGAGATACCGCACCGATAACAGCCTATTGTTGGGTCTCTTTTTTTTGCAATCTTTCAAAAAATGGGACGGATCCCCGCACTTAAAGAATAATTCTGGACAGGTCAAATTCTGGTTTCGAGTCGAAGCTTTGGACCATCTACCTCGTTACACGCATTCATTTGTGGAGGCATTTCCATGATTTCCGACCTTCTTGTATACTGATCTTTTCCTTCAAATCCCTTATGGTTT
>JAECXW010000188.1:0-14865 GCA_018153365.1 Drosophila fuyamai
TGTATTGCTAAATCGTCGAATCACTATCAGAGAAGTTGCTGAAGATGTCGGTATATCGCTTGCCTTGTGCCATGAAATTTTTTCAAACGTTTTGGGTATGAGTCGTGTGTCAGCGAAGTTTGCTCCTGAAATTTCGCTGAATTTTGACCAAGTGAACCGTCGCATGAGCAGCGCTCAAGAGCTGTTGAATGATCGTCAACGACGACCCAGATTTACTCAAAAGGGTCAAGTAACTGGTGACGAAATCATGGGTATATGGAAGGCGATATCGAAACCAAAGCCCAATCGTCCCAATGGAAGAGCCCAGGCGAGCCAAGACCGAAAAAGCACGCCACTGGATCAAATGTCAAAGTTTTGATCACTCGTTTTCTTCGATTGTCATGCGGTGCATCAGGAGTTTTACCATATGGTCGTACGGTCAATAAACAGTATTATTCGAAGTTATGCCGCTTTGCGAGAATGTAATACGAAAGAAACGTCCAGAATTGTGGAAATTAAAATTAATGATAATGCCCCCTGCTCACTCATCTTTGCTTAGAGATTTTTTGGCCAAAAACACCACAATAATGCCTCAGCCACCATATTCACCGGATTTGGCCCCATGTGACTTTTCTTGTGTTCCCAAAACTGGAAGAGACCTATGAAGGACGAGATTTGCAAACGATTGAAGAGATAAAGATCGCATCGTTGCAGAGCTCGCTATACCGAAAAGTGCTTATAGAAGTGCTTTTGAGGATTGGAAAACCGTTGGCATAGCGTATTGGTATCTGAGGGGATTACTTTGAAGGGACAACATAAATATTGATAAATAAATTAATGAAGTTTTTCTTGCAATACAAAGTCACCTTACTTTTTGAACACACTGTATCTACATATAAATCAATAATTTGTAATGTATTCATATGTTTAAAGGAGATATTTCGATTCTAATATCAAATCATTTAGTTTCGAATTCGCAATAAACTAAACAAGGATTACTGCTTCCAGTAAGTGGTGCCGAAAATCTACCTTCAATCGGATGGTACCTTGAGAAATTAAATTGAGCACACAGTTGAGTTTGAATGATCTGCAGTTAGGTCAGGCTATTATAAAACTGTTTTTATCAAACATTTCCTTTGTAATTTGCAGGCCCCGATCGTAATGTTTTATTCCACTTCCTCTAAATAGCATATTATATCCTCGCGCGCTTTGGGCATTTTCGGTGTTCGAGTAATCAAACTCAAGGCCTCAGAAGGAACTTGAACTCCATTAACCAATAGGTTAAATCGTTGAACTTTAAAATGCTCAAAATCGAATGGATCCAATCCATGATTTCCTGAGTATGCACAGTTTTTTACCATAAAAAACGCTAAAAAGTTTAATTGCCCAATAACAGCGTTATCTATCGATAATGTATTGTTTTTCCTGGGTATATTGTGAATGACTTTACTTCTACTTTGTTGAATAAGTATCTCGCATTTTTGTTTGTAATACATGATGATGAGCCAATAAAATGCTGGGGTTGATAGTAATATGATTCATGAAGTTGCGCTTCCAATATCTTCAGATTTGATTCCGTTTCGTTTTCCATTAAATAAAATGTTTTCTCAATGTTAAATTAATCCTTAAATCAACGTTGTTGACAAGGAGTTTTCGGTTGATTAAATATATCTCCATGAATTTTTACCAAACAGTTCAACCTTAGTACTATTTTTAAATATATTTTCAGAGTTTCAGAGTTTCTGTATTATTAATTGCATTTATTTCTTTATCAGATGAATTTTTAATGTAATTATTTATATATATATCGGTAATACCGATATATACCGATATATATCTATATCTTAGTAAATGCACATTTTACATTATCAGGAAATACATTTAGTGAATCATTGCTGAGCAATGTAATAAACATCTCATATAAATACTCCATTTCTGATATCTACTTTTACAATTATTGGTATGACGTCCAATTTAGTTTGTTTTTCCCTATTTGTACGGAATTTTTTACCGATCGATTCAGCTTTTCACGCCCTGTTACATAAGTAAGATTTTGAAATGGAGATGGTTCCTCTTTATTTTTTTTAGGTTTACTCTTAGTTTGCGTTGTTTTGCATTGAGCTTTACTTTTGTAACTGCCATCTTCTTAATATCTTCTTTAGGAAGTATTCCTAATTTTCGTTTGTGATCATTTTCTCCCGAATTTAAATCTTCATCACTTTCAGATGGTAAATCTGGTAACTCAACCTTTTTGGTAGTGAAGAGTCAATTTTTAATTTTAATCCTGAAGTGCTAGGGGGCTGCATCAATCCAATGAGTGGTTTGAGATTCATTAGTTTGAGTTGAGATAGAGGTGCTTTTTGTTCATTTGGTAGTAAGACAATTCTTGACGAATTTTAATCCATTTATCGAAATCACTTATTTTGTTATCATTTAAAATTGGTAAAAATTTTAAACTTATTAATTCATTCCCCCGGTCATCGCTTATTAATTTTTGATAGGCGTTGGGGGTCATCAAAATGACTTTGTTTAAATGATGTTTATTTTTAAGCATGGTTTAATAATTTTCCGAAAATTCCAGAAAGCAATGAACTTATAAGAATTGGTAAAAATTCTCCTTTTTGAACTAGAACTTTTCTCTTGGAATTTAATGTGCGTTTTGGACAGGAAAGGTAGCGTAATACTTTTTATACTTTTTGAGCGCAGTTAGATGTGTTTTTGTAACCTTATTATTTCCTTGCAATGTATTTAATACGATCTCTACTAATGTTTTAACTAACTTACTATCGCTATTACTTATAATGGCCTTTCGTAGTTTGTTGTTAGCTTTTGAGCACATACAATATATGTTTGTTCGCTTTTATACGACTTAGATTCTTTTTGTAAACCATTTTCATCTGAATAACACACTGTATATTCGGAATTAAAAATGTTAGTTCTACATCTTAAGAGATCGTTGATTCCTTGGGTGAGATCAATAAGTAAATATCCATGAGGTTGCTCCGTCACTTCCTTATATATTCTAAATAGTTCTGCCGGATTTTCAGGATATATTTGTCTTGCTAAACATTGAAATTGGAAGCTTATCACGGGGGTTTTTAAAAGCAACAATATATTTTGTATTTAGTGAAATATCTCTGGTGTGTGATGATTTATGAAATATATTTTGAGTTACAACTACAACTGATAAATTTCTATGGTGCGACCCTTTCGTAAACAGTTCACACACATTTGTATTAAATGCCCCCATCATCAAATCATCCAATATTAAAAGAATAGGTTCATTAGTTTCGTTTTCAATTGTTTCGGGGACTCCTTTATAGTACTCAACATTATTAAAATTAGGTTTAGCAGTATCCTCTCCATAGCACCAAATAATCCGATCTTTGGAAACATTTAGCAAATCATTCTTTTTATTTATTAGATTTTCTTAAAACGTTGTTTTCCCGGATCCTGAAGGTCCGCAAATTAACATTGTGAAGGGATGTATGAATTGTGTAAACATTTTATTATTTTATATATTTTATTTTATTTTATTATATTAATATATCCTTAAATTACAATATTATTATTATTTAGATTTCTCCTGGTCCCGTTTTTTTGAGCAGTTCTTTTCGAAATGAGTGTCAGATCCGCAATAATTACAATAAAATCATTGCCAAACAAATTCTTAAAGGTATCCATTGAATAAGACAACCTCTTAGTTCCACTATTAATTTTTTACTCATAATCAAATATATGTGATTGGATTACAATATACTTCATAATTTGAGTTTTCTAAGATTACAAATAGTTTAAACAAATTATTTAATGAACATCTAAGAGGAATTTTTTTTTGTGGATTTTACAATTGGTGAAAAATTTGGAAGCTGGGTTAAACTTCTTCCAATGTCAATATCGATAATGGTTGTTGATAAATATTTACTTAAAAATGTTTTTTAATTTCACCACGAACGATAATTGCACTGTACTTATTAAGTGGTGAAAGCATCTCTTCTAGACATGTATATGGTATATCTCCAGCTGACCAATCCAATCCATTAATATTCTGTCGATTTAAGTGTTGCTGTTTAATTGTTTCATTATCCAATTCCTTTATGTTGAATGGTGGTTTAAAATGAAAGAAATTGGGGACGACTGTTCCAGTCTGCATGAATGCTAACTCTTTAACAAAAACTTGTTTATTGTTTCCAAGTAAATATTGAAAATCTACTATAACGCTAGATTTTCGATCTACAGTGTTTGATTGCTAGAGATTTTTTTATCAACTGAGGCAAAGACTACATGAAGTTTCCCCTTTATATAGCGGTCTGATCGGTACAAATGAGTAGTTTAGAAAGACGGCTCAACCATAATGGATACGTACCAAGATACAAAAAATAAAAAATCCCGAAAAAAATAGGACCATGAAGTTATTTTCGGATTCGATTATTATGTAGTACATAATTTAAAAATAAAATGTGGATTGTCAACATCACGAAAATTTTCACCAATGGTCTGGATGCAGCAAAGTAAAAACAATTTCGTGGGATTTGAAAAAGATCAATGGATGCAGCTCCTCACATACAAGGAATATATTCAACTAAAACTTGATCAATACGATTTTTTTGTTACCTGATTCAATTATTGATCATCCAACTATGTCTACTATAAAATGTAATTTTAGGTTTCGGAAATCTGATAAGCAGTATGTAATGGTAATAAACCAGTATGGTAACAAAATTGAATTTGATAGTGAATCCTGGAGATCCTTACTAAGATTAGGTATATTTTTTACTTCATTTTTATGTTGGAACTCAATATTAAGTCAACAAGTTATATACCTTTACTATAATCACATTATTCCTAAGTGCGTTTCATTACAAAAATATGATGTTCAACTATCTGATTTAGATGGATCTAACGATAAAAATGTTCAAATAGATTTAACCAGACTGTGTTTTGAAATTTCAAAAAATCAAAGCATCAAAAGATGCGTAAGGAAATAAAAAGCGATGTACTTGTATATAAGCAATCACTAATATCTAAACCCTCATCAACACCTAATAAAAAATAACATCATGAGCAAACAGCAAGTTGTTAATGAAATTCATAAACAGGTTCGAAAAACTTTATTTGGCGCAAATTTGTTCAAAAAGGGATAAATGATACCTGGCAAATTGATTTAGTTGAAATGATTCCTTTTTGTAAAGAAAATAGCGGATATAGGTATTTACTGACAGTTATTGACACATTCTCTAAATACGCGTATGCTGTACCTGTTAAAACTAAGTCTGCTCAGGATGTAGTAGAAGCAATGAACACTGTATTTAAAACAGCAAAAACTAACCCTAAGAATATTCAGTCAGATCAAGGTAAAGAATTTTTTAATTCTTTATTTGGTGCCCTAATGAAAAAACATCATATAAATCATTACCATACCATATTTAAAAGCATCCATATGCGAGCGTTTTAATAGAACATTAAAAAGTAACATGTGGAAAATGTTCAGTATGCAGGGAAAATATAGATGGATACATAAAATCAATTAACTTGTCCATGAATATAATAAGTCGTATCACAGAACCATTAAAATGAGTCCAGTGGTTGTATGTACTCAAAATGAGGAGTTTATATTGAAATCAGTATACAATAATCCAAAAATATATCCACCAGATTTTATTCAATAATATCTTATATATTTATTTATTATTTTTTTATATATACACAAATTTACAAATTATACATTTTTGAAATATATTATATACATTTTTGATTAATTATACATTTTTTTGATAGTTAAATCATCTGAAATATTTCTTATTTCAAAATGTCCGTGAGCTAGTGTATGTATGTTATCAGGTAATATAAACCTTTTATCATCCTTATAATTAAGACTTATTTTATTAACTATTTCAGTATAAAGATTATGAGATCTACTTCTAATGGTTCGCTGTTCACCATAATAAGTTTTCTTTTGTTTAATACATTCTATATAATCATTATGCGATAGCTTATTTACAACCGATCTTTGAACCCCCTTAACCTTTTTTATACATTCGTAAGGACTTTGGTCTGAATTTTGATTACTGTCCTTCACAACTAAGATTGAGTAGGCCTTGGCCTTTAGACCCGCGAAGGATTTCATTATTTTTCCTGCATTTTCGTCTTTCATTAAGCCCAGTTCTTTATTATTGGCCTGAACTATATTATTTTCATTGTAGTTTGAAGTATCAAACCGACTAGGATTTTCTTTTATTAACTTATAAAAGTCTTCTTTACATGATATAATAAAGGAATCGGTATCCATGTAAATAATACTTGACGAAGGACACTTTATAGGAAGAAAATTATAAAAGTAATCATACATTAACCATTTTGATAATTCTAAAACACTGGAACCAATATATATGGGCTTATCATAAAATATAAAAGTTTGGGTGGATTCGATTGCAGCTAAATTAGGTCCAAAAAGTTCTACACTATGAAAATTGTGACTCGCGATTCGTTGTCTAAAACCAGGTGAGTTTTGTTTAGATTGGTAATGAGACACCAGAGCCACGATTCTTCTTTTCTCGACATTTTCCATGGTCTTCCCGTAGACAGCGTTATTCATTAATTAAAAAAAATTTTTTCAAATTCATTTTTAGCTAATTTTCTATGTTTTGTGTTTAAATCTGTATAGGGTTTTAGCCAACAAGATTGTTTAAAAGTTAGTACTCTATGAATTTTTTTACTATAAACCCGTGTTGAATGCATAATTGCAGGTATTTTAAATGTATAATATAATTTTCTTTATCATTTAAATCAGCTATTAGCTTGGGAATTTTTGAACCTGGAGGCAATTTACTTTCAGGACAGAAGGGCAATGAATTATACGCGTTATGAAGTTCAACAGGATATTTGAGGTCTACTTCTAGCATGTACCCATATTCCCCGTTTGCTGGTATATTTTTTAAATCTAACTGCAGAATTTCTTGATAATCTAAAAATTTAAATTCTGATAAGGGAAGGGGTTGACTCATAGCCCAACCATATAAATTATTAGCATCGATGTATGCCAAGAAATTGTAAAGAGCCAAAGTGGTATCCTTGAGGGCCTTACAAAAATTGTTTGATACAATCAGGACCTGAAATAAATGAAAATATTATTATTATTAGCATCAATTTACCATTAGAATATATTATTGATAATTACCTTCATATGTCCATTGTTCATTAAAAGTTGCATCGTTTTTGTGTACCACACAAAATGAAACTGCGCAAGCAATAGGCTTCTGGGCTTTGGTTGTTGATGAAATAGTCGGTGTATTTATTGCGGTATGAATATTTTTAATACCGCTTCGATGTCCGCATATATAACTATTGGCGGAGATAGTTTTTTATAAAAGTTCTTAAACTTTGCAACCGAATTCGGAGTTGGATATGTTGCGGCAACTTTACCACACTCGTTTGTATCGTGTGTCGAATTGGTTGTTGTTATGAACTGCAAGCAATTTTCACAAACATTGGCAGGAGTTCTAGATTTGGAACATTGCGAATAGCAAATTGTTCTCATACAGGTAATGTATGCGTAATGTAAAGAATTTTCCTTTTCAATTAGTAACAAAATTTATATGTGAGGGCCTAGACTTAAAATCAGTCCTTACAACGGGCCCTACAATTTGTTTTCCTGTTGCGTCAATTTCGTAGACATTTACGCTGAAATTGGGATTTAATTTTTCGAATATCTTTATCCCTTTTTTTGTAATAGGAAACTCTATTCCAGTAAAAATTAACGTTGCATCCTTGTATTGAATAATTTCCTGTGAAATATTAAAATTTCTATAGATGGCAGGGAATTGTAGCTGTTCTCTAGCAGCCCTTCTTTGTCTGGGAGTTGGAAATTGATCCAATGCATGGCTTTTAAAAGCAATAGAGGCCAGTAAACTCCACTTAAAACAATATTCATCATTGTTTTTAACATTAATTAGCGCATTTGTAGATTTAATGGTTGGAGGAGCAGGAATATAACCTCTAACGGGAATGTGCTCCAGTTTAATTACTGTAATATCGAAATATTTAAATGCTTTTATTGCCCATCCTGAGTCTCTCTCCTGAAACTCGCTACTAACATTAGCCAAATAATCGATACCTTCCTCAATTCGAGGAAGTAAGTAATCAACATCATAAACTGAAAGATATGCAGTACCAAAATATTTAAATGTTTCAATACAATCTCCATCATCGGTGTATTTTACATATAATCCATAAATTTGGATACTGAATTTTATAGATTTAAATTCATCCATTCCATGAGTAAGAATATGTACCATGTTGGCTTGACATTGTTTATAAAATTCTTTAAGGTCAATAAAATCTCTTGTATCGGAGGATTGAATCCGATATGACCTAATTGGGAATTCTGTTTCCGACGACAGGTGAATAACGTCAACATATTTGTTTGATCTCGCAATTGCATTCTTGTGCTTTTCTGATCTAATATGCTTTATTTTTTTCTGATTGTGGGTAAGTTTCTCCACACAATTCACAATTAGTATCAACTGAAGTCTTTATCTTTTTTGTATTGGTATTTTGAGTTGAATTACCTTCGGTCCTAATCCGTTTAATTGCAGCTCCTTAAGTGGAGGGTTAGTCATCATAATTTTGGCGCTCTGAAATATGCTGTAAAGGCTTATTTTTAATCTGAGCGCCCATCAGCACTTTAAAAGCATTTTTAGGTCCGAGTCAACTATTGTAATGCTCACTAAATTTTCCGCTATCTACGGATATATAACACAAATCACAAATAATTTTGTTGTTAGATGCACTTGTGTTACGAGGCTTTGAGCTCTCCTCGTAATGCGTTTCGAACACCGAAAGATTAATATCTTTTGTTGCACACATCGCACTGAATTAAAGCCATTGTTATAGTTTTTTTATTTTGTTAGCAACAAATATAAACAAAAATAAAGTTCACAAAAATTGATCGTAGAAAACCGACGATGTCTATTCCTTCCTTAGTACAGAATAACTAACTTTACACCCTATTTATACATTCGAATGAAACCTTTTTAACCTGAGTATTGGAAGGGGATGGAAGGGGGACATTGCACTATAGGGCCAACGACCACTTTGGTTGGCCAAAATTAATAACTCGCTTAATTTTAGAGATATCGAGATAAAACTTTACCAATCGTTTTTTGGTGTCCTTAGGCAACATATATGTTTAAAAGAATAGGATCGAACAAATATATCCTATAGCTGCCATACGATCGATTTAGTCAACTTTGTTATTTTTTAAGATAATCGAAAAATTATTTTTTTTCTATTATATACTTTATATATACATTTATATTATATTTTTGTATATTTTTATATCTGCTTCTGAATAGAATTCAAAATGCAAAACAAAATGTTCTTCGTTCAACAAAGGTTCAATGTAAATTCACAAAAATCGGATTAAACAAATTTTATTAATAAGTAAAAAAAATGGCACCTATTATTAAACATCATGCTCTTCGGATTCTAGTTCAATATTCAATTGAAAATCAAAAAAGATTCCAATATTCAAAGCAACTACTGTTTAGGTTGCAAAACTTGAGGTTATGTGCTTAAAAATTAAATTTCGGAAAAAGTGGCAATAAGTGGCGATTCTAACCATATACATTTTAAAAAGAATTTTAAAACTCTACAAATGTCAATAGGTTTCAGAAGTGGACTCCGCTGGACTCACTTTGTTACTCTACTTAAAAATTAGTTTTCAAATTAAAAGCGCGTTTTAGACAACTCATTTTAACACTTAAGTACAAAGACAGCACGATATATTTCAACCATTTAAACACACAAACACTTAGTACACACCACCATTCATCGAATTCATATCACAAACATTTTTAGGAACGCTTATAAATAAATACAAGCTCACGACATTTACTTGGATCACTTTCATTTTATTATATAGCTCTGCCAGTATCCTTCTGATTCTCTCTCTTGAAGGATCTTCTACAAAGGTTGTTTACACAAAGGTTTTCAAAAAACGCGCAAATAAGAAATAAGAAAGTCTTGACAACCATACTCAAGACTAATTTTAAGCGAACGAAGTCGCGCCAGGTACAGCTAGTTAATAATATACAACTTTATATTCTAAAATTACTTTGGTCAAACAAACAAAATTTCAGATCTAGTTTAAATACTCAATTATTTCTAAGAGAGACTTTTCTCTTCCTCTTTCTCCCTCTCTCTCATCAAGACAGTTTCTATTTTTAAATCACAGAGGTTAACGAAATTCCGTTACCCTATCTGTGCGTATACAGGTCCGGTTTTTTTAGGTATAGAAATAGGAAAGTTATTTTTTGTTGTCCGAAATTTGGGATACAGAACAAATAAACTGTACACCTTGGCGAAACCCATTGCTTCCGCAAATCCCTTTTAAAAACCATAAAATAGGACGAATGCATTAGTTGTAGCTACTGGAATGAGTTTATTTTTATACTTATATTTGAGTCTTATGCATAAGAGCGAGCGGCTGCACCTGAAGCTGTTGCTAAGATAACTTATGCTGACACGATACGGCTGAGCCTTTTGCTCGCAAAACTTGGCAGATTTCGTATGCTTCTTACATGTGTATTTGAAGTGTATATGAAGCAACAAATTTATTATATAAGCCCCCTTAAGCATCAGTTATGGAATTGTTTACAGTGTGTTCACGATAAAGATTCCGTAAACACACGCTATGATAGGTTTCTTAGGCATAGTTTTACTACTATTATGCGACGCACATTTTCATTTCATTTTAATTCTTCCCCATTTCTCCAAAAGTAGTAAAATAACTTTTCAGCAGCAACTGTTTAAAGCTTTTTAAAATTAATTCAGGATCCTAAAACCTCGATTTCATGCATATAAAGACTGCTGAACAACTTGTACGCTTTGTTCAACCAAGTTAGTATTGTGTGACTGCGGTGAGATAATTTTTTTGTCGCCTAATAGCTAGACGGGCTGGTGAGGTGTCGCTTCTCGTTAGCCTACTTGGCCTTGCGGCTGGCTCGCACCAAAGCGTTGACCTTGCTCTGTGCGGATCTAACCCGCTGCACCTTTAGCTTATGGTTTCTCTTCTATAAGCGAGTCCATGGTCCGTTTACTATCCATTTGATACCTTTCTATCTAAATTTAATATTTACCCCTTAATAAAATTGTTGTTGAAATCTTAGTCCCCAAAAGTAAAAAAAATCACAAATTCATATATTAAGAATTTTATTCATCAAGCAACAGATGTTCCTGGTAATTTTCTTTGTCCCGTTGTGAACGGGTCTGAGCTTAATGGTCATATTTCTTTTAGCTCGAGACATTTTTCTTGTGTTGTACGGTTTAAATTTGTTAATTCAAAGATAGCACGTAACTTATAATTTCAGGGACGAGAACAAATCAAAATTATTAATAAATAGGCATAAATTGGAAAGTTTACACAAGCACAAAAGACTACGACAGAGCAAAATCACAAAAAGTAAATAAGCGAAAAATAAAATTCTTTGTGGAGCTAAACTGACCTTACAAATGTTAAGACGGTGTTGAGACGGTCTACACATTTCTGCTTATTTTTATTAGATTTATTTACTGTTTATAAATGAAGTGGACTGTATTATTTTTGTATATAGGCTTTGAGATTTTTTTTAATATTAGGCTGTTTTACAATGTCTTTTGAGCGGGGTTGCAATTAGTTGAGCGTTTGCAGGTGCAATTTAGCTATATGAATGCTTAAAGCTTTTATGTAGAAAACAAAACTATGATGAGCGCTTAACTAGGTGCTATTATATGCAGATAATATATGACCGATCTATTTCTCAACATACCGGCCCCCCTGAACTACGGTTCAGTTCAATGGAAGCACAGCCGCTTGTGTATTCCTCTGGCAGTTTTTAACTGTGACCACACGGATTCTCTTATCATGGCCAGGATGAAGTTGTATGACTCGTCCCAACAGCCACTTGCTTGGCGGTTGGTTCGGCTCCTTCAGCACAACCAGGTTGTCCATGACAACATTCTGAGCATCTTGTTACCATTTCGTGCGAGCTTGAAATGTACTGGGATACTCTAAGTTCCAGCGTTTCCAGAAGCCTTGAACCTTGGCCTGCAACTGTCTCCAGCGCTACAGTCTGCTGATGTTGACATCCAGAAAAGATGGCTCTGGTACCGAAGTGAGAGGCTGACCTGTTAGAAAATGAGAAGGGGTTAGCGGGTCAAGGCTGTGATCGCTGGGTACACACTAAGGTCGATAATTCAGAAGCCCCTCAATCTGACTTAACAGGGTAGAATTATCCTTTGGTTCAGCCTTTACCTCCAGGCAAGCTTCTTCTTCTGTCGACAGAATAAACATAGCCTTAACGGGTGGCCAAGTTGAGCGTGACTGAGATAGCCAAGCTGGTCCATTCCATTAGATTGGATGGTCCATGAGGTCCTTTGGAAGTATTCCTCGGGATGCACAGTCTGCAGGGTTATCGCCACTTCGAATATGTTGCCAGCAGATACGTGGGCACTCCTCTAAAATTTCTGCAGTACGGTTGCAAACATATCTGGGGAGGAGATGATAGCCAATGCAAGACCATTTCAGAGTCTGAACAACAATTGATTCTGGAAATAGGCTGCAGTTAGCTCGAGTCGCGGAATGGACACAATCTTAATAGGCATCTCCATCGTAGACTTCGATGAGACAATAAATGACTGAGATGATGCATCTGCAAATATAAGCAGTTCCATTGTTTGAAGCGGTTCTGATATGTAGCGAGGAACTCGACAAGTTTCCAATTTGAGATACGAACTACCTCATTCCATTCGACAGAATTTAGCCAACTATCTTGAAAGAGAATCCTTACAAACACAGTTGTGGGTGCAAGCAAACCCAGCGATCGTAGATCTTGGTTAGTTCGAAAGCGGAATGCGTTTGGTAAGAGCAGTTTGTAATTTCGTGGATTTCTAGCTTGGAGAGGAAATAAAGTCATTTGTTGGTTCCCAACACAATCCCAACACTTTAACAAATCGTATGGAACACTCTTTCTCTAAAGCTTCAAGTGGATACTCACAAATCTCGTTTGGCAAAGGCTTCAATAGGTCGTGACAGTTTGAACTCCACTTTCGAAGGTTGAATTGAGCTTTACTTAGAAGCGCAATTAATTCATCTTTGAGGTCCAATGAGATCCTTAATTTTGTCGCATCCAGTGAGAATATCATCAACGTATGCGTCTCTTTTAAGAACGACAGCAGCGCTTAGAATAGTTGGCAGTATGGCTTGCTTAGCCCTCTCCACAGTATGATGGTTGACAGCGGCAAAATTCATATCAGCACCATAATTAATCGAAGGAACTATATTTACTTAGCCGCAGACATACGGGCGGAAGCCAACGGAATCGATCTTGAATCTTCCGGGTGGACTAGCGTGTGATTTGTTGGGTTACACTGATGGCAGTGTTTGAAGAATCCCTGACTTGATGCGATCAACTTAGACAATTAAAACAAAGCTTAGTACCCCTGGCAAATTTACGGCGTTCTAGTACATTCAGGGCTTTGAATTCAGTGCATCCATATATATTGTGCTGTCCTTGACAGACTGATTTGATCCACTTGCATGATAAGGGACTTGGCGGCGTATACTCTGAGCTGGTCTTGAGGATTGCATTACGTGTATATCTTGACAAGGCTTTAAAGTATCACTACGAGCGAAAAGGCATCTCGTGTTTGGCTTTACTAAAATAGAATGCGCGGTGTAGAATGTCTTCTCGTATTTTAGGTAAATCAAATTCACGGTCTTCATATCCCTGCTCCTTGTTTAAATACTATTAAATCAACGGAGGCTTAATAAAATGTACAAGCTGTTCCAATTACAGATTAGTTTTAAAATGGTTGATTTGCACGTCCTTCGATTGTGGTGTTGAAATAGTGGCCGCCGTGGGCTCTAACATCTGGATAATCTATGCGGTAGATAGTGCTTAGCCTCTCTCAACTCCTTGTAGATCAACTCCTTGTAGACCAACTCCTTGTAGACCTTGTAGATTTCTGCCATGTGATTTCCTCTGCAGTTTTCCACATTACTTCTTTCGGGGGTCTTCCTTGTTGGCTGGACAATTAGCAGAATTGTGAAGTCTCCACAAACTACGCATACGGATTGTGTGTACAGTATGTTCTTGGTGTGTCCATACTCCTGGCAGTTTGTACATTGAACTGGCCGTTCCCTTTTGTGGTTTCTTACACCTTAATTCTTCAGTGCAATAGGTATTGCCATGGAGTTTATAGATGGGATTTGCACTTAATTTTTCTTCAAGATCCAGCTATCTGGCTCAGCTCTACTTTAAGAAGAGTTGGTGCGGCTTTTTGTTCCTATTAATTAGTTACAAACGTTCCTTGCAGAACCAATTGAAGGAGAGCATCGATAATTAATATTGGATGATTTGATGATGCGAGCATTTAATAAAAATGTGTGTGAACTGTTTACGCAAAAGTCGCACCATAGAAGTTTATCAGTTGTAATTGTAACTCAAAGGAAATATATTTAACATAAATCATCACACACCAGAGATATTTCACTAATGCAAATATATTGTTGCTTAAAAAAACCCCGTGATAAGCTTTAATTTCAATTTTTTTCAGGGTAATTTTGTCTTGCTAAAAATTTATCCTGAAAATCCTAGGAACTATTTAGAATATATAAGCAAGTGGCGAGCAACCTCATGGATATTTACTTATTGATCTCACCCAAGGAATCAACGGTCTCTTAAGATGCTAGAGCTAACATTTTTAATTCCAATATACAGTGTGTTATTCAGATGAAAATGGTTTTACAAAGAATCTAAGTCTAGTATAAGCAGGCTCAAACATATATTGTATGTGCTCAAAAGCTAACAACAAACCACAGAAAGGCCATTATAAGTAACAGCGATA
>JAECXW010000190.1:0-7500 GCA_018153365.1 Drosophila fuyamai
GCAGTCAGACACAGAGGAATTAAGCCAGGTTTCGGTAAAAGCAAACACATTGGCATCGAAGGAGAAACTGTTGACGTGCAATTTACTAAGTTTGCCCAATAAACTGTGAACGTTCTGGTAGTGTAGGGAAAAAGAATTGTTTGGTTTTTTGGAACGTTGGTTGAAGGAATCTGAGGCCCGTGGACCCGAGGATTAGGCATGTTTATATACTCGTAACATTAACATGTTTAGGCCATATATAAACATCGAGAGCCTTATTAAGATGTTCCTCAGGAAGTCCAATTTTAAACGAAGATTGTTCACGTCTCTGCTTAAACTTGAACTTCAAGACGGTTAGTTCGGCTCGAGAAACATTCAGTTTGCTGCTCAGGTAGTTTTTGACGTCATCTTCAGAAGCACCATGGTTAAGGCGAGAGACAAAAATGAGCTTTTTTTGTGCAACGTCCGACAAGGGCTTAGGTTCCATATATGCGACTCCAGATAAGGTTGGCTGCGATGATCCCGTGCTCGTATTAGAAGGCTTCAAAATTATACCAGAGACAGCTGCGGCAGCACCCGGCGTAGATACCAGGTCATTGTTGACGACTTGCAGATCAGAAGGTGCGACTCGATCGGGCGGTTCAGAAGAAGTAGCAGCAGGAGTAGGTCCAGAGGAAGCGTCTGCCGTGCAGCCGTCGGCAACGTCAGTGGAGGCATCCCTGGTAGCCAATCTGCCTTTAAAGTTGGATTCAGCCTTTTCAAACCGAGTAAATAAGTCCTTAAATCCGGCCAATAAGGACTGGTACTCCAGATCGGTTTGCCTAATAAAAGCCATAATATTGACTTTAATATGATGGCAACTGGGGCACGTCCAATCTAGGTTAGAATTAGATTTAGTCCGGTCTGCAATTATGCTAGCACTGTGCCAAGGTCGGCACATTTAGGATGAGCAATGTTGTCACAGAGCCAGCAACCAATTGTGGGATGTCGAGAGGTGATTTTTCCATTTAAAAGGCAAGGCTTGATGCAGCAGGAAGACATACTAAATTGTTAAGTTGTTGTCTGATATATACGCGTGGAAAAACCACCAGTTGGGTCGCTGATAAGCTTTACGCATATGTGAGATCAGTTCAAACGGTGTAGTTTACACGGGTAAAATGTGATCAGATGGAGAAACGATAAAAAACACGTCCGACAACGACAACGACTGTCTCCAGTCATAATGAGAGCAAAAATCTTTCTACAAAATCTTTCAGTCCTACTACACATATTTGTGGATGCTTCTGAAAAAACGTTTGGTGCTGTGGTTTATATAAGAGCCATATATAAGAACAAACAAACGAATGTGCACCTATTATGCACTAAATCAAAATTAGCACCTCTGGAAAGCAAACCCTACCACGACTGGAGTTATGTGCAGCTGTGTTAGGTGCAGAGCTTGTTGAATAGGTGAAAAATTATCTTAATTTAAAATCAGTATCCATTAAATGTCATTACTGGACAGATTCCACAATCGCCTTATGTTGGATAAATGGAAAAGCATCGAATTTCATATATTCGTTATAAATAGGTTGTCGAAAATACAATATATAATCTGTCCAAATCAATAGAGACATGTGTCATCACATCTCAATGCCGCAGATGTACTATGTAGAGAGTTATCTGCATCTCAATAAAGTACATATACGATGTGTTTATACGAACCACTGTTTCTTCATGAACCAGAAGAGAAATGGCCTGCTCTATTTAAAGCACCAAAGGACAACACTATTTTTTTGGAACGGAAAACAAAAATTGCTACATTGCCAACAGTTTCACTTGGAGAATAAATATATCCAATTAAACACGGAAATTCATTTATTCGCTTACCACTTTGTAATCCTAAAAATAGAAAACAAACCGTTCTTCTAGAGCTTGACGAATTAGAAAAAGCTAGGCGTATACGTTGTATACAACAGGCCGATTTTACAAATGAATTTAATCACCTTCGACAAGCAGCAAGCAAGCATCTCTTCATCTTCATTTAGACGAAAACTCTATCATAAGAGTAAAAACAAGGGTGGAAAATGCCCCAATTTCTCGGGATGCAATGAATCCCTACTTACTCCCATATAATGACAACATCGATAAAAAGCTGCTACATAAACTTCGTGAGGAAAATATGCACTGTGGTCAAAATACTTTAAAAGCTATTGCACGACAACAGTATCACATTATCAAAATCACTCCTATGGTTAGAAACGTAATTATGATATGCATGCAATGCACCAGATTTCGTCCAAAATTACTTTCTCAAATAAGGGGAAACTAACTGAGCATAGAGTATCACAAAACAGACCATTTTTAAATACCGGAGTTGATTATTGCGGACCTTTCTGGATACATCACAAAGTCCGAGGTAAACGACCTGATAGGGCATACATGGCAGTATTTGTTTATTTCTCAAATAAAATCGATACCTGAACAATGGGAACTGATAGACACATAAGCACACATTCTGCATTGGTCCAGAGAATATTTAACAAGCCTGCAACAATACTCAAAATGAAAACAGGCCCATAAAAATGTAAGAGAAGGCATGATAGTTATTTTCAAGGAAGACAATGTGCCTATGCTTCAATGGCCTATTGAACAAATAATAAAAAATTATCCAGGACAAGATGGATATGTGCGAGTTGAAGCCGTAAAAACTGCAACAGGAGTTTTTAAAAGGGTTATTCATAAGCTTACTCCACTATTCCGTCAAGAAGATCCAGGAGAAAAACGCAAGGAAATTAATGAAGAAGATGCTGAAGAAGAAACAAGGAAGATCAAGAGCCAAGAAGACGGAAAAGCCCATCCTTACTAATGATATGTCATTATTAATCTTGCTGCTGCTATTAATATTAGCTACCGCACGTCCGATTAACATAACCAGGTTTGGTTCGAGGCCAGAAATTTATTACGAAAAAATGGGATCTACTCGACTAGCAACTGCAGACTGGAAAATCATAGCTTATTATGATTTAAAGCCGTATCTCGAAGATGTAAAGACATTTTACACGGGGACACTCAAGGTTGGTCAAATGTGTTCACATATACAACCAGTCCAAGCATGTGCTGCTGTATAAAATAATTTTCATCACGTTTATAAGAAATAAAAACTGAAAATGATTTACTCCACATGTCAAAAATTCGTCGATCTCCCTTGGACATTGTAGGAAATATGGCCAACAGCTTAATTGGTGTATTAGACACAGAGTATGCCAAGAGGATGTCATCCACTATGCAAAAAGTGAAATCGAATGATAATTATATTTTAGAATTAGTTAAGGATCAAACTTCAATAATTGATTCTATGATAAACATCATGAAACGAGATGACGCTACCATCGATAAAAGGATTAAAATAATGACTCAGCAAATGGAGGATATAGCTAATGCTCGTCTAGATTCCCTCAAACCCTTTCAATGGTATATTGCATTGAAAAATCAATTATCCATATTGGCGGCAAATCTTAAAAGAGTTCAGATAGAGATTTCACATGTTCTGACAAACGTTCACCAAGCAACTTCGACATCATTTATACAAACTAAAAATTCACATGCCTCAAGGAAAAATGCTCCCTCTCATCAACGATGATGTACTTTAATTATATAAGTTAATGAGGGCAGAAGCAAAGGTGTTAAAGGATTATGTAGTCTTTAAATTAACACTGTCATTAACACAGTTATTTGAAATATATAACTTGATTCCAATATGGGTAATCATCAACAATAAAATGATTTCCCTTGATATTAAATTTACAATCGTGGCTGTGAATCAACATCGAGATCAATTCATTTCTATGTCATCAAGTGAATTTGATCTTTGTAATTTAATTAATCCATGTTTTCTATTGAAAATCATTGCGAGTTTCGTATGTTTAATAACCAATCATCGTCAATGTGCCAAACAAAAGGTTCAGCGAAATCATTCTCATGGCAAAGATTAAAAACAAAAAATCAATGGATATTTTCAATAAATTCACCAATGGAGTTATCAGCAGTATGTGATCAATTATCAACCATTACAATTGATAATATCGGAATTTTATCATTGGATCCGAAGTGCACTCTAAGAAATCCTTTTCTGAGCGTAATTGGCCATCAGGTAACCTCTACTAGAACATTGAAATTATCATATGCTCGCTTTGGCAGTCTGAATGAATCCTTAACACCATTTCCTAAGGTTTCACACTCAAATAATTCATTGAAGCTAAGTTATAATGAATTAAATGAGCTCAGTAAAGAATTGATTCCGAGAATAAAAATAAAAATGCCAAACGAGATCGCAATCTAGAACATCACCACATATGTAAGTGCATATGTCGCCCTAATTTTATCACTTGGGGTGATAATATTTTATGTATGGAGACGTTTCCAAAAGAAGTCACATCAATTAACTTCGCCATCGTCAAAGGAAATCGACTTGCCAGAGAGGCCAGCGTTAATCAAATCCCCAAGAAGACATCACCAGACGCCTGTATCCGACGCCTTTGAGGTCAACTTTGGATGATGTTGAACACCTGTTCAACGGCCGGAAGTATGTTAGCGTACCACATGAGTCGCTAAGCCACTTGATGCCCACGGACAGCGTGGGCGTATAATCGCCTTGTGTGGGAGACAATTATGAAGACTGTACCCTTGTATATCTTAGAACATAAGCAATGTAATGTATTTTTAACTAACAATCCCATACCACTTCTTAGCTATGGTGCCTTCATCGACTCCAAAAACGTGTATATAAACCCTACCTTTTGACCGTATTCAACTACTATGCGATCTACGAGTGAGCATCGCTGTGACTTTGGCCCTCATACGCATTATCCCTCCGAGTTAAACCAATTGAAATGTTGGTTCAGCAACCTAGAGTGTGTTCTAGGGGCAACCATTCCTATAAATAATAAATTAAACTACAAACATATACTTTTGATAGGCATCGCTGGACTTTTTGGTTTTATGATCTTTTGATCGCAGACTTTCTCTATTATTGAGAATATTATTGCTTAATATTATTGTAAAATAAATATACTGCTCAGCTCGTGAATTTTATGATCTTTTTAGGGGAGATGAAATTGTGGCCCGGCTCTTCCTTTTTTTGGATTTTTCCACTTTTTGTAACTGCGAGAACACCCTTTTCTTTGTGCATGTAAGGCTAATACACTCTCCATTAATGGATATATATCTGATTAAGCTTTTCACAGTAGATTTTTTTAGTTTTAAGTCTGAGCTTTCAAGGGAAATATAGAACATACGTACAGAAAAACATGACTAAATTAATTAGCCCAGTGATGGTGATTTTTATATACTTTATAAGGTCGATCATATCTCCTTTTTTGACGTACGTTCAACTTACCGAATTGGAACCCGCTCTGCAATGGATAGTAATTCGATATATCTCAATGAATATATGTATATTACGAAATGCCATTATTTATATATTGATATAATATTATTTGTCTGCGATTATTTATATTTTTGACAATATTATTTCTCTGCGGACCATAAAAATGTTCTTTTAAATGAAATCCTTAATGTTTTATTAAATAAGCAATTTATTTCATAAGCAAATTTTAATAAAATAATTAAGAGCAGTGTATTAATAATTGATATTTTTATGTTTTTAAAAAGTAAGTATACAATAGTATATAATATAATGTAAAATGTAAGCCCCAAAGGATAAGTATCAGTCAAAGAGGGGATTCCTTAAATGAGTATTTTTCTTAAATAATTATTATTGAGTATAATTTTCGATTTCTGATTTGGGGCATAAAAGGTATTTGACAATGGGCACAATTGTTCCGAGTTTTCATAAAAGTTACTTTTCGTGATATAAAAAATTAAACCTTTTCTTAGCTAACGAATGTTGCAGCTTACATATACGTACATTTTTCATTAAAAAATTACGCAGTTTTCAACATTATTTTATCGCTTAAAATGTAACAATAAGAATGTCATATGATTTTGAAAATATGTTGCTGCTGATTATATATTGTTTTTAAAGCTATGCAGATATAAAACAACAAATATTACATTATATTTAAAATATAATATTTTATATTTGTGTTATATTGATCGAATCGTTTATAGATTCTCTCCTTAACAGCCGTTTTGTATCATTTTCTATTTCGATCGGAGATATTCCAGAACTGCGGTCATTTAAATAAGGGGTGTCCTCCTCCACAATTTTTTCGAGAACAACATCACCAGAGCTGGCGAAACCTGAAAACCTTTTTAATTACTGTTTTCACTGAGTTAGTGGAATTTATATTACCATTACGTCCTACTATCGGTCCATTGCAAATAGTTTCTGTAGGGCCGCAATTTACAATGGCTACATCAGCTGAATGGTTGTTACGGCCATTTTTTTTTAAGGCAACTGCCTTACGAGCATGACGTGTGGTTAACACTCCGGTTTCAACATCTCGCTCAAGGCGGTGTCCTGAATAAGATTGATTTATTTTAGGAAACATTCTTTGCAAATAAGATATTACCTGAACGAGATCTAGTCAGCTGACGCTGCACGTAGTCCTCAAGGTCCTCCTCCTCTTTCCGACTTATAAGACAGTTTAAAACTAGTAAAAATAAACCCAATCCTAGGGAAAATAAGCCGGTGCAAGTAACTTCATTCCACCAGGCTGAGCTAGAACCTTTTTTTCGATTATCTGAAACCCATTAAGTATAGATATTAGAAAATCATTACTTACTAAATACATTCCACGACATAGTCTCATCTGGAATAATACCAGCCCCGCACAAGAAAACTCCAAACACAACGAACACGATACCAATATGCAACATTCCAATACTTGTAACAACCTATATATTTAAAGGTTAAATTAAATCCTTTTTATATTTATATATTAATGTTTTTAAAAAGAAACCTGGCTGTCAAGCATTCCTCTACCAGAATTAGCCGCGTGATGGGGGTGGTGATATTTGCGTCTCACAGATCCTGTTGGAGAATGAAAAGTTTCCCCACTCTCAGAGCTTTGTGTGCTGTAGCGCCTTTCTCGTGCTCTCTTTTGTTCATCTCGACGTTTTCTTTGCCGCTTAATAGCCATTGCAGAGTGTATGCCTACTGAATGCATTTTTCAAACTCTAAAAATTATATTTGATGTATATTTTTGCAATGTTAAAACATGTAAAAACTTACAAGAGAGACAGTGAATATCCCGCTTATAGGCACCTTGTTGAATATAAGTTGCCAACCTAACGATAAAAACATTTGTTAGTGAAGGTCCACTTTCTGGAAAATTAAAGTAAGGATGGGAAAACGATTTTAAATGGTGCAGGAGGGAAATTGTATCATCATAATCATAAAAATTATCCATTTCGAAAACAAAACACAATTCAAAATCGACTCATAAGGTATTTATAGCCATTCGCCTCGACAGTTACTATTACCAAAACTTAATGGGCATTAAAATTGCAAAGATAAAAGTTTAGTTTCCCATTGTAACCCTTAAGTGACAGACGTTCAAAAGTTTTCCGTTTCTT